>JASFXZ010000062.1:0-600000 GCA_032209605.1 Mactromeris polynyma | reverse complement strand
TTGTCTACGATTTGACCCTGTGTCCAGATCTTTGATCTTACGTGACCCAGTACTGAACTGTGTCCAGGTCTTTGATCTAACGTGTTCCAGTACTGAACTGAGTGTCTACAGCTAAATTGTAGACGGACCATGGACACCCAACGATCAAAAGCTTCGTGCTCAAGTGAGCTAAAAACGCATCTAGTTCTTATGTAAATGTATTATAATATTATTTGGCCAGTATGTTTTAGATTAGAAACAGATATCAGGTTAACAGATATCGATGATATTCGTGGAAATTTAGACAGTATGAGTCATTTAAAGTATCCGAGTGTCAACAGACATACACACATTAAACAAATACCCCTATTCTCTGTAATTTATATATTTCTTAACATATCATATACAAATATAGAAGATCAAGGTCGCCTGAATATGATTCCTTCTAAAAGGACATACTTATGCAATTAAAATATAGAATAGAATAATAATTCGAGTGTTCATCGCAAGACCATCGTAACTTCTATGTATTTATATAGGAGTTACGACAGTCTTGCACTAAACCCTTGCTTATACAGACAGCATTGTTAAAAGACAAATAAGGACATAAACAGGATACAATTTATGAAACTGTCAAATATATTAAGGTTTCTGTCCTTAAATGAGTGCAAATTTCTTCAAATAAACTAAAGCAATATAGATACTTGCGTATATAAAAGCCACACTTTTACGAACTATTCCGGAAATAAGTATTACCGGAAAGTTCGACCCTGGCATGGATAAAAGCCGCACAATCACTGATCATTCCGGAAATCAGTATTACCGGAACGTTGTTATTTCCTTCAGAATCTCGTAATCTGCCAAATACTACAATATTTATCACGCAAGTCTGGGAATCTTTATCAAACAATATCGCACTTGTTTGATGTCATAAATCTGAGTATTGTGACTAAAATAAAAATCACAACCAGTTATATTTTTGAAATTTCTGTGTAATATATGACAAAGCAAAGTCATTAGACATACCGAACGATATTTTGCTCTCAGCTGTTCTAAATGTGGCCATTGCAGAGTGAAGAAGGCCACATTCACAAATCAGACAGATCTTGATAACAGAAACGAGGGGAGAGGCCCACACAGGGAGGGACACAAACTCAAGATCGAAGTGCAAGGTCTAAAGAACCTAACAACACATAACGGCCTGGTACCAACCCTGTTTATGAAATATACTCCCGGTTATATAAGTTACATAACGGATTAATGCATTAAATTCGGAATTCAAAAATACAATTATAGATTTTCGAAAAGCAACCTTATTGTTCAGTAAAAACCTTTGATAAATAAAGTAAACCTTAATGCGAAAAACGTCATAATTGTTCTATAAAAACTGGTTAGTCTCTGCATATTAAGTAATTAGTATTAATTACAACGCATATAGTCTGCGTGAAGGTCGTAGTTTACTCGATTTGTTTCTTGTATGTATCGATAAAGATGGTTAATTTTTTATAATTCAATTTCATATTTTAATATTTTTACCAGTGATTTTGTACCATAACGCTATCTTTATACTTGTACTAACATTGTGACGTCATCCCTGTTCAAAAATAGACATCGGAAGTAACGAGGGGAAAGTAGTTCCAAAATGGCTGCCGGAATGAGTGTACGCGGTCTCCGAGGAAAGTATGACAGAGATCTTTAAAATTTACGAGGCGCACGAAATATTTAAATCATGTCGAATTGTGTTGCCCTTGTCAGATGTTAAACAGTGTAGGAAAACCGCATCACGTACTGAGATTTTAGGTATTTTCATACACGTACCTTCGAGGTCTATTTCCGAACTATACACGGAAATTGCCGAGATGTTGCGATTATCAAGGTTTATAAACATTGTGATGTCTTTTGTCTGAATACCAATAACTGGAAAAGTTCTTCGCGTTCAAGGAAATGAAATCATATACGTAACTGTTCTACCCATATTTTATTGCCATACTGTGATTATATAGCTTATTTACATTTAATCTATAAGCTAAATTCGGGATATCTTGTACAGCTAAACCTCGATGACAAGGTAACCATGGGTTCGGAAGAAATCCGTCTTAGTTTTGAGATAAATTAAATTATAAGTTAGAATATGAAAAAAAATCCATCCCATCAACATACGGTCTTGTAAAGAATACCGATTAAAAAATACGTAACGTTTTACGAAATTGTTTGAAAGTCTCCTTGGATTTGATTTAAATAATATCATAAATATATAACTGTAGGAATAAGTATTTCCTTGCGCAATTTTGGTTTAAAATGATATACCATACCGCGAAATACGCACATAAAAGCATGAACTAGTGCAGTGTTTTATATATAATTGATTTGTTTCCCTAGCGTGCACGATACATCTTTACTGACAACTTATTATACAACAATAAAGTGCTAGGCAAACAATCACTAAATCTGACATCATCTATCCCAACCCCCTGCCAGTTACTACAGACTCCATTATCGAAACTCACGTTCATCCTATTCTTACGGTACGCCGCGCATACCCCGTTAAATGTACATTTGATTGATTTAAGAGCGATAAACAACGGGAAATCGCGAGACGAACCTCTATGGAATTACATATATTCGTCAGGGACGGTAAATACTCGCGGAATTGAGAAAATTAACATTTTACGTCAATATAAATGATATCATTCTGCGGTTTATTATCGCGCGAATGACTAGATGAAGCGAATCGCACTAAATTGTTTCTGGTTTGAGAAGCAAGGGAACATTGTTTCATAAAAAATGAGTAAAGAGCAACCTTACTAGAGTCACAGCACTGAGAGACGCGTAGTTTGGCTGTTGTTCTGGAGAGGTTAAATTGATAGTAAATTCTTACCACAAGATGAAATGATTTTTTCGGCGTAGCTGTATTATATTGATTTAGACCTACATTTTAGACCAATTCAATGTCGACTATGAAGTGCGTTGTTTAAATATGCAATACATTAAACGATTCGATTGGTTCACATTTTAAGCGGAGATGCACCAAACGGGGTGTCTCGAAAAGATCATTCATTTTCCCGTAGCGTATCCTTCTGACGAACTCAGAGTTCCGAAATAGGGCGATTCTTTAGACATCATTCTATCTACGACGTTCATCTTTTTTAAAAGATATTTCTTTTTTAATTTCTAGTAAGAATCTATGACCAAATGAGCGCTACCTCTCAACAAATACCCTTTGTATCTCCAAAAGAGGTCGCTCTGGAGAGGCTGCATTGCACTCAGATTTTTAAGCTTACTATTTCTGATAACCTTTTCTGGACCTCTAGCGATTCCGTTGGAGTGTCAGATAAAACGAATCTTATATTACTTCGCCTTAAAGAACTAACGACTTTTAGATCGGTGAAGCGCTTTGGTGTCAAATAGAAATAGGTGAAATCAATATCTAGGTACATCATGTTTCACTATGAATAAATCATTCACCACTTCTCTTCCTATAAAATTTAAGTACCTATGAAAATCATTATTATTTATGTAGAAACAACCATATCGCCATTTTGTGCTCTGTAAACAATAAATCCGCTCTAAGACTGACATAAAATAAAAGTGTTCTTCATTTTACTTTCACCGCTTCAGATTTAATACTAGTATTAAAATATCTGGAAACTAAATATCGACCGAGATCACGCTGAAAGCTCGATAATTGCAATGTATCGTACTCAAACATATGTTTAACTCCTTAAATATATATTATGCTCATTTTTTTCATTTGTTTATCGAAACAATCATGAAAAACATACTTGATATAGTTAAAACTTCAATAAATATGATTAAACAAGATTGTTTTAAACGGTTATACATGGCAATGGTTCTTATTAATGACGTGTTAGATTATGTAACAACAATACTGGATGATGCCCATTAACATATTTAGGTTCAGATGAGCCAGATACATCTTTAATATTTATTGTTTTACTATCAGAACAATTTTAATTTCCGATTATCCGGTTGAACACCATTTAACGGTCAGTTAACATATCAAGTTGTCATGGAATTAATCATAATTCTTAACCTGCCCTTCCGCAATCAACTCAACATTACACTTTTTTCCCCTTTCTCCCCTCTTTTCTTTTCTTATCTTAGTTCTTTTTCATAAACCCTTATTTTTTCACTACTAACAATAGAGTTTAAACATTTTTGTGGACATTATTATCACTTAAACCAATATCGTACGTGTTGGAAATGTATACTGTTAAGGAGTAGACCTATATAAGTCATTGGCTTTCTGTCTGATCCTTCTAACATTAACTACTGAACAAACTCGTTTCATGTAAAATGTTGTATATTGTATTGTATTATTATGTTGTTCATAGTATGTAAATAAAATATGTTTAAACTAAGCAGCTGACAACTCGGGACAACTTTCTGTTTGAATCAGAGATGGACGACCAATGACCGAAGCAGAAAGTCAGGGAAGAACACGACATGCTCCGCTAGGGAAATCGAATCCGGACCTCCCGGGTGACAGCCTTGTGTTCTATCAGCTACACCCTAAATTAACGGCATTATTATGAATCACTTGATGGAGAGAATTGATCAAAGTAACAAAATGACGTAAATGTTTGTCTGACATCAGTGCATATATCATACAAGATTGAATACGCTGCCAAATTGGCAAGATTTATATGTAAGATGTCTGCAAGGGTGCTAAATGTTGGTGTACAGACAGTCTTAAGACACACTAAAACACTTAACGGATCCTTAATCGAAAATAATGGCGACTATCATCTAAATCCATCCGATCAGCGGTCTCTTTCAGACCACACTTACGCCTATCCGTCCAATCAGCGACCTCCAATTTCAAATTTCCATTTCTATATCGTAAAGATAACGCATGCTCCTTACAGTCTAAGTATGATAAAAAACTTATCTTGTTGTCTATGTTTATGATAGACAATGCCAAGAGATTGTCTCTCCTACTTAGACGACGTGAATACACGACATAGACGGTTGAAATAGAGTCCGCTGATTGGACGTATTGCTGTGAGCATGTTGTAAGTAAAGAACAACACTTGTGTATAAATAGACAACGACTCGAGTTATCGATCCGATCACGTGATTTTCGAGGACGTTGTAGACGTCTACGCAATGTTGACGAGAGAACTAGAGGCACCTGACTAGATGGATTGGTGTATGCGTTGTCTCGCAAGTACTCATCGCATTTAAAGGTAATGCATGCAATGTAATGCACAATTCAATATCACCTGCCTATTTAAAAGTTCAGTGACTTGAAGTACAGTCGACTTTTAGTGGTTTTTGCTCAATAACATTATTCCCAATTACTCATAAATGTTATATAAAATATAATCACAATGCAAGAACGGTAGTGTATTACAAAACTGCAAATATTGTGATGAAATTGTTGATTGTATGAAATAAATTTCAAATTCTTCACGTATAATACTGGTCTGGTAGAGTCTACATAAAATGGTTGAGCTATTTTTATAAAAAAAGAACCATGTGAGGCCAGAGAGCTCACCCGTGTACTTGAGAAACAAGGCCAGAGAGCTCACCCGTGTACCTGAGAAACAATGCCAGAGAGCTCACCCGTGTACTTGAGAAACAAGGCCGGAGAGCTCACCCGTGTACTTGAGAAACAAGGCCAGAGAGCTCACCCGTGTACTTGAGAAACAAGGCCAGAGAGCTCACCCGTGTACTTGAGAAACAAGGCCAGAGAGCTCACCCGTGTACTTGAGAAACAAGGCCGGAGAGCTCACCCGTGTACTTGAGAAACAAGGCCAGAGAGCTCACCCGTGTATTTGAGAAACAAGGCGAGAGAGCTCACCCGTGTATTTGAGAAACAAGGCCAGAGAGCTCACCCGTGTACTTGAGAAACAAGGCCGGAGAGCTCACCCGTGTACTTGAGAAACAAGGCCGGAGCGCTCACCCGTGTACTTGAGAAACAAGGCCGGAGAGCTCACCCGTGTATTTGAGAAACAAGGCGAGAGAGCTCACCCGTGTACTTGAGAAACAAGGCCAGAGAGCTCACCCGTGTATTTGAGAAACAAGGCCGGAGAGCTCACCCGTGTACTTGAGAAACAAGGCGAGAGAGCTCACCCGTGTACTTGAGAAACAAGGCGAGAGAGCTCACCCGTGTACCTGAGAAACAAGGCGAGAGAGCTCACCCGTGTACTTGAGAAACAAGGCGAGAGAGCTCACTCGTGTACCTGAGAAACAAGGCGAGAGAGCTCACCCGTGTACTGGAGAAACAAGGCGAGAGAGCTCACCCGTGTACCTGAGAAACAAGGCGAGAGAGCTCACCCGTGTACTGGAGAAACAAGGCCAGAGAGCTCACTCGTGTACCTGAGAAACAAGGCGAGAGAGCTCACCCGTGTACTTGAGAAACAAGGCGAGAGAGCTCACCCGTGTACTTGAGAAACAAGGCGAGAGAGCTCACCCGTGTATTTGAGAAACAAGGCCAGAGAGCTCACCCGTGTACTTGAGAAACAAGGCCAGAGAGCTCACCCGTGTATTTGAGAAACAAGGCGAGAGAGCTCACCCGTGTACTTGAGAAACAAGGCGAGAGAGCTCACCCGTGTACTTGAGAAACAAGGCCAGAGAGCTCACCCGTGTACTTGAGAAACAAGGCCGGAGAGCTCACCCGTGTACTTGAGAAACAAGGCCAGAGAGCTCACCCGTGTATTTGAGAAACAAGGCGAGAGAGCTCACCCGTGTATTTGAGAAACAAGGCGAGAGAGCTCACCCGTGTACTTGAGAAACAAGGCCAGAGAGCTCACCCGTGTACTTGAGAAACAAGGCCAGAGAGCTCACCCGTGTACTTGAGAAACAAGGCCAGAGAGCTCACCCGTGTACTTGAGAAACAAGGCCAGAGAGCTCACCCGTGTACTTGAGAAACAAGGCCAGAGAGCTCACCCGTGTACTTGAGAAACAAGGCCAGAGAGCTCACTCGTGTACTTGAGAAACAAGGCCAGAGAGCTCACCCGTGTACTTGAGAAACAAGGCCAGAGAGCTCACCCGTGTACTGGAGAAACAAGGCCAGAGAGCTCACCCGTGTACTGGAGAAACAAGGCCAGAGAGCTCACCGTGTACTTGAGAAACAAGGCCAGAGAGCTCACCCGTGTACTTGAGAAACAAGGCCAGAGAGCTCACCCGTGTACTGGAGAAACAAGGCCAGAGAGCTCACCCGTGTACTGGAGAAACAAGGCCAGAGAGCTCACCCGTGTACTTGAGAAACAAGGCCAGAGAGCTCACCCGTGTACTGGAGAAACAAGGCCAGAGAGCTCACCCGTGTACTGGAGAAACAAGGCCAGAGAGCTCACCCGTATACTGGAGAAACAAGGCCAGAGAGCTCACCGTGTACTTGAGAAACAAGGCCAGAGAGCTCACCCGTGTACTGGAGAAACAAGGCCAGAGAGCTCACCCGTGTACTTGAGAAACAAGGCCAGAGAGCTCACCCGTGTACTTGAGAAACAAGGCCAGAGAGCTCACCCGTGTACTTGAGAAACAAGGCCAGAGAGCTCACCCGTGTACTTGAGAAACAAGGCCAGAGAGCTCACCCGTGTACTTGAGAAACAAGACCAGAGAGCTCACCCGTGTACTTGAGAAACAAGGCCAGAGAGCTCACCCGTGTACTTGAGAAACAAGGCCAGAGAGCTCACCCGTGTACTGGAGAAACAAGGCCAGAGAGCTCACCGTGTACTTGAGAAACAAGGCCAGAGAGCTCACCCGTGTATTTGAGAAACAAGGCCAGAGAGCTCACCCGTGTACTTGAGAAACAAGGCCAGAGAGCTCACCCGTGTACTGGAGAAACAAGGCCAGAGAGCTCACCCGTGTACTGGAGAAACAAGGCCAGAGAGCTCACCCGTGTACTTGAGAAACAAGGCCAGAGAGCTCACCGTGTACTTGAGAAACAAGGCCAGAGAGCTCACCCGTGTACTTGAGAAACAAGGCCAGAGAGCTCACCCGTGTACTTGAGAAACAAGGCCAGAGAGCTCACCGTGTACTTGAGAAACAAGGCCAGAGAGCTCACCGTGTACTTGAGAAACAAGGCCAGAGAGCTCACCCGTGTACTTGAGAAACAAGGCCAGAGAGCTCACCCGTGTACTTGAGAAACAAGGCCAGAGAGCTCACCCGTGTACTTGAGAAACAAGGCCAGAGAGCTCACCCGTGTACTTGAGAAACAAGGTAATATAGCATAGAATTCAATTATAAATGAATAAAATACTCTGACCAGGTTACATGTAGACATTGTGACCTCTTGTTATGTTACCTAGGTTTATCTATGTATTGACTTAAAGCGACTCTATTTGAACCATTTAGATAGCTTTAGTGTCAGACCTAACCTGAATCTCACAAAGAAAAAGAAAGACTAATTTGAACAGTCTTGATAGAGAGTCACATACGGAACACATGTGTGTTTTAAACGCACAAGCAGTTAAAGGTATCAGGTGTCGTTTGAAGAGTACTCTATATTTTATTCTGGCAGTCCATATGACTGTACAGTCAAGTGACACTGCTTGATCAACTGTGGAAAGGGGACCATCCAAGGAACACCCACTTGGAACTTCTATTGCTACGTTTTAGAGGAGATTAAGTTTACAACAAAAGTTGTTAGGCGACGGACGACGGATCACACAGCTCACAGTGAGCACTAGATAACCAGGTGAGCTAAATACACCGTTGTTGATTTCGTTTTCAAAACAATATGAATTACTCGTATAACATTGCACGAATTTCTCTATAGCATTTAAACATTACCTCAAACATATAAGTTTAGACACATCACGCGAATTCACGCGATAAAATAGTGATTAACATGTAAATAACCATTTCAAGGCAATATTTATACGGGATATTTGGTAGACTTTGTTTGTTTTGTATTATTCCATCAAGAAGTGTAATATCAATTTAAATGGATTCTGTAATTTACGATCGACCGCTTTCTTTGAGACGTTTTAATTGTTTCCGCAAAAAGACTAGAAATACAATTTACATCACCATTTAAGTTCAAGCGTGCATTAAGAATTTCATTGAATATACGATTTAATTATATTCTTCTTACGATTTCTCTGTGTGTTTACGATTCAATTATTTGTATTCACGATATTTCTAATTTTTACGATTTTATTATTTTATTTACGATTTAACTACATGTATTTACGATTCCACTAGTTGTAGTTCGTAATTAACACAGAACATTGGCTTTTATGGCCTATTTTGCAAAAATCAATTAGGATATCACGAACTAATGCTAAGGGTTTATAATTTTCGTGTAAGAAAATATACGACTGGTAAATTATTATTTTCAGATTAGAAATGTTGCCATGGCAAGCGATTTTGCATGGTAAAAAAAGAACGATTACTTATGAATTTAAATACTGTATGGTAAATGCATTTATCACTTGATCATAATTTCATATTAACTTCACGTTATCTTATATTTGAATAAAGTTGTCGAAAGGAAAATATTGCCAACATATTTCTTGCCGAACGATCTAGCACAGAAAAGCTACCATCACCGTATTCAGGATTTGCTGGATTCATTGTCTTCTTAAAAGTCTCATTTTACAGTAAACGAACTTTCCGACTGATGAAAATCTATCGCAGCGAATATTCTTAATATAGCAACGGAAATTTAGAAAACATTGCACGTCAATCAACGCACATTTTATCAGTGATTTCGATATTTACAAAAATCTTAATTTCCACAGAACAATATATTTCAGCTTACGCCACTGTCAGAATATGTTCCATCAGAAAATCGTTTAATGTAACAACAATCGATTAAGTTGTAGATAGAGTGCGCATGCGCAGTCGTTGTTATTGGAATGTTGGATTGCCGATCAAATTAAGATTTAATCGACCATATTTGAGTATAACAACAATACGAGCGTTTGTCGTCTCAGATTTGATCTCGTTCACTAAACACTTCATCATTTCCAGAGAAATTCCTGATTTTCGGAACGATGTATACGGTTGTATTACTGTCTTTGTGACGTCATTAAGATAGTAAATCACGTGGTATGTTGTCCCTAGATCATTGGGTGATTTAAGAGAAATGAGTCCGTTATCTTGTATTAAATTGATATTTTGTGGATGAGAACCTAAGCCATTATACAAACAATACAATTACACCGACACTGGACATTAGTGGCCCATGAGAACAAACAAATATGTACAAACATACAAACATATATCTATGAGACGTGAAGGAACACTATAACGCATATTCAAACAAATAAAAGGTTACAGTTGAAGAACAAACTGAACATGACTATAATAAAACATACACATATAATATATATGACTGTCCCTTGCTTCATAGTATACTAGCAAGGATAGTGCTTGCTTAACTAAACACCAACACATTTACCCTTTTACATAGTTGACTTATTCAAATACAGCGCAATTACATGTCAATTATCTGGGTTTTTTTTGGTTATGACTTGGCAGTATTATATTACATACATCTGTAAGAATCTTGCTTATATAGTATATGTCAGTACTTACATATTAATTGTTTGTTTCTTTGCTGTAAAATGTTTACTTGTAACTGTATATAAATGTAAATATGTTCTGCTCTCCTATATATGGAGGTTAATAAAATATCTATCTATCTATCTCTACACAGTAACACCTTGTTTAAGGCGCAAATGAGAGGTTAATATTTCAAATTGACATATCAGAGGGACGTATCGTCAAACTGATTTAATCTGATAATCCGCCGGAACCTCTGAGGGATCAAATAGGGAAATGTCACAATGCGCATAAACTTTATAAACTACGTGCAATGCAACATCTCCCAAGCAACACCCTTATGGAAGCGCACATTTTGGCTGTTGTTTATAGGTTGTTGTTTCTGACAGTGATAGTTGATTTTAACGACAGGAAAATAAGAGAGGTTGGTATTGGAGATACGGCCACTCAAGATAGGTTACATAGAATATTAAAGCTCATATATATACAGACATTAAGCTTGTACGGTAAACTTCACTTATAACCATATCGCTTATTGCGATATACCGTTTATTACGATACACATCGCATGGTCCCTTCAAACACGCTATATGTTTCTACTAAGTGTATTCCGTTTACTGCGATATCGAATACTGCGATATTTCGAATACAACGGTGTTCGTTTTGGGACCCTAACCTACAATGTTCGCACTTACAACGACATTTCATTGCGGACTTGCGAACTGTTTAAAGCGGCTGCGCTCGATTGACACCAATTACATTTACATTGTATGGTACTCGTTGATCTAATCAAGCCTGGTAATGTGTGTCAATTTGTTACCGAAAGGTGAGAAATGCCAGTAACATAAACAAGCGGCAAGACTAAATTCCGGTTAAACAAGTGAACATGGTTCAACCAGTACATTCTAAAGCACTGCTGTGACACAGATTCGAGTCGTTTTACAGCTCATTAGAAAAACAAGTTGAATATGTCGTTTATGTACATACACATAGTGATTATTTTGCATGTTTCGCAAAAGGTAATCCTTTGATGAAAATGACGAATCAGTCTGTGACGAAGGTAGGTGATGTTGATTTTACTGTATATCGATGTCTGGAGGTAGGGTAAAGTGTGTGAATGTGGAGAGACCAGCTGGCAACCAACAGTTACTCGAACCATAGGGGAGATATTCTGACACATTCACGAAATAAGACAATAGAAAGGCACATTTTGTTATGTATTAGACAGTATTTGGTGCCTCACAAAACAGACTATAAGTAAGAAAATTCTAACAAAAACCGATTGATATCACAAAATTTACGAATGTCCGTTAAAGCCGTCGGATATTGTTAACAAGTACTTGTATAAACCTTCAGTTTAAAAACGTTCGCTTTGCTTAAACTAGTGCGACTCTAATTCTTGAACAGCATGGCAACGCCTCCTGAGCCACGCCTTTTGGGTGATGCAATCAACGGCTGTGTTTGAGAGGTTGTTGCACTAAGGAAGTTGAATTGGTATTAATATTTTACAACGGCAAAACAGAATATGTTGTAAAAGAGAGGTTGTTGCTCTAAAGACGTTGAAATGACTAAAATATAATCTTAATAAGAGGTTATAGCAAAATAAGCGGATCGTTCTACGGAGGCCGGAATGTATATACCTAACAACATACTGTCGTCCGATATGTGATGCACGTATCAATTGTTCCGATGACAGAGTGACATTGATAGACTATCGCTAGGTATCCAAACACCTGCTGCTTATACAATCTCCAATATTGCAAGTATACAATTTGCTACAAATATCTCAAAATAGTCAATTCTACAATAAAGACTATTCACTTATTTTTGATATCGGGCTTCCAACTTTAGAAAACAAGCGATAGTTAGCATGGCTTTTTTTCACAAAACCACGTGACAATTCTTGCACTCCGCAAACTCCAATGGCCCGTTTTCCTGATCATACAAAACACATACATTACAGTAGTCTTATAAGACAGTCTATCAAAAAGGTTAAGTATTTCTTGTTTAAATTGCAGACGGTTATAGGATATTCATTTCCGTCTATTCGTTCCGCAATTACTGGATGTCTACGACTCTCCTTCTTCAACGCAGTAAGAAATGGAAATACATTCGTTGTTATACTACGTCGTTCGTCTGAACGTAATTAAAACATCGTCTTGGTTGAAGATGTTAGTTGACGACTTAATTAACTTAAACTGTACAATGTAAACCCCTACTTATAGACCACTTCTGAATTAAGACCATCTCATTAACAGGAGGGGAGTGTCATGGAGATATTTTTCATATTTTAATTCGATAATTAGTCCATCTAACAATTTTCTTCATAACTAATGGTGGTCTTGTTATTGAGGTGACTCGTCGGAAGAGAGTTCGCTTAATAGGTTTGAAATACAGTAAATATGGCCCCAATATAACAACTAAATAGCTTTAAAGTTCACATTCATAAGCAAACTCGTAGGAATACATACAGTACATAACGTATCGCCCACAAAATCAAGCTTCTCTTTAACCAGATCGTATTGAGCAAGGATGCGATCAAGCGTCTAATGACATTTCATCTAAGGCCATAGAGAACCCAGTTGAGCGGAATTTCGTCTTGAGGCAATGGCTAAATTTATTGACCAGTCTAACACGTGGTGAGATGTATAATGGTCCATGAATAGTGCTCGAAAGCTAGCACGAGATTCTGCGAGATTATTTTTCTGTTTCGTCGCCGCAATTTCATCACATCCAGACACTTCAGACAGAGTAATCCAACGAATGCAACGCGTGAGGAATCAACCCCAGATGAATTTCTACCATTAGGTCGGTTGCATACTCCCCAAAAATGTATTCAAAATACATACAACCCATCAAAGTTTGTCATGTCTTAGAAAGATCGGTGTTCGCCGTAATTATACAAACCAGTAACTAAAATGTTGGCGATGTTGAGGTTTTGGAACCAATTTTTTCTCGATGAGCCCTTTGCAGTCAATACCCTACTTGCTTATAGAACTAATGCGTAAAATATATGTTTGTTACAGGTTTCCCGACCTACACAAATTTTGCCCCGACCCTAGAATATTTTCACGTGTTAACATTTTTTCCTTTTGGTAAAATTCCTTTGTGTGATTTTTCTTTAGGTTCATATTTCTTCCCAGTTATTAGACGATTGACGAGTATTCCAGCTATAGAGCGTTATATTCACCTTGATTAAACATTATCATATTAAAGGGAAAGGGGATTTATCTTTTTACATAATTATATTCATTTAAATCTATGTTAAATTTGCTTCGTTTGAAAAAAAATTCAAACCTACTTATCCTTTGGGGGGGGGGGGGGGCATGAAACCTGAAACTTATATATTTTTTAGGCCTTAACTAGTAGATATAGTAAAGACAAATAAAAGGTATTGCTTTTCAAAACTTCAAATACGATTTTTTTCTCAACTTTGAAAGGCAAAACTGATAAACGGGTTTGTAGAATTAATCGACGTGGTGGAGACCTTTTTGTTCATTATCTTTATAGTTCTCACTTTCTGCTTTCTTCCACCAAAATGTTTTGTCTCAACCGTCATAATTCTTATTTCACAGCTGAAGACGTGAATTAATTAATCGTGAACGTTACAGTAATTTACGATTTCAAAATTTACGACTCCCCGATCTTATTATTAAAGCAATAAATCAATATTCTCTGAAATGTCATAAACTTAACGATATCGCGTTTTTAGATGCAAAATGTGAAGATTGACGGCATCGCTGACTCTCCATAAAATGGAATAGAAAAGTGTTCATTGTGAAATGTGTATAAATTAATTTGGTTTTTTAAGTTATTTTCCCTCATCGAAACAGTTGAGTGAAGTTGGCGCAACAATCGCACATCGTACACCAGCATTCAATAACGACCGTTATACAGAGTCAGCAAATACAACGTTTTTCGACTTATATACTTGAAGACACACGTACAATCCAACCCAGAGTTAGCAATGTCACCAACATTCGAAACGGATCCGCGCGTACATAACTTGAGTCGAATAACGAGTCAGCTCGTACATCGTTAGTCGAGTTTCTTTAATTATCTCAATACAGACTTTGTAACGATCTCAGAGCTAGCACTGACATCAACATTCAAACAAGACCGGGGCGAATACAAATCTTGAGGTCAATAACGAGCCAGCCCGTACATCGTTATTAGAGTTTTCTTGATGTTTGAATTCATACCTAGTAGCGACCCAGAGCTAGCACTGATATTAACATTCGAACGACCCGCTGAGAATACATGTCTAGAGGCGGATAAAGAGCCTGAAGCTATCTGATTGGTACTTACACCCGACCCAAACTTGAACTTTGACCTCGACATGGGTTCAGTATAAAGTCCGGTCTGATTTATCCGGACCTGTTCCAGTACCGGGATTGGTACGGCTCAAAGTCGGACCGAACTTTACACTTGACCAAAACTTGAACTTTGACATCGACATGGGTTGAGTATAAAGACCAGATCGATTTGTTTGTTTTCGAGTGCAGCGTAAAGTTTAAGCAAACTGAAACCAATATCAAAAACAAAAACAGCTTAAATCTCTATTGTAAATACATTCAAAATACCGAAAACCATATTCGCAACAAACAATATTATCATGGCACATTAAAGCTCAACTCTTGCTAAAGTGTGCATTTGTAAAAAGGAAACAAAACATTTATCAGAAAACTCCATTAGCAAACACAGCATTCGGGAGACCATAGATTCCAACCAGATATTACAGACTACAATACGGAACATCCAATGTAATCTAATTCACTGTGTTCCCTGTCCTGTAGTTCGTGCTTTGTCGATTAAGAGTTCGGTATCACATATTTGCATTGCAAATTCTGAATTTTCTGCGAGGATTCGAGGCTACATACACGAGTAATGTTGTATAGAAGGTTGCGTGACACAATACAGACTGGAAGGGTACTTAAACATTTAAAATTCAATATATCTCGAATTCTGTCATTTTTTACTTTTTCTTTGTTTTTCATCCATTATTACATCTTAGAAATGTTCCCTACGACAACAATAGTGTCTTATTTGATAGTTCCGGAATATTATATGAAAACAACATTAGAAAGTATCCTGGGATGTACGTCGAAAATGTTAGAAGTGCTAAATTATGAGATATTCGTCTTTTCTTTGGGTTCATTTGTGTATATTAAGTTGAAAATAAGATGAGCGCCGCTGTACGATTTACAACCTCTTCTTTAAGTGACGTCATTTCCAGGAAACGTCACATATGACGTCAACATGTACTGACAGTAAGCAATGTTTGCCCCATATGGCAATATGAAAACGTGGTGACCATATCGAGGTAATATTGTTTCCTGCTTGCAAATAGTGACATCACATGTTGCGTTTTCTTGAAACGGCTACACTTACAGAAGCAGTTGTAAGTCCCACAACAGCGCCCATATCTACATTCATGTCTCAAGCTTCCGTATTGTATCATTTAGATGATCGACTATTTCGAAGATTTCGTAATGAGAAAATATTGTGATTTCAAAGCATATCCCATATTTCTGTTACAGTAGTTTAGATATATCTATTTTATATCGATTATCCAACAAAGTTAGTGCAACTTATATCAATCGCTCTCGAAGATTGGCCATGGTGACCTACCAGTACTTGCGCCGAGTTAAGGAGTTATGAAAGATGCTGCTAGACACTACACCCATGACGAGTAGGAAATGCCTCAAAGATGTAATAGACAAACGTCAAGCAGGACTAATGCTGCCGACTAAGTACACATGCACCCAAAAGCAAGAAGAGACATGAATCATGGACACATATAGGAGAGCAGTCTGTGAAAAAAACACCACTGGTGGTTTAAGCCTCATCTAAAGGTACACAAAACCTCACACTTATCCTTATGTTATGAGCTGTTGAAAGGTGTGTATTTGAGCATTGTATGAGCGACAACTCTGGATACAGAGTGATATCGCCCCACAGAAAGGTCAACATACGTCGCGGTTTCACTGATTAAGTAACAAAAACAATTCGTCTACATCTTGAAACATTGAGTGATAAATGGATACAGACACTGCGATGAATCCATCCAGATGTCTCTTTAAATTGAATAAATTGGCGTAAATTAAGTCATACAAAGTACAATTAAATCTCATTATATGGAATTCTGCTAGATTTTCAGTGTTTTTATATCAGATTTGTATCCTATTTGGAATAGTTAGTGATTACGTGAAACGTATAAAAATAAACAAGATTAGGAAAATGAGACACAATACAAATGTTAAATAATCTTTTGTGTCGTTGTGTAGAATAAGAACATAGCACGGGAAATAAGACGGATATTTATATATAACGTCGTTTTGGTTTCAATCGTCTGTAGAAACAGATATCGTGCTTTCTAAGTCGTCTGATTAAAAACTCTTAAAGATTTTATGAATCAATAACTGAATTTATTAGCAAACTCGGATCATACTACGCGATCTATTTAAACACGTGGTATAGATCTACGTATACTTGTTTCTGATTGGTTGATCTTGTTTCACTTATTTATTCTTATGTAGTCTCCGTCGATGAAGAGTCTATTTTTATCAGGCATTGTTGTAAATATGGATAACAGTTATTCTAGAACACTATTGTTCTCAACGTTGGCAAGCAAGATCATTTCATCCAATAAGAGGAATTCAACACAATCTGACAATGTATTGATAACATAAAACATCATTTGGGGATCTCCTTATTTTCACTGCTCGTTTTATCTCAGCGTTGGTGTGTTTTGTGTGCGGTTTAATTCACCCTCAAATCAGGTCCCCCCCCCCCTCCCTTCGACTGGTGTTTTTGCTATTAACAGTTCCTACGCGGTACATACATTATCACCTATCATTTATCTTTCTTCTTTGTCCCTTTTTGCATTTGTTATTTTGATATACATTTCCCATGTCCCTTTGTGTTTTTGAGGCGACATGCGCTTGGTACAATGTTGTGGCGACATGCGCTTGGTACAATGTTGAGGCGACATGCGCTTGGTACAATGTTGAGGCGACATGCGCTTGGTACAATGTTGAGGCGACATGCGCTTGGTACAATATTGTGGCGACATGCGCTTGGTACAATGTTGAGGCGACATGCGCTTGGTACAATGTTGTGGCGACATGCGCTTGGTACAATGTTGTGGCGACATGCGCTTGGTACAATGTTGAGGCGACATGCGCTTGGTACAATGTTGTGGCGACATGCGCTTGATACAATGTTGAGGCGACATGCGCTTGGTACAATGTTGTGGAGACATGCGCTTGATACAATGTTGAGGCGACATGCGCTTGATACAATGTTGAGGCGACATGCGCTTGGTACAATGTTGAGGCGACATGCGCTTGGTACAATGTTGAGGCGACATGCGCTTGGTACAATGTTGTGGCGACATGCGCTTGATACAATGTTGAGGCGACATGCGCTTGGTACAATGTTGAGGCGACATGCGCTTGGTACAATGTTGAGGCGACATGCGCTTGTTACAATGTTGAGGCGACATGCGCTTGGTACAATGTTGTGCCGTTTTCTGTTATGCTTCTATATTACGTTACATACACGAACAAAACAAAATGGACGCGGTATCTGAGTATTTTTGTATTCCAGCCATCATAGAAAAACATTCTTCTTTGATGTAATCGTAAACTCCTCGCTGATGTAAATAATAAAAGATCAACTATAATACTTTTTACGTCGATGTGTGTCTTTCTGGCAGAAAAACTGATAAAACATAATTTCCAGAGGGAATATCGGGTCCGGAGCGTTTTGTTTGAACACGGCTTATTCCATTAACTACGCTCAGATTACTGGGAATGCTTATCGAAGCAAAAATAGTATTTCTTCACAGTTTCTCGACGTCTTCTTATGAATATCAATCAATTTGCCTGCACGAGTTTCGCACGAGTTAATCACACTCTGCACAATGTAGGAAAGGATAAGAATGAAATACAAAGTCTAACACAATTCTTCTCCTTCGTGGTCAATAAATGTCATTGACGTGTTTTACTTTGAGCTGCAAGGACTGTAAATGGAGTAGAACTAATAGACAAGAGCATTTGTTTAGTGGAACGGAATAATATGCAAAACTAAATACATTCTTATCAACGGAGAGCTGTCAATATGAAGACGAGAGATGAAAGACAATATGTCAAGGAACGTCGCTGTTTCGACTTAAGAGTCTTTCACTGTTCGATATAAAGGTGGGTACGCGGGTAAAGATAGTTTTGGCATCCTAAAATGTCAGGGATTTTCATGAAGAAAGAGCTTGCCTAACCAGTCCATGAAAATACGGTCTTATCAAGAGAATCTGCATGTCGAGGTGGTGTTAAGTATATACTTATTAATTCCTTCAGCTTGCTCCATTTTGCATAGGTGGTAATTTCTCTGATATTTTTACTTGCATATACTGAATGAAAACAAAAGCACCATTATGTTGTACGATCTTTGGAAGGATTTTATCTAAAGGATAACACGCATACCGAATAGACATCTAATTAAATAAAAGAGAGAATAAGTTGCTACAGGGAACGCCACATACATAAGACAATGCCACCCCACACAGACAGGAGAACAACAGTCCATAAAACATAAGGCATTGAGGAGGTGCAAGGGTATAAACGCAAGGGAACATGGTGGGCGCAAGGAATTGCCTGGCCGACCATTATGGAGACTAAGGAGAATTAATGAGAACAAACATGGGGGGGTGGCACATTGCTATTGACAGATGTGTCTATGTTATAATTTGCAGGTATATTTGCTATTAATCAATATAAGATCCAGAAATAAAATTGTTGATGAGAAACGTGTTTTGTTGAGTATACTTTATATGATTTATGTAATACATGTACACTGATCTTTTCCTTATGTATTTACTCCTTGGCTTAATCTAACTACACTAATCACATGGCAAGTTTAAAATATCAATCAATAAACTATACAATTAGCAAACGAAACAAACTTGATCAATGAAAGATTAAAAAAACCTCGCACGCAGGGTGTTAAAATTGTTATTTACACATAAGTACTTTTTCTTTGAAATCGAGCAGAACCTGTTTTGTTGCAAATGCCACTGCAACAAGTTTTTATGCAATGGTCGAGTAGATGGAATTTGATATGTGGAAGGAGGGGGCGGCGGAGTTGTCTGCTTCGCGAAACAAATAAGGGATTAAGACCGTTTGGAATAAACAGAGCGGTCAAGATTTTGTCCGGGGAAATATGACCAGGTAGTTTGACCGGGTATTTTGTTGAAACGTCAATACACGACACATTAGGAATCGATATTTAAGGACAAACATCTGTGGAGAAGGGACAATAATGAATCACCTAACAGTTATTGATTAATTTAATTAATGAGAGTAGAAAATGGAGGGGGTTCATTACAGGATAAGCCAAAATAATACGTCGACCACGGACCGAAAAGGTGAAATGAACAGGTCAGGTCAAAGAATCCTATCAGAGCATTAAAGGGGGATTAGTTCTCTAAAAAACATAAAAAGGACCGACTTGTCCGGCATGACGTTCGTGTGACAGGGTGTGGTATTATGGCACGTGTTTATGGTGCAATGTGACAGGGTGTGGTATTATGGCACGTGTTTATGGTGCAATGTGACAGGGTGTGGTATTATGGCACGTGTTTATGGTGCAATGTGACAGGGTGTGGTATTATGGCACGTGTTTATGGTGCAATGTGACAGGGTGTGGTATTATGGCGCGTGTTTAGTGCGCAATATCAAAGAGAGGCAAGGTTAGAAATCAATATTAAAGCAAATATCACATTCACAGACATCAATTTAATTTCATCACATTTCAATTTCGTTTCCCAGTCCAATATGTCATCAATAAAGTGGAAAGAGAAGCTTTGCGTAAATAATATAACATTCTGTCGGATAGCGATAATAAGCTTTTATGTACAGACCAACTTTCTGTGATGATTAATACATATTTGCACGGCAGATTAACTACACAAGAACCAATCGCCCCTCTTGAGTGAAGATGATGATGATACGACCAGGCGGGAAGTTGATTAGCCGGTCTGATGACGTCATTCTGTCCTCACGTGAATTTGGTAAAAGGAAATTCGTCTGATGTGAAGTACATCATAAGATGCATATCGGCCCTTTAATTAATGATGACGTCATCTTATGTCTGACAAGTTTTCTAAGTCGTCATTTTTGTTATTACAATTGTCTATAAATCACACACTGTATTCAAATTGCCTGAAGATATCATTACTAAGTACGTTGTACTTTCAGGATAGAGTGCATAGAATTGATAAAAGAGAACTCAAAAATACAAAAACAATCAAAATCTTGTTTACACTCGGACTTTTATTGTTACAAATAATTGGGTTTAAGAGTACATTTACAAGAATCACTAAGTGTTTATTGTTTACACAAACTGATGAGGTAAGGGCGAACGGTGCGAGATGAAATTCTCATACATTTTCAACCATTGTTACAGTAAAACCTCACTTACAGACCACTTTGATATTGAAACCATCTCGATATTAAGACCATATTTTCATGAAGCAGTTTTCAATTTTCTTCCAAATTTCAACTGGATAATCAGACCAACTCATTAATGAGACATATTTACTTCAGAATCATGGTGACCTTATTGTTGAGGTGTCAGTGTAAATATAAACAAGGGAGTTTAGTAAACCCACAATAGTACGACCATCCTTGGGACCCTTGAAATTGGTCTTGTTATTGAGGTGGTCTTAATGTTGAGGTTGAATGAAGAGCAAAATAGGTAGAATGGACTTGAAAATTTTGTTCGTAATTTTGAGCTGGTCTTTATATTGAGGTTTTCTATAAATGAGGTTTTACTGTATTGTAAATAAGGATTTAAATCCTACACAACCATACCTATATCCGATGCAATATTTGCAAGTTACAGTAAACACCGGTATCATAAACCCCTAACATTCCACAAAACATTAAACCATAACAACCATCCTGACAGTGCTATGGTTACTGCTGTATGACATTGACATTGACACAATGACCTTGACCTTGAGGTGTGTTTGTCGGTGAACAGCTATCACTACCAGTATTGTCTTTTAAGTATGTATCTGGTTTCAAAACATTCTAAAAGAATATTGCTTTTGAGGAGAAAAGAACATCAATACGTTGAAGGTGACTGGCTTCAGGTTTCAACGGCTGTATACATCTGGCGCCAGTTTTATGTGGGAAAACTTATTCAGTAACCCACACTGATAATATAGCATAATATTTTACAGTAAAACCTCAAGAATAAGACCATCATTGGGACCCTTGAAAGCTGTTCTTCTTATTGGCGTGGTTTTAATATTGAGGTTGAATAAAGAGCATAACAGTGAAAATTAATTTGGACATTGTGTTCTTAATTAAAGGCGTTCTTATTACTTAGGTGGTCCTTAAGTGAGGTTTTACTGTACTTAAAAAGTGAATAAAAATATAGTGGTTTATATCAAATAATATTCTATTTGTTGGTTATTTTATGTTTTCGGAGTTTTTATGCAACGGAATAGCGAATCAGTAGCTGTAGAATTTCCACATGAATATAGCTCAGTGATTTTGAGTTTTTACTCAAGCATATTCTTTGTTTTAAAATTACTTTTTAGCAAAAACGTATATTACTATATAATAACATAATAACATAAACTGATGAGTATATCATTCTTTTTCTGAAAGCATGAATATATTTCATTTGCAATCCTGTAAAGATCTGATAACTGGTAGTATAAGTTGAGCATGTTACTGAGTTTTTAAGTTGTTTTTGTGAAATTAAGGTCGGGCCCCGATTTCACGAAAGTACTTAGGTCTATTAATAAACTTAAGTACAACAAATTGCTTAGAATCATACTTAATTGTCTTCTTTAAGTACAGTTCATGAACATTGTAATGCTTACCTATTCGCTTTAAAGAGTTAATATGCTGATAGATTGAAGGATAAGCGTTTTATTTCCTTTAACTAAGTACGTATGATTACTAAGTATGTCTGTGAACTGCGATTTTTACAAAATATCAGCTAAGCACAATAACAGACTTAAGCATACTGCAAAGATACCGTTGTATTATAAGAGAGAGAATACGTAGCTACATGGAACGCCACATACATAAGACATTGCCTCCCCACGCAGACCTCCGGGAAAACAACAATCCACAAAACATAAGACACTTGAGGAGGTTTAAACGGTACATACGTTAAGGAACAGAGGCACAAGGCATGGCCTGGCAGACCATAAGGAATAACTAGGAGAATCAAAGTGGACAGTGAAGGAGGGGGGATTAATGGATGGAAAAGATCACAGGACAAGTCAAGACAGCTGGCAGCAAAACTGGGCAGGACATAACCTGATATATAGTGTATATAAAGTGACAGAATTGCACAGGGGAAAGGGAAATACAAAACATATTCAAAACAAAACACATTCAAAACACAAACAAAAATAATAACCATACAGCGAATTACAGCCTTGGAACTGTCAGTAAAAATACTGGGATGTCACGTGACTACGGCATGGCATCACGTGTTCAAGTGATTGAATGCTGTATCATATCACGTGTCTACAGCATGGCATCACGTGTTCATGTGATTGAGTGTTGTATCATGTCACGTGTCTACGGCATGGCATCACGTGTTCATGTGATTGGGTGTTGTATCATATTACGTGTCTACGGCATGGAATCACGTGTTCATGTTTTTGCGTGTAGTATCATATCACGTGTCTACAGCATGGCATCACGTGTTCATGTGATTGGGTGTTGTATCATATTATGTCTACGGCATGGAATCACGTGTTCATGTTTTTGCGTGTAGTATCATATCACGTGTAACTGATTTTAGTAATAATAATTTAATTGTCTGAAAATAGTTGTTCTAAACTGAAATTAATATCATAAAAGACCGTCTGCATTCGTCGTTCCCCAGGGATAGGTGTGAATAATTTACACTCAACAAATAAACCAGTTTATATTCAAGTTGGTACAAAATGGATGACATTTATTCACAATATGATTGAAAACCTATTTATTATTTATTAGTAAATTTACTATACGGTTGAAATAAATGGATGGCATTAGTTATGAATAAAATGCATTGTTGTCGACTGACAATTCTTCGACAACAGACGAGTTATTTGATATCAAAACAATAGGTAGTTATCGATTCACTACAATAGTAAAAAATATAATGTATTCAAGATCTGTCAAGCGTAAAATAAAATTCGCAACACAAGAGTTTAGAATTTCATGCAACTCGTAAACATGTATTATTAAATCACTGTGGACACTGGTTACTTAAATGTACGGCATTTAGCATTTACATGTTTTACTGAAACATCCCAGCGTGGTACTATTTGAAGAACACCCATTTCTTAATTGTATTGAAATGACACGTGTTGAAATTAGTAATATAACCAGTACGATCATCAAAACGTCTATACTTAGTGCTCACATCTACAATATTTACCTCCCTTGTTCTGAAACGTCGGCCATTTTGATAGGCACATTTCCTTACACAGTTTATGGGGAATATAATGTACTATGATAAACTAATCCGATACCTAAAAATAACTCATGTGGGCATTTGGCTCAGTAAGTTGAAGAAAAAGTGGTTGTCACATGCAAATTCTCTTGGTATTTTCTTAATTATCACATATTTGGAAATTATTCCTATAAGAGCTTATCAGTTTTGCCTATCAAAATGGCCGACAGTTAAGATCAAGGGAGGTAAATATTGTAGATGCGGGAACTATGTATAGTCACGTGATTGCATCTGATAATACTACATATTCTTCAATCAGTCAAGACTACGAAACCGTTAGGAATGGTCAGATTACAGTAAAAGTACATTTTTCTCTCGAATGAATGGACAAACTGTAGTAATACAGGACAAATCACATCAACACTATGATTCAACTATAAATGCCTGTTGAATAAATGATCGGGACCGAATTTTAATATTTGGGTTATTTTTTATTTTACTAACGTGTGTTAGTGCTATACCTCAAAATCGTAGCCAATAAAAACTATAACATTTTTGCTTATTTCAATTTGCGCCGATCTTCTTTTTTTAAAGATATTTCTTGTTATCTCCTCGTGTTTGAACGCTAGAATTTCTCTTTACACAATCTCGTACGGAAATGTCTCCGCTTTTTTCCAGATCGGTATTGTAACAATTGATTACAAACGTTATTAAGTGTCATTTTTTCGCTTGAAATTTCCACAAAAACAAAAACACGATTGATATTAGAAAGCTTTTATTTCTCGTACGTTCCTGTATCCTATATCGTTTGTACTGATAGAATTTCAATAGTACACCGTAATGTGTAAAATAATCAATCATGCTGTTGGATTTTACGAAATTCGGTATTTGATTCGTAATCTCACGGGATTCCTTAATTTTCTTGTGTTAATATTGGGTTACTTTTTGTCCGTGACATGAATAAATATTTTATATTAATCAGGTTTTGTTCAAAATATTTTGTGGAAGTTGAATGACTGATGTAATTTTCAACCAGGAACCGGTAATTAACATGAAAGGTTAAATTATATGCTAGGGTTTTGAGACTGTCAATGAAGCACGTTTTTTTTCAAAATTGAGATTTAGATGTGAAACATGTTATAAAAGTCTAGTCAGTGTGATCTAGAAAACAGAGACATTTTAAAACAAACTGTCGGTGTGAGAAGGGTTTTAATGTACAGAAACAAGACCACACAGTCTGCAGTATATTTAGATGATAGCATTTGGCCCACTTCATATATCATTGTATTTATATATGGACACCTTCATAACAACCTCTATTATGATGTCGAAATTGCCCCCAATGAAACTAAGCGCTTTCTCTAACGTGTCTTTGGTTGCATACGTTGAGTTATAGAATATCACGTATTCTGTAATTAGTTTTTGCCATTTGAAAAACAGATTAATGTATTAAAGTGTTTCTGACGCGATGCCATTTTGTTCCTAATATTTGTATTGGTCTAACAATAAAAGTAGACTTCCGATTTTAATAGTTTTGGTATTAAATGGAACTGGAAAAGATATATCCGCTTGACACTGTAAAAACATGAACACGAATTGTTTGGTCACTAATACAGGTTTTGCCGTGGGATATATATATACTTGTAAAAGTGTTAACACATCAGTTCTATACAGAACACACAAAAAACGTCGACTATGTTGAATGATATTTTTGCACCAAAATATAATTGTTAAGTAGATATACATGTACATTTAAATGCATTTCCACACTATTGGTAACTACAAACATTATACTTAAATCCTGAACTATCATATACAGTAAACCCGAACTTAAAGACCGCTTCAAAAATAAGACCACCTCAAAATTAAGACACACAGTTTTCGAGTCCTTTTTCACTATTTTTGCTCTAAATTAAGACCACCTCAATAACAAGACCTGTTTTCAAGGGTACAAAGCCTGGTCTTATTATTGAGGTTTTGCTGTATATAACTTCAAAAAATAAACTTTTACAAGTAAATTGATTTGAACACATTTCTTAGGACAAAGTGCGCTGCTATTTCAATTAAATCAATTCCTTATTACAATCTGGAGGTGCACTTTCGTCATGTGCATTGGCATGTTTAACCTTCTGCTAAAATATATCCCCCAGAGCTCGACTTTTTACAAGTTATGTCACGTGACAACGAGTGATTTGTTACTGCTTTAATGCGAAAATTCTCGCGAGAATTGAAGAGAGATTGCGTTAAATTAATGCATGATTCCGACCGTAGTTACAACTACTTAAATTCAAATCAATTGTGACGAAACAATAATTTACCAAATTACACGCATCTCCGATATTTGCACACATTTGATTTCATTACACGCATTACATCTGACCGAACGACTTCAATTTGGTTTGGTGAACAATTTTATTACCCAGGAGAAAAACAAACGACGTAAAAGACTGATAATACAACCACCGATGAATTAATTAAAGAAACAAATATCTGTAAAAATATTATTTTATTAATTTGTTTTCAACTTTTGTAGGGAAATAATTTGTCCTGTCTGAAAAATAAAAATAACAAAGTTATTGTACCGCCATGATTATTTTTACATTGCTCTACAAAACATTGCAGTCATAAATGAAAAATACAAAAAAAAATGTTTATTATGGAACGTCGTAAAATATGCTGATGTTGGTCATTTAGACATAAGCGTTAAATTCTGATCTATGAACGATATTCGCGATTTCACGATTTTATTCGCAAACGTGTGAAATTGTGAACACAGAAGTAGTGGCGTATCACGGTGTTACATTTAATAAATTGAATAATGAATACGAGCGCCACTGTACGATTTCCAACCTCTTCATTAAGTGACGTCATTTCCATGTACTGACAGTAAGCAATATTTGCCCCATATGGGAATATGAAAACGAATTGACCATATGGAGTAAATATTGTTTCCAGCTTAAAAATAATTTTCTTGAAATGACGTCACTTACAGAATAGGTTGTACATCTCATATTACAATTATAGAGGTTACACCGGACATTCGTATTAAAACCCAAAAGTTGTGCTTTTGTATCTAAGCAATGAATAATATGTTGTCTTGTCGTTGTCTTAAATTTACAGTAAACCCTCATTTAAAGATCATCGTAAAAGTACGACCACCTGATTAATAAGACCGTACTTTCATGGACCAGGTTCCAGTTTTTCTTCCACATTTGAACAGAATAATCAGACGTCTTTGGAATAAGATCGCTTTTCTTCAGAATCAGTGATGGTCTTAACATTCGGGGTTTAACAGTAGTTGTCAACACAAGTAGGAATCGAAAAAAACAGAAAACGATTTATAAGTATGGCAATATCAATTATTTATCAACTTGTTAATTACAAGGCAATACTCATATTGAACACGTATTTGAATCTAATGGTATGAAACATAGTCATGATAAAAACAGTACAATGTTTTCCAGGTAAGTGTCACAATGTTGTTCAGACTTTAAAGAAACATTTATACGAGATACTGTTGCCATGACAACACTCGACTCTGTATAATTGGAATCACTTAATTGATAAGTTTCGTTATAACAATGTAACAGCGCACGTTTAATCAAACTTGATGAATTGGTTTGCACTGAAACGCTTTATATCACTAATTATTAATTTATGAAACACTTAAAGGATTTTACAAAAAAAGGTAATAACGTACTCGGCAATCAGTCACCATGATTAAATACAACTTATCATGAAACCCGCATATTGTTACAGATTTTCCGTCACATTAACAACCTATTATTCATTTATTATGAAATTCTTATCAATTTTATGTCACGTGACATATGACGTCATTGCGATAAAAATATAAGCACGCGTACTTAGATTTCCTAAGGAGTTTGTCTTTGATCGTAGTACTGAGAAACACGAAAAACGAGCAGATAAATAATTGTTGGACAAGATTTGTATCATGCAAGATTAACAGAAATCTTTGTTTGATAGATAAAAGCGGTTTTCATGACATCCATTTTCAAGTTTTTAGTAAAAACTTTCTTTTAGATAAAATTTTGATTTTGTTTGTACGCCAATAGAATATAATTACGGGGAAAATCTCGTTAGACCACACAGTACCTCTAAATACGTCACAGTGCAAAACAAGAGAACGGGGAAATGTCAGTAATCAGACAAACATTGGTTCTGTATAAAATGTCGGTCTTATATGAGATGGTATGATAATCGTGCTCAAATTCATAAACTGATGATTTACTGTATTTCGATGCACTCCTCTGGAATTTGTTGGCGTCTCTGATACAAATCTGGGTAATACGTAAAGCGGCATGGAATTTAGTGGCGTCTCCGATACAAATCTGGGTTAATACGTAAGGCGGCATGGAATTTGTTGGCGTCTCTGATACAAATCTGGGTTAATACGTAAGGCGGCATGGAATTTGTTGGCGTCTCTGATACAACTCTGGGTTAATACGTAAAGCGGCATGGAATTTGTTGGCGTCTCTGATACAACTCTGGGTTAATACGTTAAGCGGCATGGAATTTAGTGGCGTCTCTGATACAACTCTGGGTTAATACGTTAAGCGGCATGTAATTTAGTGGCGTCTCTGATACAACTCTGGGTCAATACGTTAAAGCGGCATGTAATTTAGTGGCGTCTCTGATACAAATCCGGGTTAATACGCTTAGCGGCAATGAATATAGTGGCGTCTCTGAAACGACTCCGAGTTAATATGTACGTGGCATACAACGCCGGTTTAATACGTCACGGCATGGAATTTAGCGGCGTATCTGATACAACACCGGGTTAATACGTGCGCGGCAAAGACTTTAGCGGCGTTTCTGATACGAATCCGGGTTAATACGTACGCGGCTTGGAATTTAGCGGCGTCTATGATACGACTCCGGGTTAATACGTACGCGGCGTGGAATAGAGTTTTGAAGACAGGGAAAAAGTAATTCTCATAATTTGACTTCATTTTGTCATAATAACAACATTCCCATTATCTATTTTGTATTAATATTTTCACAAATTAGATTTGCATTTCCAAGTTCTGGTCACACATAAAGCTCACTATATTAAGATTCTTTTGATTTTATTGCATCTGCAGACAGTGGCGAAGAGTCAGGGTATATGTAATGAACAACCAATTTGTGGGAGTGATGGAATAAATCGGTCGAAATCTCGTAAGAATGTAGCCAGGAATCTCGTAAATAATTGTACAAAAGATTCACTAATTCACCAAATGCTGGAAAATAAACGAAAAGCACCATTAATCTAATATTGACAGAATTGTACTTATTGAAGAAAACATTACTATAGCATTAGTTCTGTCTGATATTTACGTCTGTATGTTACCATGGCAACAATTTTGTATATTTATGTAAGTAACTAAACCACAATTTAAAGGGAAAAAAATCATCGTGGATACATCATCACACAGCGAACACGTCATAATGCTGAGTGACTTTAAGATACTTTTCTTTCAACTAAAAACAAACCAAAAAAATGATAAATCATCCAGTTGACATGGTGATAGGGGCGGAGGATAATGACCAGAGTTATTGGGTTACCAACCAGCACGAATCAGACATGGAGAATAAATGATTTTGGATGTATAGTATTTAGTCAAACTGCTACCGATAACATACGTCTCAACTTGGGGGGTCTATTCAACGACCTCAAGACAGGTAGGCGAGTACTCTACGGACTGTGCTAACTTGGTGGGGTAACATTGTTACAAAATGAAAATGATACTTAAGACGACTAGCTTAGTTCCATCAAAATGGTCCTTAATATGTTAAAATACATGAATTGTAAAACCTCACTTAAATATCACGATCAAATGCAGACAACGAACCAGTGTCTTCCATATTTGACCTCACTAATTATACCACCTCACAACTTAGACCGAACTTTGTTTAAGTCCAACGGCGATCTCATTACAGAGGCGATCTAACTATATAGACGATCTTATTATAGAGGCGATCTCATTACAGAGGCGATCTCCTTACAGAGGCGATCTCATTACAGAGGCGATCTCATTACAGAGGCGATCTCCTTACAGATACGATCTCATTACAGAGGCGATCTCATTACAGAGGCGATCTCCTTACAGAGGCGATCTCATTACAGAGGCGATCTCATTACAGAGGCGATCTCATTACAGAGGCGATCTTATTACAGAGGTGATCTCATTACAGAGGCGATCTCATCACAGAGGCGATCTCATTACAGAGGCGATCTCATTACAGAGGCGATCTCATTACAGAGGCGATCTCATTACAGAGGCGATCTCATTACAGAGGCGATCTCATTACATAGGCGATCTCATTACAGAGGCGATCTCATTACAGAGGCCGTTCACTGAATAAGACCACTTTGAGATTAAGACCACCTCTTTGATAAGACATTTTTTTCGTGATTTCTTAACTCAATAATTAGCCCGACCCACCAACTAAGACCGACCGTCCTTAGAACCAACGGTGGTCTTATTATTGTGGTTTTACTGTATATTATAGTATTTTCAATGTTCCGCATCTTGTATACTATAGCAGACTGTTTAATCAGTTACCATAGCGTTGACGTCGAATTTGTGATTATTCCAAATTTCTGTAAACGGAGAACTATGTGTACCATTAAACATCTATTTCTTCCTTTTCATTAGCTTAAGTCTTGCTACATCACGTCATTAAAACAACATTAGTAAGTCACTTAGGTACAGCACTAATCTACATCAAGATTTTTCTGTTGTTTCTTCTTCAACAACGGGCAATAAAATAATTAATTATATGAATCATTGTCTAGGACTTTGGGTATAATTGTATAATTACAATGTACTTGTAGGAGATATTCACACAACATATGTCTTAATTACATTCAATTTAACTTTGTAGACTAAATTGTGTTTATTGATGCACTTTAATGATCATAAAAACATTATACCATATCCTTGATTTAGCTTTGCACTGATAGACATCTTAAGTTCATCTCGTAACGGAAACACTCAATCTCCTACGCAGTGATCTCCCCTTATAGGAATCGGATCCTACGCAGTGATCTCTTATAGTTGCCATCACAAACTTTTCATCATAATTTTTTGACAAAATTTGTTTCTCATTTATCTAAATTTTGTTTGACAGTTTTATAATTATATATCTTAACTTCAAACATATAAGATGTTTGGTGGTAGGAAAAATAAAAAAAAATCAATATTTAAGAATGTTTAAAAATAAATGCTAACATTTTTTACAACGCACCGATTCCGTGTAAACAATAATGGCCGACTTTGAATCTGCTGCAGCCAAAGTTATAAAAGATTTCAACCCTTCCCTGGTCCCAACATTTGTTATCAGGCAAAGATGTAATTTTCACAAAATCAACAAGTGTCTGAAAGTTTCTTCTTCGGTGTATCCGCCTTTTTTCCAACCAACCATCGTCACGTGACTTGTGTGAAGGCAGTGATTATTGCTGTACTGGGAGTGACCAGCAAACGTAAAATCTCGGGCATTTTTTGATGTTGCACAACAAATCTTAACCTTCAAATTGCACCGATCATCCTTTTTCAAGATACATCTAGTTTATCTTATCTTTAATTTAGACACGAGATAAATTATGCGTACATATCGTATTAATGAAGATGTTTTTAAACTATAAATATCAAAGTTGTGGTTTCATGGAAATCTCACGTTGGTCCTGTACTTGAGTTTTATGCTACATTTATTTACGTGCTTTATTAAATTCTATTGAAGCTGTAACACTATTTCTACCACGCATTATATTATTGTGGCGTATGTATTATAGGATAAAACGAATGAAATAAAGCAGAATTTTAATATTTCGTCGGTATATTGATTGATATGTGAACATATGTTTGTGCTGAAACTCAATTTTAACTACAACATCTTCGCTTATTTCAATTTTCACCGGTCTAGGTTTTAAAGATATTTAAATGAAAGCAATGTAATCATTTTTAGATCAGTTTACAAATACAAAGAAGACACCAAACGCTTTACGCTAAAAGTCGAACATTTGTAACATCTTCATTGTTAAACATGACACTTTGCTCCCTCTCTCACCTCCTTTCTTTTCTTCTCTCTTAGTTCTTTATGTTCAAAACGCTTATTTTATTCAATACTTACAATAGAGCTTCAACATTTTGGAGTTCGTATTAATCTGTAAACATTATACTCACTTAAACCAATCACGCACCTGTTGGAAATGTATAATATTAAGGAGAAGACCTATATAAGTCATTGGCTTTCTGTCTCATCCTTTTTACATTAACTACTGAACAATCTCGTTTCATGTAAAATGTTGTATATGGTATTGTATTATTATGTTGTTCATAGTATGTAAATAAAATATGTTTAGACTAAAGATATATCTTTTTTAAATTCCGTATAATATGTTCAATAATAATAATATATTACTGAAAATGTTTTCATTCCAATGCTATATATTTCAGCAGCAAACTATAGATGTGGAATGCAGTTTCCGTTCTCGAAGCAATTTTCGTTTGATTTCCGATATAAGCGTCTATGAAGAAGGACTATCGGGATTATCAAGGCGATTGCATTGATAATGTCCATTATTTTGTTGGTTTGATAATTTATTATCTTTAAAAGAATCACGGTTATCTCCCTGTTCGCGTTTCACTCGATTTGACAGCGAAGCAGTGGCTGGTTCAATCTCACTCAAAATCAGGCGTAATATCGCGCATTGCAAAATGTTCTTAAGATTAGGAAGACAATATTTTAATATCAAGAGCTTGTTTGTCTGGAGCTCCATTTAATCTATTAGAGTACGTTCGCTTGTCTTACCACGTTACCGAGATTTCAAATATATTTCTATTGTTGTCTTCAATATTACATCCTTAAGGCGAGGACTCCACATCACGTGACTTGTGCTTCGAATACAAAACACAAATTTGAGAGGAAAACATATGACTAACGGAGTTGAACATCTCTGAAGCAACACATTCATGTAGGCGCGAAATTTAACTGCAGTTGATAGGCTGATACTCACGGAAGTTTAAAATTAGTAGTATTTTCTTCCTTGTTAAAAATATATTTTGTTGAAGAGAGATTCGCTGTTACACAGAGAACCACTCTGGAGAGATTACATTGTGAATACGTTTGAAACGACCCCCATGGAAATGTACTAGTAACATTTTACATATGCACCGGTGACCTAGTTTTAAATAAGGGGCCCAAAAGACTTGAAAACAAAGAAGTTCACATCGAAACTGGCATAAGCCAGTAAAATTATGATTATTGCAGATGGTTTTGCATGCTTTGTATATATTTCTTGTAATTATTCAGAATATCGGCCGATATGGATTTTCACTAGTGATTGCGCGACTATCGAAAATAATCGAAAAATCGTCGCTAGACAACCGACGTCGGCGACAATCGATTATGAACTACAATAATCGATTATAATCGGAAATTGTCTGCATTATTATAAAAACTTTAGACAAACATTTATCCAGAAGTGACCAGTAAAAAGGTTCGGGCACACATTCGCAAATCAAGCGTAACCAAACTTTTGGGATCAAATCAACAGATAACGTATCGATACTGGTCGGAACAATTCATTCGCTGATTTTGTATTTTGACAATATGCACTACATCACCACAAAGTGATCTGAAACGATCAAAGTTATTTTTTACAGTTTTTCATCATTTTTTTTTTACAATGTTCAATTCATTTGAATCATAAATAATATATATAAGAGCAATTTAGGAAATTATGTGGAATAGTATCGGACGCGTAGCATTTGTTACGAGTATATTTAGCCATAATCTGGTTATACATGTAGTGTATAAGTTTTTTAAAACTAAAACATGTTTGCATATAAGTCACAGACAAGATCAAAGAGAAATGTCAGCAATATCAAGCGTCTAGGCATACAGATCACTCAATGACTTGCAGAACAAAGTAGATTTTACGACATGTCGTAAAGCTTCTATAAAACCAGACGATTTTCAATTTCCGGTGCAAAATTCAAATCAACAAAATCATTGAGCATTTAATCAATTGTGAAACGGCGTTTGACATTTGCAAATTCTTCATAGTCACGAGAATTCAATACAGCTTCAAAAGATTTTAAATTACGTCGAATTATATCACGTGTTCAGACAGTATCACATGAAATGTTAAAACTTGATTAGTTTTCGGATGAATCAGATATAATACATCGTGTTTATCAAACTGGAACCATGACAACTAGTCCACAGGCAGTTACATTGTACACATTACAGATACTACACCAATCAAACTACGGCATATAACTTGATATGAGCCGCATATACTCCGGACGGTCGCGGCTTGCGATGTGGACGGAACCTGTTCTTAAACTAAACCAAAATTTAAATGGCTGCCGTAGGATAAAATCAAACTGGCTCTGAAATGAAACTAACTAGTTTTATAAAAGCTTATCATAGATGAGTGATCCTATTCTATGCCAAAGTAAAAGATCTTCAGTAACACACAAAACTCAAGCAAGAAGGTATCCATCGATGTATTTTGAAAGTCAACTTCATTCGTATTATGTTTTTATAACAAAAAATGAAATATACTGAATTTTTAACATAATATGATAGAACTACTGCTGTCAAAGTGAGAGAATTTATTCAGCTTTCTTCAGTTATAATGATATATTAAAGCGTCATGACATATTTTCTATCTGCCCTTATTCCACAAACAACTTTTTAGATAACGATGTGTTTCTAACCCGAACGTAGATTATAGTAGTGACCACTTTCACAATGTCTTCCTCTATAAATAGATATTCTGATAAATCGGAGAGGTTTTACGAATATCTAATTACAGAGAAAGACATTCTTTATCAAATACACAATGAAAGTATTTTACACATATTTATTAGATAAAAAATGATATGCCGCTTTAAAATGTGGACAAAAGAGCCATGATTTCAAAACCATAAAAATATATCATAACAGGATCAGCCTTTTAACAATTACACGAATCATGTCGAGTGAATGAGACCACACGTTATACAAACAACAGCAACATCCCACCAAGTAATAAAACTGACAAACTTTGTCTAGTCTTCAATAAAGAAAACCAAGGAGTAAATATAGAAATTAATTTCTGCCTCACTTTTTCTTCCTCCTTCTGAAAGAGCTTACTTTTAATCACTGAGATGTGAGAAATCGATTTCCGGTGCCAACGAGTAACGAGTGTTTGATTATGGTTAATGTTTTAGACAGTACCGGAATTAAAAATAAAACATAAACTTGGTGAGTACGGACATAATTTAATCAGGAAATTGATAGAGAAAAAGGAAAGAAGACATTACGTGAAGTTTATGCAATGTGTGGGATTTGTTAGACAGTTTCTAACCCAGTAAGTTAATGGAATATGATATTATATCTATTGCGATTTAAAAATTAGTTGAAAATACCGTTTTTGTGTAGGCCTACAATGTCTATTTGTCAATATTTTCCAAAACATATTTCATTGGCTACCAACGTCAACTTTGTTTACACGGTTCAAAGGTAAATAAAAAATACATAAACCATATAAAAAACTTTGGTTTAGATGAAATAAATGTTTTGTTGTGTATTAAATGGAATACGGGAACCATTAGACAACGTTGTTGTTGTTTTGTTGTAGTTGTTGTTATTGAATTGTATGTAACACCGTTTTAAACACTAAGTTTAGACAAAACCTGGTGGTCAGTTGTCTCTACCTGATTCAGAGATGATCAGAGATGATGGACGTCATATTTTAGCCACGTTATTCTTCAGACGTCAAGAACTATGGTTAACAGCTAAAATGAATGATATCAGAATACTAGTACAATGTAGCTAGAATCAATGGGCGCAAAACGAGAAATGAGAATTGCAAAAATATTAAAAGGCAAGAGTACCATGATGGCCCTTGTACGCTCACCTGACCTGATAATACGCGACATACAAACAGATACAGGGACCAATCCCCTATCGGACGGCGGAACGATCACATACGGGTGTACATATGACGGAACAACCACATACGGGTGTACAGACAGCGGAACGACCACATACGGGTGTACAGACAGCGGAACGACCACATACGGGTATACAGACAGCGGAACGACCACATACGGATGTACAGATAGCGGAACGACCACATACGGGTGTACAGACGGCGGAACTACCACATACGGGTGTACAGACAGCGGAACGACCAAATACGGGTGTACAGACAGCGGAACGACCACATACGGATGTACAGACGACGGAACGACCACATACGGATGTACAGGCGACGGAACGACCACATACGGGTGTACAGACGGCGGAACGACCACATACGTGTGTACAGACGGCGGAACGACCACATACGTGTGTACAGACAGCGGAACGACCACATACGGGTGTACAGACAGCGGAACGATCACATACGGGTGTACAGACAGCGGAACGATCACATACGGGTGTACAGACAGCGGAACGACCACATACGGGTGTACAGACAGCGGAACGATCACATACGGGTGTACAGACAGCGGAACGACCAAATACGGGTGTACAGACAGCGGAACGACCACATACGGGTGTACAGACAGCGGAACGATCACATACGGGTGTACAGACAGTGGAACGACCACATACGTGTGTACAGACAGTGGAACGACCACATACGGGTGTACAGACGGCGGAACGATCACATACGGATGTACAGACAGCGGAACGACCACATACGGGTGTACAGACAGCGGAACGACCACATACGGGTGTACAGACGGCGGAACGACCACATACGGGTGTACAGACAGCGGAACGACCACATACGGGTATACAGACAGCGGAACGACCACATACGGATGTACAGATAGCGGAACGACCAAATACGGGTGTACAGACAGCGGAACGACCACATACGGGTGTACAGACAGCGGAACGACCACATACGGGTGTACAGACAGCGGAACGACCACATACGGATGTACAGATAGCGGAACGACCACATGCGGGTGTACAGACAGCGGAACGACCACATACGGGTGAACATACGACAGGAAGACCATATACGGATGTACAGTTAGCGGAACGACCAAATACGGGTGTACAGACAGCGGAACGACCACATACGGGTGTACAGACAGCGGAACGATCACATACGGGTGTACAGACGGCGGAACGACCACATACGGGTGAACAGACAGCGGAACGACCACATACGGGTGTACAGACATCGGAACGACCACATACGGGTGAACAGATAGCAGAACGACCAAATACGGGTGTAGAGACAGCGGAACGACCACATACGGGTGAACAGACTGCGGAACGACCACATACGGGTGTACAGACAGCGGAACGACCACATACGGGTGTACAGACAGCGGAACGACCACATACGGATGTACAGACGATGGAACGACCACATACGGGTGTACAGACAGCGGAACGACCACATACGGGTGTACAGACAGCGGAACGACCACAAACGGATGTACAGACAGCGGAACGACCACATACGGGTGTACATACGACAGGAAGACCATATACGGGTGTACAGACAGCGGAACGACCACATACGGGTGTACAGACAGCGGAACGACCACATACGGGTGTACAGACAGCGGAACGACCACATACGGGTGTACAGACTGCGGAACGACCACATACGGGTGTACAGACGGCGGAACGACCACATACGGGTGTACAGACGCCGGAACGACCACATACGGATGTACAGACGAGGGAACGACCACATACGGATGTACAGACTGCGGAACGACCACATACGGATGTACAGACGACGGAACGACCACATACGGATGTACAGACGACGGAACGACCACATACGGATATACAGACGACGGAACGACCACATACGGATGCACAGACGACGGAACGACCACATACGGATGTACAGACGACGGAACGACCACATACGGATGTACAGACGGCGGAACGACCACATACGGATGTACAGACGACGGAACGACCACATACGGATGTACAGACGACGGACTTGAGCGACTACTCAGCTCACCATAATCTCACGTTCAGGCGAGCTAAAAACAGAATGCTTAATTTAAATGCCAATTATACCCTGAATAAAACATTGTACCCCGAATAATTTAAGGTAGAACGCGAATCTTAAGGCGTTACTAATATGCGCAAAATATGCCGAATTTTGCACCATTCGGCGCAATAATAGGCGTCAGTGCTTGAAGGCAATATACAAAAATAATTTAAATATGTCTTCATGCTTGCATGGATTAACCAATTGTGTTAACTACAAATCGGAGTGAAAAGTCTGCAGAATTCCATGTCGTAAAAGTGTTTTCAATTAATAGGTAATCCTATTGCAAATTTCCCGTCTGTTTGCTGTTTTGCAATATATTTCGAGCAGTTACACGAGTGATTTTACGACAATAAATCGTTAATTGTTGGCAACCATTTAGAATTTCATGAATTCACAAACAGAATATTGAACATACCATCGTAAGTTTTTGATTGTCGCAAAATACTACGCATTCAAACACAGATTTCCCATTACACGTCTGTGAAGTGCAATATATTTTACGACACCGTAATCAAATTTAGAAATGTAAGAACACTTATGGAAACTAAAAATAAAGATTGTAACACAATAAACTTGTCATATATTTTAGATAGAGAGCATAACGTCGACACCGCAGAAGTAGAGGGAAAAACCCTTATTTATTCCAATCCGGTGTATATAAATCGAGGGGTTAGAGCCAGAACCAACCAGCTCCTTCATACATTCATATAGAGATGGTTGATTCTGGCTCTAACCCCTCGAAATATATATCTACTGTCTCATTGTTACAGACGCCTGTCAGAATATAAAAGTCACTTTCAAAATTCCCAGGTCTCGTAAGAAATTATCAGAGCAATTTTTAAGAAACATCTGTCATCAAGTTTTTTATGTCACTGATCTTGCGGAAGTTATAAATGTCTGGTTCGCCGTCTGATTAAACATGACAACATACATTTAGAATTCCCAATACCTTAGACATATATACGAGTATATTTAACGCCAATAAAAACGCAACTATATCACTTTAGCCTTCATTTTGTTCCAAAGGTTCAAAGGCGTTGTAGTGCTACAAATTAGGAAATCATTCTTCAAAAAGAAATCGAACTAAGGTCCTAGTATTCATATTTAAATAATTGATTAAGTTTAGAAAAGTATGTTTGAGAATTAGAGTATAATTATTTGTTTATAATATCACTGTGCTGACGCGGACAATTTTTAGTTACCTTATTAATGACGTGGAGTGTATTTCACAAAATACTCTGTTGGTATATTTTGAATTCTGTGCATGTGTCGCTAGAGACCTTAATTGAGCTAGCGTCAAAATGTTGCTTCTCCTACTATGTTTTATGATGTACTCTTATCATTGTTTGAGCGATGCTTTGGGATCTACAATCTCTTCTGTAAGTGAAGTCGTTTCAAGAAAACGCAAGCAGTAAACACTATTTTCTTCATATGAAGAGGTTGGAAATCGTTCAGCGGCGCTTATTTTAAGATTGTTGGCTAAATTAAGAATTTCCTTCTGAAAATGCAGTTTCGAAAGTTGATTAATTTAAAGCATAATCCAAAATAAGTTGAGTGGACAATAATTTCATTCTATCAGGAAAGCATCGTTTTTTTCGGTCGAAGTTTTATGGTTTAGATTTATTTTGTAATCATTTGACGAGGTTCACTACAATGGGTCGGTCCAATATTCGAGTGTGTTTGTAGCAGACTGTCACAAAGCAGTTCAGTAAGAGCACTCCAAATATGGCATTCGTTTGATCATCATAATTATGGTAAAATGGTTTCTTTGTAATCAAACGTAATTTCGTGTCATTTCTCTTCAACCTACTTGTGTGTATAATCAAGCGGCCGTCCCTTGAGCAACAAACTCTCTTCAACAACAGAATCAATTTTCCCGTAGAAAAGTAATTCTACAAATTTACCCTCTACAAAACAACCACCTGTGCTTGAAATATACAATGTAACCACTCAACAGCGGCCCTCTCTAGAGAGCAATCACTTCTCTTTAACAACACTATCGGTTTTCCCGTCGTAATTTATTTTGCCAAGTTAACCTCTCTATAACAACAACCTCTCTAGAGCAACAACCTCTCTAGAGCAACAACCTCTCTATAACAACAACCTCTCTATAACAACAACCTCTCTAGAGCAACAACCTCTCTAGAGCAACAACCTCTCTATAACAACAACCTCTCTATAACAACAACCTCTCTATAACAACAACCTCTCTATAACAACAACCTCTCTATAACAACAACCTCTCTATAACAACAACCTCTCTATAACAACAACCTCTCTATAACCACAACCTCTCTATAACAACAACCTCTCTATAACAACAACCTCTCTATAACAACAACCTCTCTATAACAACAACCTCTCTATAACAACAACCTCTCTATAACAACAACCTCTCTATAACAACAACCTCTCTATAACAACAACCTCTCTATAACCACAACCTCTCTATAACCACAACCTCTCTATAACAACAACCTCTCTATAACCACAACCTCTCTATAACAACAACCTCTCTATAACCACAATCTTTCTATAACAACAACCTCTCTATAAACACAACCTCTCTATAACAACAACCTCTCTAGAGCAACAACCTCTCTAGAGCAACAACCTCTCTATAACCACAACCTCTCTATAACAACAATCTCTCTATAACAACAACCTCTCTAGAGCAACAGCCTCTCTAGAGCAACAACCTCTCAGCAACAGTCGCAACATGGAACATCCCAAAGGTTGCCTCTCAGGAGAGATTGTAATGTATTTTTAACGGCAGCAAGTCCCATATACGTTGTTGGATAAAAGTAGCAAGTCTAGCTAATTTTAGAAGGCGCTCGAGGACATAGAACGTCTGTTCCCCTCATATATCATATGTTTTATCCATGTCGATTTGTAACAGATATATAAAACATGTGTTAGTGCGTAAGCTGTTTGTTGAATAAATTAACTTTACAGTAAAGATGGCGAACGTTTATCCAGCGCATGTTATTTACAGACATACGTACAAGGGGTTAATACAGCGTCACCTGTTCACAATGACGCTCTTTAGAGCAACCAATTCTCTTCAACGTCATGTTAAATGTTCCCACGGTAAAAAATTTCTACCGTATAAGCTCTTTACAATGAAACCTCCCAAGCGCTGCCATCATTTGAACAAAAAACTCTCTCCAACAACATTATCGAATTTCTTGTAGTAACTTGCCATCAATTTAACCCCCGAACAACAGCCATGCCACAAAGGGTGTTGCTCTATAGAGGTTGCGATGAACTACATGACTTGAATCACTAACTCGATTTGGTCATTTTGGTTCATCTGACGTCAAACTACGTACATGAACGTCTACAGCAGATTCATCAGTACGAATTCATCCGTGATTTTATTGAACTCATTCGGGAGATTTCAACAGGGTTTATAATCCGATTTGCTACTAAATAAAAAGTAAATGTGAAACATAACGCAGGCGTAAGATGCGATTTACATTTGTTTACGGCGATTACATTAACATCTTGTTGTACTGTAAGCATGCTGGCCTAAATAAGTTAGTGTATGGCCAGAAGAACAGTCACTATAATAGAACAGATTTGGAAGTCATATAATTGATTGGAATGAAACGGAATGGAACGAAATTGAATTGAATAGAACGAAATTGAACGGAATAAAATGAAGCGGAATGGAAAAGAATTAATTTTGAGTAGAATGGAATGGAATATACTTGAAAGGATTGAAATTGAACGCAGTGGAATAAAATGCAGTAGGATAGGATAGAGCCGAATACAATAGAATTGCATTGAATATAATGGATTAGAACTGAATCCAAGATGTAAAAAATGGTGGAAGGCTGGTTGGAATGACAGAATGATGAATGAAGAATGGAAATATAATAAATAAAGTAGAACAGGATTCGCTGTACTAGGGCTCAATGTATTCATGGTTTCTCCTTATTTGTGCTATACCTTTGATAGTATCAAGTGTTAAACAATACTCACCTATGGTAGTAATCACAGTCAATGCAAAATAGAAAGCACCCGCAAATTTCCATTGTGTGCCAGCTTTATATGGCACAGATTTGATAATATTCCGTCTTAATTCTTTAAAATCTTCATCAGTCATATTGTATCGGGAACGTATTACAAACTCGTCATTTTGAAGTTTACGACTGTGTTCTTTTTCGAATTCGGATTCCAAGGCGTCGAATATTGCGGCTCCAACGAGCAAATAGGTAAAGGTACAGACGATTAGAGATAAAGTCCGAACGTTTTGTTTCTTCATTCTAAACCACGTGATAACCATGTGACAGACTCGCGCATGCGCATTTACTTGCCTGGCGCGCGGTGGTCTTTTTCAGTCTGGCCATCAATCAAATATTGACATTTGTAGCCTGCCTTCGATGTGAAATATAAAACTACTGAGGATTTAGTTCTTAAAATCACTACAGAATTGTTCTTTTAATAATTTTATGCTAGTTCCAACTGAATTATATTTCTCACTGATATCCAAAATGTTTTGATGATTAAATCCCATTGAATATTTAAAGCTCCGCTATTTCACGATCTTGTAAAAGTAACTTTCTCCGAAGTAAGTCCCGGACCGCCAACCTCTACGTAAGTTTAACAACGCCACATTTGCTGAGCAAACTTCACGCATTGCTCTTTATCACGACGCCGTTCCTTTTGTGCGCTAAATCCCACATGGCCGCCATATTGCTTCGAACAAAATGTGTATAGTTTACTTTGAAAGTTCCACAGTGCTGAATTAATTCAGCTTTGTACGATCTTCTGTATTATTCATGGATTGGGTATAAATTTCAGTTCGTCTTGATTCATTATTGTGATGCTTTGTGTGCCGTACACGGGCTCCTTGTACCGCAAAAGTTCCACACCTGGAATATATAAAAACACATTATACATAGCCAAACAATTGGCATCTGAATGCCAAACGAGCACTATTGTGTAAATGACAATTCCAAAAAATGCCGGAGCATATATAATTCATATCTCGTTAAGAAGTAATCATTGTGCATAAATTCTGTCTGGAACGACGGAGCACCGATTCTGATTCATGAGCGCCAATTTTGTGAGCGATTTATGAGATAAATAAATTAATAACATATGTGAAGGCGGTAAGGCCCGGATACTAAATTATTTATGAGCTGATTTGATACATCCAACAAATTAATTTCTTACATCCGATCGCAAAAAAAAACAAGCGTAAAACGAGTTATGTTAATGTGTATGGAATCATTCCTATTTCTTAAAATACTTCAATTAGGTAGAAGTAAAATGTGCCTTTACGTCATATAAACATTCAGGGTCATATAGTGACTTATTCCAGCTAGTAGGTCGGAGGAAGATCCAAGATTCACCTTCTAGCATTATGTTGACCATAGACGGACACTTGGATAGAACCTCCACCCTACCACAAGCTAGTAATTGGGTAGATATTTAATGACACCCTTAAAAACCTCATGTAACTATAATGATTACCGAACAGACAACAAGGCGGCCCAATCAATTAATGGTGTAGTTATTGTTCGAGGAACAGGTCTACATTGGGTTTATATAAACCGGTGAGGGACTTTATGAACTATACGAGCCTTGTAGACTATTCAGATGAAGCGACCAGTATTTCTTGCCAACGCCCTGTCTACTGTATACAACATTCAAAATCCATTGTTAGTAGAAAGTTGTTGTACTGATAGACTGTAAGTTTGAGTTTGTTGAAGTCGGAAGTAGCTCAGGGGTTTTAAACTTATACAATTACTGTAAAACCTCATTTAAAGAACACTTCAATAATAAGACTACCTTTATAAGAATACCCCCTCAATAATAAGAACACAAGTCCTTTTTCATTGTTAAGCTCTTTATATAACCTCAATATTAAGACCACCTCAATATCAAGACCAGTTTTCTAGGGTCTAAATGGTGGTCTTATTATTGAGGTTTTACTGTGTGTGTATATATATACAGCCAAAGCTGACTTCAGTAACCAGTTAAGGGATACAACCTATATGGCCACTTAAAGCAGATATTGCTTAATTAAGGTGAACAATGCCAAGTTGAAATTATTTAACCGTGACTGTTTAAGACTGGTGGTCGCTTAATACCGGTGACCAGCTCACCACGATAATATTTGTGTATAAAAATATATCCGGGAATTATGCAAATGATTCATTCCGATCACAGAACCATGACTAACGTAAAGTCATGTCGTTTACATCTCAATGTCCTCACGTTAATGGTTAAATGCACACAATGTGAGGAACACATTCATCAGGAATGACATGGCCATTATAAGATGCTTTGTATTAACATAATGAAACATGCATTTTATTGTATTCTTTACCCAGATCTAATATTAACTCAAATGCATTTTTCATGTTTTTATGTACAGTAAAACCTTAATTAATGACCACCTCGAAATGACGACCACCTGTTTCGTACGACCACCTGTTAACGGTCCAGCTGTTAACGGTCCAGCTGTTAACGGTCAAGCTGTTGATTTTCTTCCATGTTTAACTCGATAATCGGAACACCTTGTAATAAAGACAGACTTTCCTTCGAACCAAAGGTGGCTTCATTAGTGTGATTGTACTGTATGTTGTTTAAATGAATTTAATTGTCTGATAAACAATAGACTAGCTAAAGTGTTTGGATCAGCAAAATAAACTCGCCAGTTACTTGTATTTGTGAACCTATTCACAATCGATACGCATGCAGTGATGCCCTCAAAGAAATGTGCAGTTTAGATATTAGATATTTTCTGAACATAGATAAATCTCAATTTGATATCTATGTACTGCAACATATATTTATATTCTATAATCTGCAATCCATGGTGGTTGAAATTTCGTGTTTTTTTGCGGATTGTAGATCACGTCTGACTTAAAGGTGTATTACCTCAGATAATAAAGATCTTACACATGCCCGTCAAAATGTAAAAGCTGCATTACATTTCTGATGTTATCAATGTATAAAATATATATTTTATAAGGAATGAATTTTTGCTGACGAAGATATTGTTATGTCACTGAATTTGACATATTTTGCAAGCAATGTGACTTTTAGCTACAAACGTTCGTCTGCAATACACTTTGTTTAGGCCCCGATCACCTATAGCATCTCGGCTCAAATATTGTCTCAAATCTTTGAGATTTTCCTCATCTGAGACTCAAAATCAGTATTACAAAACAAAAATATGAGATGTGTTTTATTCAAGAGATTCAAATGAGATTTGTCTTAGCCTCAGTCTCTATTTTGAGCAGAATCTCATATGGAGCTTAGATTTCTATTTGAGATGCTTTGATTGATTGGGACCAGGGCTTGAAGTTCCGAATTCAGGCAAAACCGGCTTAAAGTTTCCCATAGGCATGTGGACTTGACAAGTGGTAGCACCGTTTCTTAAAATATTCAAGGAAATCGACAGATACGGTTAGAATTCAATTAATCAGTGGATTTTCTCTCTCAAAACACGGAACAAACAGTAATTTTACAGACCATAATCTCATCACTTAACCTCCTAGGTCTGGCACTTGTTCTGGCTTGAACATCCCTGTATAAACGTTTAATTCCAACACAAATAAAAGGGTTTTCTGATCACATTCAAATTATCCCTATTAAATGCCGTAAATACCGTAATTCCCCGTAGACGGTGGTCCTGATGATCTCCTATCTAACGCTTCGAGACTACTTTACGAGCCAGTACCTTTAAACACTAGTTGCCAATTTCTCGCTGCATCAGACGGCGTTACGTGTTAAAATTACAATGTCATGGAATTTGAAAGAATACATTATTCTAAAAGCTATGACGTCATAACAGTATTGCTCTTTGATCTTATCTTATGGTAATTTGTATGAATAAACAAAGTGCTCATACAAACTGAGCTTTGAAAACGAAACAATAATCATGTTACGATTCTATACGGTAATACATTGTAGTTATACAGAGAGAGATTGAATTTCCTACCACACTATTACCATTGTTTGAAATCTAAATTCAGCTATTGCAATTCGTAGTTAGGATTAGCGAAGTCTTGAGGAAATTTGTTAAAACACCGCCATGATTGTGCTAATACATGTACATGCAAATCCTAATTGTGCCGTGTTGCTGTGTATAGATACCCCAAAACCTTGTTCGTTCCTCAACTGTATGATGTTTGAGTATCTCAACATATTTGTTATATTTATACTGGCATTGTGTATGCCTTTGTCATAAATGTACGCACACTGTATTGTGAATGGTAAAAACAATTTATATTGTTGAATTTGTCAATAAAATTTGAACTTTTTAACTGACTCATGTAACAGTTGCAGTCACTAAGGTGTGATTGTGTCCTTACACCACCAGACACAATTGAAATGTTGCAAGCAACACAATAGGATTATGGAAGATATTTGCGAACGGACAGACATACGGGTGAACGGGTATACTAGCGACCACTAGATATCCGATCAGATGTGAGAAAATGTAAAATAAAATAGAAATTATTACACTATAGACTGAGGTTGAGACAAATCTCATTTGAATCTCTTGTAAAGTTTATGAGAAAAAAACTCAACTCAATTTTTTTTATAATACCGATTTTGAGTCCGGTCTCAGATGAGGAAAACCTCAAAGATTTGAGACAATATTTGAGCTAAGATTGCGCTCAAATGGAGATGCTTCGGGCGATCGGGGCCTGTTCTCACATAAGAACGACTTAGTACAAAACGAAGATTATCTAATGTTTGAGATTTCACTCTACGTGTCTCAAATCTGAGCGTTCTTGTTCATTTTATAACCCGTAAAAATAGTTCAGTAACTCCAAACGTTCACCTAACTCAGGAAATGAAAACGAGTTTCCATAAAACTCAGAGGACATAAAAGAAAAGCAACACTGAGTCGTGTGCATAGAAATAGTAATGTCGACATTTCCCACTCATCCGGAGTAATTAAATACAAATTGGATTATCAGATTGCATCAGACGGAAACAATTAGTTGATTCTATTTGAGTACTATTTTGTAATGTGGTTATTACAATTAAGGTTATATTTGGCAACGAAATTAAATTATTTTAGGACATTCGTTTTACAGCCGGAGTCATTGCTTTATATAAAAGTATAGTTACAATTATGTGACCTCTCATTTACCATGATGTGTGACGTCATATGACATGTACGAGTCACGTGATTGTGTGACCTATATAACATCAACAGTTAACATTCGTGGTCGAGTGGTTATTGTCACTGACCTCAAATCTCTTGCACCTCACCGCTGCGTGTTCGAATCCCATCCACGGTGTAAAATTTGTATGGGAGGGGGCTAACCAGCTTGCTTGCGGAAGGTCGTTGAAGCAATGCCCACACATAATGCTATTAAAGACACCTAGGGTCTTCATCATCCTTACAGATGGAAAATTCACTACAGGACCCTAGCTATTTATGTGACATAACGCCCCTAACAAAGAGAACACCACATGTCACATTACGTTAATTCTGCCCGTCGTACCTTGAGAGGTGCATATTGTTACCATTAGATCCCAAATTTCACGAAATATCTCGACAGAGCTACGCCTCACACTCGAACTGTCAAGAACCCATATTTGAAAATCAGACTTTAGAATTTTAGCAGAGCAATTAAAAGAGCTGGTATGCAAACTGGATTAGACAAGATAAACCAGCTATCAAAGGTGAGACTTAAAACGGGATTACAACAAAAACAACGAAATGTCGTACTAATTAGAAACTTGAAAGCTATATATACGAGGTATAACATATTGTGGGTATATATTTTTTTATTTCTTATTTTTATTTAATTTCATTGTATTCATTGTCTCCAATTTGGCCAAATATATATTCTACGCCAATCTTATTAGAAATTGAATAATTTTATGCTCATATTTTGTTATAGTATGTATGTATACGTGCAATGTAACATCATGTGCTCTGCTATGCCTTTTGTCACGAATATTTTGTATAATTGCTATAAAACATGTTAATAGGTTTTTAATGCAATAAACTATTTGTAGTTGTATTCTATTTCATCACGTGTCTTGTTCATGTCATATGTAAAACGTATGTAATATACGATAATGAAAGCGATATTATGTACGTACAACGAAAAATTAGCAAAGTTTGAATTCAAGAATTACGCCGCTTGAATCATTGTTACATAAACAATGCAACCTCACCATAGCGATACCCTTTGGGAAATGCAAAGTTTGAGTTGTTGAGAGGTTGTTGCCCAAGAAATATTAAATTAACGTTATAGCGTGCTTGCGGAGAGGTTATTGCTCAGGAGAGGGCCTTTCTGGATAGGTCATTTTGTGTGTCGATGATATAAGTGTCAAGGCCATAAACTATTTACAAGTATAAATAACTCTAAAACGTCTTTTTACACTATACATGCAATACTGAATGATCTGGGCGATAGTTTAAACGTTCAATCACTTACTGGGGGTAATTCAACTCCCAATAACTTCATTACTGGAAACACTTAAGTGTAATTAACTCCAATTATACATCGCCAAATTACTTTGTTAAGCATTACAATGCAAAAAGAAATACTACATCGTTAAATTCTGATTGCGTAGAGAGAGAAAGAGATGTGTTGTTTTTTTCACTTCAAATTAATAAAATCTAGTCTGACGAATTATTATAAAACCTGTAATTTTCGTTAAGGGATAAATTTCGTTGATAACTCGACATGAAATTAAATGTACATCGAGTACGGATTTGTTATTTTTCAAGTCATCGGCATTTGTAGGACATTCTAATGAAAAAAAGAAAGTTATAGCAAATACGCAATGGCGTGTTTGACATCAAAGAAAAAGTATTTATCCCGAAAATATTAACTTTACAATATCTCAAATCTACTTTGTAAACCAAGCCAGTTTAGAACGGCTTCTATTCTGTTTTACCAAAAATAGAACAAATGAATTAAGATTGGATTCAATGAAATTGTACAACAATGAGAGAAAGTTTACGACAACGGAGACGCTAGTTTAAATTCTAAATAATTAATTTAGCGCTCGAACATGAAAAGAGGTGAACACACATATCGGTGTCGTTGAACGAGACTTCGCACGGGAGGATACGGGAGTTGTGGTATAATACAACAGTAGTATGAAAAATTGATATTGCAATATACAATATACTCATGTATATATAAATATAGGAATAGTTTAGTGACCTGTTAGATCTATTTTAGAATTGTATGGTGTATATCTTTATATAAGGGTAATTGTTAACTTCGTGTACGTCCGTTGACAATCGAGTACTTTACGTCATCCATGTCAGTTATATGTAGGATAGACAACTACACAATACATCTACGCATATCGTAGCGGATCCGTGGTGCTCTGGTAACACACTGGACTAGTAATCCGGGGGTCGCAGGTTCGATCCCCCGCTCCAACACTAACAGTCTTTCGGATGAGACAAAAACTGAGGTACCGTGTACGATGCTTTACATCGGGCACGTAAAAGAACCAAGAGTGCTTCTGGAACTTGGACATCTTCTGTATCACGCACTATCCACCAAACAATCTAAAATGACTAACACTTTTCCGGAGACGTCGCCCATATAGGAAAACGGTGGCGACGATAAATAAACGCAACTACAAAAAATGCATTTACAGTATAAATAGACCACATGCAATGTATGGACTATAAATTGTCTCTGGGACGCGGATTTGTTAACATTTCGACAAGGGATACGATACCTTACCGAAATCCGCTGAATTTCAGTGAATTTACCGAAATCCATTTTGGATCAGAAGTGACCATCAATCGTAACATCTCGGCAATTATTGTCTCAACCTTCAAATTGCGACGACCATCTTTTTTTAAAAGATAGCTTGTGTTTCATGTCGAGTTGGTTGCCAAAACTGGTGACATCGCGCAAACGGTATTGCCACCTTTTATAAATTTGGAGTTTTGTAAATAATTATAACATGAAGGAATCGATTTCCAAGCGGACTGTACAATGACAAAAAATTAAGATGCAATGGAAGATTTTTTTCTGATTGAAAGTACTACAAAGTTTGAAAAAAGACTTTAAACTAAAAACAGAACTCATTCGGGTATTGCAGAGAATGACTTAAAACGTAATCGATCCAGTTCTAGAAATAAATCGCTTCCAGTGCAAAATAAATATATATGAAAATTGTAAAATTTGGTGACAAGTCTGTCTTTTTGCCTAAATTATTCGACGCTTTCGGCTTACAACGTCTACTTCTATTTTGGTGATGTGAGACTATGTTTCCTGTTTCACTTACAGGCATGCACGTTTATGTAAAAACCTGAAAATGAACCCGTTTCCTCGCACTTTGCAACTGCACCAAGTTACGTAAAGAAGCTGGACCATAATATGACTTCCTTTGTGTTACAGACTTTCATACCATCAGCTCTGTCACTCACCTCTTTGAAGATGAATCACTTTTGAAGATAAATCCAATATCAATAATACAAGTATTAAAAACTAACTTCAGAGGGGGGGGGGGGGGGGTTCATTAATTATAATACTTATAGTGAAAACCTCATAGTCGACCCATTACAAGGAGTTAAAACCTTTCGAACCGACATGGAAGCTTTTGAACCGAAATAAAACCTTTCGAACCGACATGGGAGCACTTGAACCGAAATAAAACTTTTCGAACCGACAAGGAAGCTTTTGAACCGAAATAAAACCTTTCGAACCGACATGGGAGCACTTGAACCGAAATAAAACCTTTCGAACCGACATGGGAGCACTTGAACCGAAATAAAACCTTTCGAACCGACATTGGGGCACTTGAACCAAAATAAAACCTTTCGAACCGACATGGGAACACTTGAACCGAAATAAAACCTTTCGAACCGACATGGGAACACTTGAACCAAAATAAAACCGTTTGAACCGACATGGGAGCACTTGAACCAAAATAAAACCTTTCGAACCGACATGGGAGCACTTGAACCGAAATAAAACCTTTCGAACCGACATGGGAGCACTTGAACATGACATGAAAGCTTTTGAAACGACATGAAAGCTTATGAACCGACATGGGAGCATTTGAATCGTGATGGGAATATTTGAACCAACACAAGAACTTTTGAACCGAATAAGGAGTAACATTAACATCCACTGCGGTTTAGATGTAGAATAAATTTATAACATGGTAAGTGACTTGTCTGAATGTTGACAATGACGGACACTTTCCGTCTAAAACATTTGCTTTATTTAGTAGCTTGGAAAATAGTTTTTGACACAGTTTAAATAGATTTACTTGACATTGATGTAGGCATTTCGTAGATTCGAAAAAAAAATGATTTTCTTCTCAATCCTGAACCATGCTAAAATCATGCTAAAGACATATTTCAGTATATTTCCAATTGTAAAATTAGATCGTGCTTACGTCATGAAGATGTGGAATATTTTCCTGTCTTATCTATATAATTAAAACATATATGTATTACTATTGGTTTACGTACAAATAATCTCACAAACCTCCAGAATTTGCACATTAACCGTCAGATTCTGAAATAGGAGACATAAATGAAAATCCACGGTGTTGTGCTATAAGACATTAATTGCAATCAAAATACCGCAAAATAACATATGAAATCTAACTGTATTCTCTATCTGCAACTAAATATTTGTAAAGCTAGACTATTTCATCCAGAATATTGTAACATTGTACATTACGCAAAACGTACCGCAAAACTAGGAACATGTGAGGAAAGAACATTCCAAGATCGCTACAGTTGAGGACATTAACAAGTCGCCTTTAATTAGTCTCGTCACACTGCAAAGGTATCTTTAAGGAACATTTATAAGGATTCTCAAAAATTTGCCCATCAGCGGAGATAATCTAAATGTCTAGAACTCGGAATAAACTTTAACAACTTCCCTGGTCATAATCAATAGTGTACGTTCCAATATCATCACATCTTGAAACTATCACTGACAAGCTAAAGTCACCACAGTTTACACGAATATACTTTGAGCACAAACACACTGTAGTATACAGTTCCCAGAGCGACCCTCTCTTCAGCAACAACCTCTCTTCAACAAATGTATCAGTTTTTTTCATGTAGTTAAATTTTAATTTAATCTTTATATTGACGTCGTCTGGGGTCAAGCATCTTAAGATGTTCCTTAAAATCAGTATTTGACTTAAAATTGGCTATATTTTCCTTAAAGTTAAGGCTTTTCTTTGCTAAGGAAATTCTTCAGTGGTGCTGAGAAAAAAATAAGGCTTAGGAGTTCCTTATCTTTAGCTACGGAAAAGATCAGGTTAATATTGAGTTAAACCTTGAGTTGTTTCGTGAATACCATCCTGTGATTATTTACTGTGCACTATAATGACCTGCTGGTGTTTTACAGTAGCTGAAACAAGAAATATCTTGAAAAACGATGGTCGGCGCAATTTGAATGTTAGGATTTGTTGTGCAACATAAAACAATGCCGAGATGTTACGATTGCTGGTTTGAACGCCATATCCAAAATGAATTTCGGTAAGGTAACGTACCCATTATTGAAAGGTTAACCAATCCGCGTCAATGTTACAAACTTTGTTTGGTTGAAGAGAAGTTGGTTTAGTGGTTAACGTAAGATTTGATTGGTTTGCACAACACTGCTATGCAAATAGCAAAACCATGTTAGTACGACTGGGCAGACAAACATTCGTGCTATTCACTCGTTAACTGTATTAAGAGACGAAATGCAGGGTTAACATACTGTTTATATATCCGCCTGTGTAATTGAATCTGTACTCGGCAATAAATTCAGTTTAGTCTGATGTCTGATAAGCAAACTGTAAATATCAACACCTTTGGTATAAACATTTACAGACATGCTTAAATCTTAGTCAGAAACATCTAATGAGATTAAAGTTGTTGTTATTTTAGAAGACGTTGTTGTTGTTGTCGTCGATGTTGTTGTTGCTATTGTTGTTGTCGTTAGAGTTTCTGCTGTCGTTCTAGTTTTTGTTGTTATTGTTTTTTTGCTGGTGTTGTCGTAGTATTTGATGTTGTCGTTATCTTTTTTGTCGTTGTGGCTGTAGTTGTTGTAATGGTTAGTCTTGTTGTTGATGTCGTTGTGGTGATGTTGGTGTTAGTTATAATCTTTGTGCTGCTACTGTTGCGGTTGTTGTTGTTGTATTGTGGTGATGGTGGTGTTAGTTACAGTCTTTGTGCTGGTAGTGTTGCTGATGTTGTTGTTGAGGTGATTGTGGTGTTAGTTACAGTCTTTGTGCTGCTAGTGTTGCTGTTGTTGTTGTGGTGGTGTAGGTGGTGTTAGATACAGTCTTTGTGCTGCTAGTGTTGCTGTTGTTGTTGTGGTGGTGTAGGTGGTGTTAGTTACAGTCTTTGTGCTGCTAGTGTTGCTGTTGTTGTTGTGGTGGTGTAGGTGGTGTTAGTTACAGTCTTTGTGCTGCTAGTGTTGCTGTTGTTGTTGTGGTGGTGTAGGTGGTGTTAGTTACAGTCTTTGTGCTGCTAGTGTTGCTGTTGTTGTTGTGGTGGTGTAGGTGGTGTTAGTTACAGTCTTTGTGCTGCTAGTGTTGCTGTTGTTGTTGTGGTGGTGTAGGTGGTGTTAGTTACAGTCTTTGTGCTGCTAGTGTTGCTGTTGTTGTTGTGGTGGTGTAGGTGGTGTTAGTTACAGTATTTGTGCTGCTAGTGTTGCTGTTGTTGTTGTGGTGGTGTAGGTGGTGTTAGTTACAGTCTTTGTGCTGCTAGTGTTGCTGTTGTTGTTGTGGTGGTGTAGGTGGTGTTAGTTACAGTCTTTGTGCTGCTAGTGTTGCTGTTGTTGTTGTGGTGGTGTAGGTGGTGTTAGTTACAGTCTTTGTGCTGCTAGTGTTGCTGTTGTTGTTGTGGTGGTGTAGGTGGTGTTAGTTACAGTCTTTGTGCTGCTAGTGTTGCTGTTGTTGTTGTGGTGGTGTAGGTGGTGTTAGTTACAGTCTTTGTGCTGCTAGTGTTGCTGTTGTTGTTGTTGTGGTGATGGTGGTGTTAGTTACAGTCTTTGTGCTGCTAGTGTTGCTGTTGTTGTTGTGGTGGTGTAGGTGGTGTTAGATACAGTCTTTGTGCTGCTAGTGTTGCTGTTGTTGTTGTGGTGGTGTAGGTGGTGTTAGTTACAATATTTGTGCTGCTAGTGTTGCTGTTGTTGTTGTTAGCACTGATGCTGACTACTCTTGTTGTTTTAAACATTGTGTAACGAGAAATATCATAGTATTTATATGAATAAAACATTATATATCCTGTATCCAGGATGATGACCTGAACATAACTATCTCTAAGAGACAATAGTACTTATATGGTATCATCTTGACATCCTATAACAGCTGCCCATTAGTGATACAAAACTGTACTGTTAGTAGATTTACTGACGTTGTTTGTCTATTCTTATTCATACATTTCTTCTGTTGTCTTTAGCTTGTTTTTGTGTATAAAAAGTTAAGTAACACTTCATTTACATATCTCCTCGAAATGAAGATCACTTCAATTAACCAGATTGCTATGGACCAGATTATAATTTTCTAGCGATTAATCAGACCACCTCAAAACTAACACTGGCTTTCGTTAGAACCGTTGGTGTTCTTATTGTTCAGGTTTCAATATAACAACACGTTTAACAACCGAACACATAACTTATAATATAATCCAAAAAAGTAATATGCCAGTATTGATTTGCGGGCAGAATTGACTTATCAGAGTGTAAAATTGGTTTACTAGATTTCATACGCGTAAATAGCGCCAGTATTTGATTTGCGGGCAGAATTGACTTATCAGATTGTATAATTGGTTTACTAGATTTCATACGCGTAAAGCGCACAGGTCAGTATTTGATGTACGGGTAGAATTAATCAATCAGAGTGTAGAATTGGTTTACTAGATTTCATACACATAAAGCGCGCCAATATTTGATTGACATGCATAATTGACCAATCAGATTGTATAACTGGATTACTAAATATCAAACGCCTTAAGTGCGCATTAGTGTTTAAACGTCAAAAGTTGGGGGGTTTCAATGAAAATTCGCCGGGGCACGTCGACTATTGTTCTCGTATATTTCTGCCGTTCTTCAATAAAGAGGTATGATTTAATATGAAAGTAAACGAAACAAATTGAACTTGATGTCTATCATAATTGCTTTTTGCTTTCTGTTAAGAAATTCTCAATTTATAGCTGGTGTTTGCAGAAAAAATACGTAAGTAATTTGTAAAAAAAAAACATTCTAAATAAAAGTACTGAAGATTGCAATTCGGGAGAAACTCTATTGAACGTCTCAGATTTACTTTATGCACGTACATTTTACGCAAACATTTTTGAGATTTTTAAAAATTCTATTTCCGACCTGACATAAGATATTTGCTTACGTTGAATTCGCATTTAAAATGCGTGGTTTAGAAATAACATTCATTGCAAATGAATGTCTCACCTTAGATATTGCATTAAAACAAGCGCGAATACCGTTGATATAATCAGAATATAATGTATTTTACCCCACGTTTTATCAACAATAAATGATTAATTTATGCTATTTCATGAAAATAATTGACAACGGAGAATACATGCATTCATGCCTCCATGTGAGACAAGTGGTCGTAAATTAATATTTTATATGGGAGAACCGGTATTTACATCTAGATAAAATGTTATGAATGCGATTGTTATCACATCCCGGGTAATTAAACCCTCATATGGACCACACTGGAAGGTGATAATTGTATATTGTTGCCCGGCACTGCCATGTCCCAAAGAAGTATTCACTGAAGCGCAATCTTGACAATATTTATATACTGGTCAAAAGTGATTACCCGCCAGTTCTAATTCACACAGTTTCTGAAAAGCTACTGGGTAAATCTCTCGTTGATTTTTGAGTAAGTCAGAACATTCTTGGTTCAAATGAAATGAGCTACCGAGAAAGTCGATGTAAACCTGTGTACATCACATTCAACCTTTCAGATCACTTCTTCATAATGAAGTGAAGATGATTCTGAAAATACGAAATGTCCGGTTATCTCTTTGGACCAGTAAAATCGATATATTGAAATATTGAAAAATACGAGTTGTATTTCCACAATGTTCGATAAAACACGAAGTAAACTGTAAACAATCCCTCTCTTCTCGAGAAAATGAAATATTCTGGAAGGAAAATATAGATATCAAAACAAAAAACAAGATAGAATTGATACAATATGAGTAGAGTGTTGGCTTAGTGTGTTATATAGTATCTTGAAGTACAGACGACAATATTGGCTTAGATGATTTAACGTTATTGTTTTGTTTTTAAAAATGCTCTCTCCTCAAAGATACCATCAATCAATATACATGAAGATTTTGTAGCATGAGAGGAACATAATATTATCGAAATTTCAAGCAAAATAAATATAATTGATTCTTGATCCAAAACTGAGTCACATCAGTTTGACACCGAACATCCATCAAGCTCCTTGCAATGTAATAACTTAACTTAGAGTGAAACTTCTAATAACTCGCCTTGCGGTGGTGTTGCCCGCGAGGGAATAGAGTAAAAGTCGCAAGGATGGGACCCCACAAAAACTAGGTCAACAGAAACCATGGGACGAGTGAATAAATACGGAAAATTCGGCAATCTAGCAAAACAACATACTTCACAAAAATTAAGTTTTTCAACACTAAATAAAGCATCCGTAGAATTTCCCAACATTGCTACAGTTTTTGTATGTTCCCAATAAGAGAGCGAATCGTCCTATATTCGTGGTATTGTAATTAAGCGAGAACGTAATTTGCAGTGATTCAATAAAGGTTTCATTTTACGTTAAGTGGTGTCTTTATTCTGTTGCTTTTCATTATTGCTAAAGAACTTGTACTTTCACTCATTACACATTCTCGCTGATGAAACAATGCGCGACGCTATAACAAGATGGGTGAACAAACCATTATTGGGTTACGGTTTAAATTTGTCATATTATTTTTCCAAAATAACTGATCTTAAAAGCGAAATAACGTTTGTATCATTCTTTCCCTTACCATTACTGAACACCCACATTCAGATGCGATGATACAGAAAAAGCTGCTTATTATCATTATTTGAAATAAAGATTTCAATGGACATTGATAACCAGCAGAAACAATGGGATAGCGAGTTAAAAACGTGGTTCAGTGTACGCAATCAAATTTGAAGAACATGTTCGAAATTTAACATATCCAATTTTAATGCCGCATATACTTTTTGTGGTTTCCATTCCGTCCAATCCGTATCAAATCCGCTATATACCCAGGATGGTTCCGGTTTAGTTTCCCTCATTCTGTATCATATTCGCGAGACACACATTTCGGTTCTAGTGTACCGAGAGAATGAAAGAATGAAACTCGGATATTTTTATTTAAAAACAGACATCGAAAGTAACGTGGGGTGGACGTAATTCTAATACTGGCGCCCGAAGTGAATGCATGTAGTCCCTGTGGAGAGCATGACAGAGATCTTTTAAATATTAGGAATAAAAGACACACAACACATTTAGATAATGTTGACTTGTGTTTCCCTGGTTAGATGTCTCACGTACCGAGATTTAAGGTATATTCATACACCCACCTTCGATGTTTATTTCCGAACTGTACGGAAATTGCCGAGACTTTACGATTGAGGTAACGGGTATTTAAATCAACAGTTACGGTTAAAAACAGAAGGTCACATCAACAACGAAATAATTTTCCGACACCGTTGCCATTCTACGAGAGATATGTGGTCATTGCAATACTCCCCAACTTCCATATCCACAAACTTAATATCGTGTATACTGTGACATCATGTACTTCATGGACGCAGATCATGACGTTTCGTTCACATCGTGACATCATAACCTATGAAATCAGGACATTTCTGATTGCAAGTGTAACTAGCTCGCGGTTCTTATATACACTCCTAGAGATCATTAAAATGATGAATGAAGAAGTCAACATCGGTGTTCCGTGTATCCACAGTTGACGAGTGCGTATGAGCATTCGGAAACAGTTTTATCAGAGGATTCGCACATCCTGTACGTATGATGTATGATAGATCGTGCGATGCACAGTCGTACATCAACGAACACGATTTAATGTTGTTTTATATGTATAAAAATCGAAAGCACGGTGATAAAAAAGTTTATCACAAAATCTCAGAGGGTGGCGCATGGAAAAATGTTTGTTACCTTTTCTAGTGTTTCAAGATAAATAAAAGGTATAAAATGTATTCTTTACATGAAAATTACCATTCGGAACAACATAGCGTGTAATTACTAAAATAGACGCATAGTGGGTGTAGGTTTAATGGAACAAACTAATATATTTTAGTCTGGACTTTACAAACAATTACTTTGTCTAGCATTTCCTACTTGATTTATCTTCACTTTATTGGCTACAGTACATAAAATACATTTCACATTCAGACGAAATAAAAGTTCGCTGCGTAGAAATAAAGACTACATTGTGTTGGTTTAATTGTTTGTTTCTCTTTGAAGCCAGCCGCCTGAAAATTGATGCCTCAGGGAAAAGATTTTATCAAAATAACTTTGTAATTCCTACTTGAATTCTACATACACATTCATTACGATTCAATGTTCTGAAAAAGCAAGTACTCTAGGCTACAAAACGTGAACATTGAGATGCCAATGGTCGATTCTTCTTTTCAATAGAATGAAACAAAACAAATCCAGTATAACCACAATAATAAGACCACCATCGGTGCCGAAGAAAGCCGGGTTTAGTTGTGAGGTATTCTGATGGTCGTGTTACAATGTGGACGAAAATATAAAAGTAGTCTTATTAATGGGGTGGTCTTTTAATGTCAAGGTGATTCGATCCCTGTCCAAGAAACCTTGATTTTATGTAACAATAAATACATCAATCATACAATACGCGCAAGATGAAGGGATCGTGCCTATTTTTCTGTAAAAACATTTTTTGTTATAGTTTGTCATTAAAATGAGTTACAATATTCAAAAACATTTAAACATATTATTTATTCACCAAACTAATATACTATCAAACAATACCATTGAATAATAAAGTGACATTGCATTCCTTTGACAATCGAATTTCAGTCACCGAAACTTATTATTGTAAGGGAAGTTAAGCATGAACGGACTATCGATTAGGGAGCTAACTGCATATTGATACTTTTATGTCCTACTATTCTGGAATAGGCTTTAAATGTGTAGAAGTGCAAACAGCGTTCAATTTTGATCAATTAAAGTTAAGTTAGACGTTAAATCCTGTTTTTGTTTTCGTTGCGATTTGATGTTAAAGGTATATTGTTGTTTGAACGGTAGGATTAGAGAGAAATACCCATATTTATACCAATACGATGTATACATATATCATGAGCCTATTACTAAACATCTGGCTATCAACAACATATGTCACTTAAACCATTTTCTGAACATAATAGAACAAAAATAAAGTATGTGTTTAGAAACTGTTGCCTGTTATCATTAATCTGGCAGTCATTTGTTGTAAAAGAGAAAAAAAATATACCGACAAACATACTGCATTGATTATTTGTAAGCTAATTAATTCCTCTTCATTGTCCGATATCATTGCACTTTATTTCCAAAAAACGTGTCACATCAGAACTGCGTAATGATAAAAGACATACTTGTCAAAAGTGCCAACCTGCCGGTACCGTATTTCACACAGCGTCTTAAACTCTACTTGATACATCTTCCGTTCCGGTAGGTTACAGTAAGCTGTGTTTTGTTTTCAAATAAAGTAAAACCTCATTTAAAAACCACCTCAATAATAAGACCAACTCAAAATTAAGAACACAATTTTCATGTCCATTTTCACTGTTTTGCTCTTTATTCAACCTCAATATTAAGACCACATCAATAATGGGACCAGTTTTCAAGGGTCTCAATAGTGACCGCATTATTGATGTTTTACTGTAGGTAACCAATCGAAAAAAGTTGATATACACATGTACAAATCGTGAGCTCATCATAAAGAACACTTGATCATAACGTAGTGAAGATTCTCATAATACAAACAGCCGGTCAGCACTTATAACCAGTATAGTTTTAGAAATGTAAAGTACATATCTCAGCCGGTCAGCACTGTTGACCAGTATAGTTATAGAAATGTAAAGTACATATCTCAGCCGGTCAGTACTGTTGACCAGTATAGTTATAGAAATGTAAAGTACATATCTCAGCCGGTCAGCACGGTTGACCAGTATAGTTATAGAAATGTAAAGTACATATCTCAGCCGGTCAGCACTGTTAACCAGTATAGTTATAGAAATGTAAAGTACATATCTCAGCCGGTCAGCACTGTTGACCAGTATAGTTATAGAAATGTAAAGTACATATCTCAGCCGGTCAGCACTGTTGACCAGTATAGTTATAGAAATGTAAAGTACATATCTCAGCCGGTCAGCACTGTTAACCAGTATAGTTATAGAAATGTAAAGTACATATCTCAGCCGGTCAGCACTGTTAACCAGTATAGTTATAGAAATGTAAAGTACATATCTCAGCCGGTCAGCACTTATGATCAGTATAGTTATAGAAATGTAAAGTACATATCTCAGCCGGTCAGCACTTATGACCAGTATAGTTATAGAATAGTAAAGTACATATCTCAGTCGGTCTGCACTGTTAACCAGTATAGTTATAGAAATGTTAAGTACATCTCTCAGACGGAACATGCTCGAAGTAGCCAATATTTAAGCAAAAAACAAAACCTAAATCATTTCCATTTATTTTTTTCGTCAACCAAAATAATAGAGTTGCTGTTGCTTTTAATGTTGCTGAATGTTCATTTACACTTTTATTTGACTTTGATTGCAAATCACGCTGAGCATTTTGTGGTAATACAATATAAAACCAAGCATTATCGGCTTACTTCGAATGTTATCGCTGTTTTATGAGTTTTGTTTTGTATTTTGTAAAACAATCCTGCACACAGAGCGCAATCGTTGAAATAAAAAGGAATACGTAATTGTTTGTGAGTAATATTCAACCACTTAAATGTCTTCGTGTAATGTTTATGTATTTGCAAACGCAGCAATTTCTTATTCCATTAAAATCGAATTTCGTCTCCACGTGGTTAGTTAAATGCATTTATTGTGCACCCATTGTGAAACAAGTTCTTAAACGCCCAATACGGGACATTTTTATCCATTTAAACAGGAAAACATAGATCATATAATCATATACTCGTTGGTTAATGGTTATCAGTCATTTCTTATTAGTCTGTGAAGTACATCATATATTGCTTACGAAATGTTTTATATTTTACCTTCGCGATTTCCAGAAATTGCCGATGTTCCTCCGTTTGCGATAAACATATTCATCAGAGCACAAGCATTGTGACGTCTTACGCAACAACTCTAATCACGTGATGAGTCGTCATCGAGTTATGTGCATCTGTCGGAGGCAATCAGATACGTCAGTCGACTGCGAGCGTAAACAAAACAAGAGAAACTAGCTTAAACTAACCGGTCGACAAGATAAGATTCTTGCATCGATTTCGAATTCTCCGAAATTTAATCGTGCACAGCCACCTTATAAGAAGAGAAGTATACACCACAATCATCAAAGTGCAACGTACTTATATAATGGGACACACAAATCTCGGCTGCTGTTTCGAGGTTGCCTTTCTGGAGGCGAAATTAGCTGTAAAGTATTGCCGCGGAAACTTTGATACTGCTGTTACAGAGAGGTTTGTGCTCCTGAGAGTATCGTGCTGGAAGAGTTTGTACTGTACATACATACATGTAAAATTTCAAATTGGTGGCACCGCCAATAGAACAAAAACTCATTTAAGCTTTTAGATCCGAGACATAGTGTCCTAATTTGTTTCGGCGCAGCCGTACTAACATGGATTTGCTAATTGCATATTCATCGTTTTGTAAACCAATCAAATCTTACGTTAACCACCAAGATAGATAGATAGATACTTTTATTCCTCCATAAGTGAAGAGATTAACATATATACAGATAAGTACACAAGATATATACACAAATCGAAAATATGATATGCACGAACATCACTAGAGCATTATGCTACTATTTAGATGGATATAATGAATATTTAACATTTCAAGTAATCATTAACAAAGACAATATCATCAAAATTGCACAACATATCAGTATACTGTATACATGTCATTAACCAATATATATATGCATACATATACATACATATATACATGAACACACACATACACATATACACATACACACACACATACATATACACACACATACACATACATACGTATATACATATACTTCGATGTATTTTCTATTGACAAAATATATAAACAATAATTCTTCATAATAATCTGCTCATGATGTATCACAGACAAGTAAAATCAGCAAATTACACTTCATTGATGAAATACGGAGCTTTATGTGTAATAATACCCGAGCAGCACAGTTGTCTTTATCCTCAGTTCACGCAATTTCTCTTCAAATAAAAAATTATGTGTAACCTTGAAGTAGATTGGTTAACATTGCGTATAGTGTATTTCAAGATTTATCCAGTTAGTAGTGTTATTAATCACCACGGGGAATTGGCCGGTGTTGGAATTAAGAAGACTTTCTTGGTTTAATGTACCAGTCGCGAACATTTATATTGTTTTAATCAGATAAATCGCTAGATATGTAACAAGTTTATTAACCTGGATGTGTGAGTTCACGACTAATGCAATGAGTAATGTTGAACTATATTGAAACAGACTATACTGTGTCTATGACTAATCACACTACGGAGTTATTTATTATGCAGTCTTATTCGGAATACCTCGGCATTATTGGCTCTGCCGAATACAGCCGAGTAGTTACGATTGATGCAGTATCATACGCAGTGATCTCCCCTTACATGTCTCGGAGTTTCTGTAGTATAGCGTAATTGAATGACATTTAGGCATTTTTATGTTGTACAACAAATTTTAACTTTCAGATTGCAACAAATTTGCAAACTTCAAGTTGCGCCTACCATCTTTTTTAAAGATATTTCTTGTTTATAATATCACCTTGTAATATGAGATGCACCGATACTATTGTGCTAATTGTCGTCAACAAGTCCTAGCGGGCCGTTTAATTATTCAGGAGGAGATGCGCATGCGCGTAGAACACAAAATGCCATATAACAACATAAAATAATTATAAATGCTATAAAACAGAGCAGCGATTTATTAGTGTAGTAAAATATTGATCGAAAGAAGTGTGATATCAAATCGGCATTTTATATATTGAACTGTGTTAGTTTACAGCGCTACCTGTCCAGATCAGCCACAGTGATGAAACCACACTCTTCAACAACAGTATGATTGTTCTAGTAGAAAGAATTTAGTATCAATTGCACATTTTTATCAGACAAAACTTTGTAACAACAGCCAAATTTTATGTCACCTACAGAGAGTTACGCTAGAAATGTTGAACTGTGTTGATGGACGATGTATTGGGGAAACAACAAATAGTCCCGTTTGTTTAATGATATATGAGCGTTCAAACACACCGTCAATATTGTTAAAACTGTCCAGGCGATATAACCTTGAATAAGTAATAAAAGCAGCATTTATCAACCCGTTATGATAAACAAATACCATCTAATAAGACATAAATACATATGTAAATGGTTAAATATTTATGGACTAGTCTGTCTTTAACATACCTTGCAACTTTTGCTTAAAACGTCTACTCTATTTAATAATGCGGAATAGAGAGTTTTATTTTTAGAGAATAAATCTGTAATTTTGATATCAAAATTGAATGAATATGAGCTGTAAAATCGAAATTAAGATATTTGCAAATTTCATTCATGAAAGAAATACCAATGAATTGAGTAGTTTGACTTTGTTAGTTCAATATTGCATTTTTTTTCCATAGAAATTATATAATTGACAAATTCATTCGATTAGTACGTTAAAAATCATGATGCTAATTTTGTTGAGATGTATTTCACTGGCAGACATATATCTGAATGTATTTTACTCGACACCAATGTAACAGTTTCATACATAACAACTCTATCTATAGTTTACAGCTTTGACATCTGGGAGTTCAATTTTGATACTCGATTTATGGACGGATTGTGTAAATAAACCACCAGGTTTTCTTTACAAAATACAAACTCTTTTGCATTTCTGTGTTTTGTAAACTGTGCCTAAAATCTGTCTGGAGTCGGATTTGCAATGCAATAACATCTGTACTCTAGAACTCGAAGTCTTGTATGAGAGGCTCAGCTGAGATTATATCATATTTTGGCAACACTCGTATCTATATTTATGTTTGCGTGTTTCGTAAAAAAAATATGTTTGTTTTCTTTGCACTTTCCTTCATACACTTAAATAAATTTGTGAAGAAATAGTTTTTATTCCTAATTATCAGGAGAAACAAAGTTAAATTCTAAACATTTCACCACATTTTCAAGCGAACTGTTGTACGTATCGAAGATCACTGATTAATTTTGGCTAGCCATTTTTACCAGTCAATATGTTTTTATTGAAAAATAATCTTTTATCAGTCATTTCTTATTTTTGCCTTAAATAAACTTTCATTTTAGATAGTTAAACTTATAAAACAACATCGAAACAAGTTCTTTACTAGCATGCAGATTATTATCGGCTGCTGCTTTTTCGCGCAATAATAGTATGTGTTGTAAAGACCAATTACCCCTGAATCAATATTACTCCGCCTTAAAAGAACGCTTAAACTTTACGCTATAACATAGTCATTGTTCCAACACGTACTAACTAATACGAGGAATATACTTCCAATAGAATGATGATACTTTCTTAAATATCACGTGCTTTACATAATTTAAGTTCATTAGTTTGACCTAATGGTCCTACATGTCTATCACTAATATAAAGCAACCGTTCCAAACAGCACTCTCAGTACTTTGATTTTCACTTATGCCGCTAGCTAATTGACATTATTGAAATATTAAATATGCAACACATAGTCAGATGTTTCCATACATATAACATCTGCTACCTGAATAGATCAATATATACGGTATATCATATGTACGGTGAAGTTAATCTTTGCATGTCCTCAGTAGACAACAGTTACAATAGATTGACACTCGCGGCCATGTGACTAGGACTACAAATATGACAGCGCTGTATCTTAAAGCTATATGAGTGTACACAATCGATGTTAACATTATTATAAACTGTACATTACATTGAAATATAGAATCAAATTTGATCCATGTATGTATAGCACAACCTCGCTAGAGCGAACCTCAGCTGAACAACAACCTCTCTTGGACAACACTTTCAATTTTCCGTAGAAAAAAATACAAACAATTTTACCTCTCCAGAGCAACAACCCCCCAAAAACAGTCAAAATGTACATCTGCAACAGTGTGTTCCTATGGAGAGGTTGCTCCGTCTATAAATGTCGTAAAATATTCCGTGATAAGAGCTTTTTTTGCATACCAGAAATTTTCTACTTCAATAATCATTTTTTTTGTTAATAAGGAAAACATGTTTTCTTATTTTTAACTTGTAGTGCATAATGATAATTTTGGTAATTACTTACACTGATGTTTTAGTAAATTGCCACTATGACATAATTCTATACCATTGTGTACCTTTAAACATTCGACATAAAATCCAGTCGTAATACAGTTTATACTAGTTTTAACGATCAATTCTGGTGTATTACGATATCGTAAATAAGCATTTAAAATATTAGAAATAATCCAATTTTACTTAAACAAGCGTTTTATGATGTTAGACGAGTATTAAATAATTATGACGTGATTGTTATGACGTTATCTAGTATTATTATTGCTCAAATAGTTTAGCTGATGAAGACTGAAAGGCGTGTTGATAATTTTGATAGTTTGGTCTGTCAATTTGATACGATTGTATCACACAGAAACTAAATGATAGAGTTCGCTTCCTCACTAATTTGGTTGCCATGTTCCTATATTTTACTTAAATAAAACCATTTAGTTTCTGTTGTGTTCCCCTTGTGCAATTGTATAAGCAAACTATAATCGAATTACGCCCCTCACAATAATTATCCAGATAAGTTGCTGCCTTATTTTAGCTATTACTTCCCTTCTCAGAAAAAGAGAAGGAATACGTTGCTGCAGGGAACGCCACATACATAAGAAGTGTCTCCCCACACAGACCTCCGGGAAAACAATCCATAAGACACTTGATGAGGTTAAAGGGTACACACGTTAGGGAACAGAGGGGCAAGGAATGGCCTGGCCGACCATAAGGAATAACTAGGAGAATCAAAGAGGACAAACACTGAAGGGGTGCATTAATGGATAGAAAATATCACAGGACAAGTCAAGACAGCTAACAACAATAGCCCAACACTGGGGAGAAACAACCTGAACATTATATAAAGTGAAAGAAGTGCACTGGGGCAATGGAAATATAACATACATTCAAAATACAAATAGAAATAAAAAACATACAGCGAAAAACAGCATTGGAACTGTCAGTAATTTAACAAATGGATCAGGAATTTTAGTTACACTTTTGGCGGAGTTTTATTTTGGCGGGTTATACACTGAACGCCAATAGCGCCAAAATCAACCGTGTCTCGTCATCTTGTATGGAATGGACGCGGCCAACTACAAGCGTGTGAATCATGCTATTGTTTGGCTTCTATATGTTTTTGAAGCAACTATATGTGCATCCGTTTTGCCAACGCGGTGAATATGCAATAATAAAAAATGCCAATTATACAGAATTTTAAAATAGAATAAAAAAACCGTTGTGAAAATGTTATTCACGAAATTATCCATAGAAATGTCTTCCAGATAGAACAATAAAAGGTGCGATTATCCTAATCTCTCGAATAAACGGATTACACGGGCCTGTTACGGCCAAATGTTGACTTTATAGTTCCCTTGGCAAGTTTAAAAAATTGCTTACGTCAGTAGACAAACTTTTTCCCACCAAAAAGCCGAGAAGCCACTTCGTTCACCAGCACTGATAAAAATACGTAACAGACGAACAAGTATTTAATGTTACGAATGATAAACACGCGTCAGTGTGGTGGTTTCTGGGATGTCTATAGAGTTTGTTAATGAGCAATAAAACAGATTTCAAATTGAGATCTTTGATATGAAATTTCATCATGCAGAATTGTGCCCTCACGAAGTTTTTATGAAAGATGTATTTTCATATAAATTTCGGTCAGTGAACATAGACAATGGTTTCTTTATGGAACCTTCACTTCTTGAACTCAGGAATAATATGTAGGTGGTTTGTATCAAATGCTTTCCGTATCCAGATGAAGGACGTGTACAAAGTTTAAAATGCATTGAATTCAGTTTGTCGCTGCACCAGTGGTACTACATGGATGCGTTTTAAGACATCTTACGCCGTACCGGAAGCCTATCCGTCAGTTTGTACGGTTTTACCGGTAGCGCTTGGCGGCTTTGTCCCCAGCAGCGTATTTATACCAGCGCATACGGACACGAGCTATGAAACTGTTAATACGTTACTATACCAATCGCTGGGTGGGGTGTCATCAATATATAAACCAAAGTTCTCCAGAAATCGGATATGTACTTTCGTTTTTGTATTCACTCGCACAAAACATATACAATGTATAATATACTTGTTTGTCCAGATATATTGACAGCAGAGTTACAATTATATCCTATTGACGTCATTTCATATTCTGGATTTAGAAAATACTGACTAGTACAGTGAAAATATCCACAGGCGTTAGTTAGTTTGTGTCAGTGGACAAAATCATTGTATGAACATCTGCTTTTTATTCGCCATTTTCTTTAATAAATGCAGCATGATACATATAGGAAATCGGCGAATCAGTTAAATGTGTCCGTAGAGCGCAAGACCTTAGTAAGAAATCAGTCTATTCAATTTTCATTTCCGTGATAGACACAATCGAGGCGTATGCTCTACATGATAAGCCCAGTCGGAGGCGTATCACCTCGGTGTTAATTTTGGTCGAGGGTGTGCTCTCCGTGATAAACTGACTTAAAGCGTATTACTTCCTTGAATAACCAGATCGAGTCGTGGAAAAACTAGGCGGGTGTGCTCTCCGTGATGCTCCATGTTTAGGAGTATGCTCTACGTTAAACGTTCGAGATTTCTACGTCTGCGTTTTCTACTTTAAGCCCCAGAAACGTAAGACTAGTGCACATATGTTAACCGTGTGTTTGATACAATTTCGGTTCTCTACATTGAAATTTCAGCCGAAAACTTAGAATCATTCCGTCAAAAAAAAGTTAAATCACGAGTTTAAAATACACTATACATTAAACTATGCGTTAGGTCTTCGTCTCAAATGATGAATTTTATTCTCATCACAAAATACTTAAGGCTATCCATTTCGTTGCAAATCTCGAATGCAAAGCATGCGTATCTAAGATTCGTTAATGCAGAACGCAGCGTTTCTAATCAATACCATTCTGATTGCAACATTCCTTGTCGTCTTTGCTTTGTCAATATTAGCCTTGAAGTATTACTAAAGAGTGTGGGGATTCCGTGCAGAGAAAGTGGTCGTCAATTTACAAATACCTTTTGTCTTCGACGAATTTTGTCTTTAAATCTTTATGCAAATTTTGTAACAAAGCTTTCCTACTTAAAATTCGGACTGCAGAAACCAAAATCAAAAACATTGTCATGGTTATGGAGAGCGAATTTGTGATTCCAGTCCAATCAAGAGTGAAATTTGTCACCAAGGCCACACGGGGAATATTTTTTATTCTAGAGTTGTTTTCAACAACAATATTGCAGCGTCTGATATGAAGTAGCGGCGTGCATGAATATTGTTTTACTTCGAGTTGCAGTTTAAGTTTTACGTAAAATATAAAATTCACCTTTTCGGAATATTTCGGTTATTACTGTATCTAAAAGCTAGCTTTCCTATAAAATATACAGTTGAATATGTGTTAGTGGTCACCTAAAATAAGCGGCAACCTGACTAAAGCAGGCAGTTTTAATGATTCTCAACCGGCAATGTTATATTAATTATTAGTTTTTTCATAAATGACGCGCTTTGGGTCTATTCGACAATTCGACATAATATCAATGTCCGCTTTATAAAACGAGGCTCACCCAACAAATCTCGCCGCCTATGTACATCTTCGTTATTGTACGAGATTCTGACCGAGGTACTCCGAATCTAATTTAGTCAAGACTGACCCATACAATGTTATAAAACTGAATATGAAGGTATACCATTTTTTCAACTGTATTTTGCCATTCAACCTAATTTTGTCATTGAATAAGTAATCGTTTATGATAGACACTAGTAGTGTTGTACACGGGATATAGGCGCAATATAAAATGTCCTATGTAATGCCATGAGATTGTGTATCCGACTTAGACTATGAGGAATTCATATACCATATAGACCATTCTCGACAGCTGTCGGATATTTCCGTACTACTTCGTTACTCTACGATCATCCTCTAGTGTATGTCAGGCGGAGCACTATGTGGCAAAATTCAACATTTTGTGCGGTCAAAAGATAGTTCTCGTAAAACGGGTTTAACTTCAATAACTTCGATAAATTCTCGTAAGAAATGGATTCTCGTTGTCATTTCTAGTTAAAAACTCACATATTTCAGTCTCCATATAGCTGAAATATGTATTCTAAACCCATTTCATCAGCACTCCATCGTTCACGCCGCCATATTGTTTACATGATATTCGAATGGTATTTCCGAAAGAAGTGCCTTACGAACATCCGAGGCACTGGACGTATTTGGCCGAGGTTTTCCGATCGTATATAGTCGTTTAAAAGGTGGTATGAATAGAGTGAACATAGTCTAGCTATTCAATGAAACATTTTATTTAGATTCGTCAGTGTATCACCAGTGCAATATTCATTTAGTGTCGTGTGGCCAGGCAATTTAGTAGTGTTTTGTCTATGCTTTGTATTGGTTGTGAAAAGAAGGTCAACCGTGAGATATTTGATAGAATTTTCTGGAAGAATTGGGTGTCATTTACGACCGTACGATACACTCGTAATCCTTTGTTTTGATACTAATGACATTTAACACACACATACGACCTCTTAAAAATGTCTGCTGAACAATGGAGCCGGTTAAATCCATTTCTGTTTCATCTCGTCTGTATTTGACAGAGGATTTGACGTCACCAATCGTTTTAATCTATTCTTGAAACATCAATCCGATTTTAAGCTTTTGGTGTCGTTGTTGAAGATAATGAAACGAATTAATTGAGATAAAAATGTGTCCAACATATTCCTATCTGTTCCCCTTGTCTGTCTGCTATGATCAAGCGAAATGTCTCCGAATTTACATAAAAATGCCATAGTACAAAATGTCGTTGAAATGTCTTCGATTGTCACATGAATTATTGTGATTTAAGTTGATTTTTGCAGTGAACAAAGGGAATGGAGCTTTTGTCATCTCAGCTTTCCTCTAACAGCAACGTACGAAAATATGGTAAAACCTAAAACATAAGACCACCATTGATTCCGAAGAATATCGGCAATGAGATGTTAAAAATAAAAGGAAAACCGAAAACTAGTGCATAAACATATTTATTAATGATATGGTCTTAATGTTGAGGTAGTCTTTAAGTGAGGTTTTACTGTATTCATTTTTAATAAACATGTAACAACTAAAGGACAAATAAAATGCGTGTGATTGAATATACATATACCCAGATATGTATTTCCAACGCCTGTGTGACGTCATTAACTGTATCCTTGTCTCAGTTTATCATTTCTCGAAAACAAACTGCAGGGTACCAGACAGCTGTCAGGGACTGGTACTCATACTAGTAAATTGAGAAATGTGCCCACTTATATATAAACAGGAGAAAATGAACCATGATAATGGTATCGCCTTTTCACTAATTTATGGCAATTTTATAATATTATGTATCAAATAAAGAGTAACGTATTACTATGACGAAGAGATGGGAATGGGTTTATATTTCAGTTGTTCTGGCTTCTGATCATCGAGTACAAAGTTGACTTGCTTCACAGGTTTACTGTTCTAAATATCTATATACTACTAGGGCAAGAGGGTTCCTAGCCCAGTCAGTCTGGAGGCTGTTCCTGAAGTTGGGCAGTGGAGGGCCAAGAAGAAAGGGAGCCATCAAGAGCTTGGATGAAGCAGTAGAAAGGTCATCATGCTGGCTATGGCTCAGGAGAGACGAGCCATCCTGGAGACCGAGACTTGATCACCACTGTGGACCCAGCCAACCAGAGGACATTGTGGAAAGGGGTCGGAATGTCTTGACGACGGCTGGAGTCCACCTGAGGATACTCGTAGGTCTCCAGGCATTAACCACAATCGTCTGCACATCTTCATCGACACAATAAGATGTACAAGCAGCAGTACAGCGACTGTATATCTACACAAAGAGATGGGAATGGATTTGCTTTTCAGTTGCTCTGGCCTCTGATCATCGAGTATATATTTGACTTGCTTCACAAGTTTAATGTTCTAAATATCTATGTTCTACAAGCTTTATCTATTGATGGCCATCCCTTGTGTCGATGAGTTGTTTTTTAACGATCAGACTATTTTACAAGTTTTGTCTGTTAGTAATATGGTAAAAAATGATGTTTTCTATCGGTTATACTTCGCAATTGTTCTTATTAGAGACGTTTTGGTCAATGTAACAATTCTGGATTGGTCCAATTGCAACATTTATGTTCAGAAGAGCCAGATACATCTTTAATGCATTAATATACTGTAAATATTGCGGCACATATTGCAATATATCGTGGAACGCTTCATGAGTACCACGACACCACTAGAACCAAGTTATTTCAATTTTTATTAGCCCTTCTCTTTGCCTGCGTTCGAGGTTTTTATAACCAGTACTCATTTCAAATTGAGGGATTGTCAAGATCACGATTTAACCTTGCCAATCAACACGTGACCTGCGAATATAAAGTCCGTAAAGTCCGTAACACCAAAAATTGAAATTATGATATCAAATGTTTTGCTGAAGTGCGAATTTATTACGAAATTAAATTTCAAAGTTATTTTTAAAAGAAATTGTGTCAAAAGACCGACTGTCGATAACAATGTATTTAAGTGCATGAGATGAATTGTGGCTCAATTCTGTGTCGAACTTGGTAAACTATATACTTTATTGGGTTTTAGAATTGTCATTGTGGTAGTTCTGTATCAATTGATTAAACAATCAGAGTGCCTGTGAGACTCTAATGTGATAGAAATATACGATAATTTGTAAACTCTATATATGTCCTTATAAAGTCATCATTGACAAGCAATTTCTGTAAATTGAGGATATTATACAATACACCAGTAAGTAGAATACAGTACAACCTCTCTTCAAAAGCATTTTCATTACTCCCAAGAGTTTACAATCAATTTAACGCTACTGGCGAGAATCAAGTGAAGCTTTCATGAAAACTCTACTTGTGTACTTAATGTGATAATTCATGTAAAACTACTCGTGCGCTTAAAGTGGAGACTTCATGTAAAACTACTCGTGCGCTTAAAGTGGAGAATTCATGTAAAACTACTCGTGCGCTTAAAGTGGAGAATTCATGTAACACTTCTCGTGCGCTTAAAGTGGAGAATTCATGTAAAACTACTCGTGCGCTTAAAGTGGAGAATTCATGTAAAACTACTCGTGCGCTTAAAGTGGAGAATTCATGTAACACTACTCGTGAGCTTAAAGTGGAGAATTCATGTAATACTTCTCGAGAGCTTAAAGTGGAGACTTCATGTAACACTACTCGTACGCTTAAAGTGGAGAATTCATGTAACACTACATGTGAGCTTAACGCGGATAACTCATGTAACACTTCTCGTGCGCTTAAAGAGGAGACTTCATGTAAAACTACTCGTGCGCTTAAAGTGGAGAATTCATGTAAAACTACTCGTGAGCTTAAAGTGGATAATTCATGTAACACTACTCGTGAGCTTAAAGTGGAGAATTCATGTAACACTTCTCGAGAGCTTAAAGTGGATAATTCATGTAACACTACTCGTGAGCTTAAAGTGGATACTTTATGTAACACTTCTCGTGAGCTTAATTTGGATACTTTATGTAACACTTCTCGAGAGCTTAAAGTGGATACTTTATGTAACACTACTCGTGCGCTAAAAGTGAATACTTCATGTAACACTACTCGTGCGCTTAAAGTGGAGAATTCATGTAAAACTACTCGTGCGCTTAAAGTGGAGAATTCATGTAAACTACTCGTACGCTTAAAGTGGATAATTCATGTAACACTACTCGTGAGCTTAAAGTGGAGAATTCATGTAACACTTCTCGAGAGCTTAAAGTGGATAATTCATGTAACACTACTCGTGAGCTTAAAGTGGATAATTTATGTAACACTACTCGTGCGCTAAAAGTGGATACTTCATGTAACCGTGCGCTTAAAGTGGATAATACATGTAACAGTGCGCTTAGTGGAGAATTCGTGTAAAACTACTCGTGCGCTTAAGTGGAGAATTCGTGTAAAACTAATAGTCCGCTTAAAGTGGATAATTCATGTAACCGTGCGCTTAAAGTGGATAATTCATGTAACCGTACGCTTAAAACGGAAAATTCATGTTTCATTACTCGTGCGCTTAAAATAGTTCATTCATGTAAAGTGCGCTTAAAGTGGAGAATTCATGTAACAATGTACTTGAAGTGGAGAATTAGTGTTACACTATTCGAGCGCTTTAACTGGAGAATTCATGTAACAGTATGCTTTAAGTGGAGAATTCATGCAACACTACTCGTGCACTCAAGTTGAGAATTTACGTAAAACTACAGTGGCGAATTTTCTCTCCTTGAATTTAACGGGTTATATAAGTACTCCATTGTTTGGTTAATGTATAGATTAAGAAGTTCCTCGAATCGCCTTCTGGTCAAAGAATACGGATGCTTATTAGAACTGTCAATAAAGTTCCCCCGGAAAAAATAGCAAGCGATGTGTAGACCGACTTAATCATAGGTTTTCAATGGAGCGCTAATGATTCACAATGTTGAACGACTGTAATTTCGTGATGGAGACGGGACAAAATACATTATAGTCAAATTGATTCACTTAGCCATAGAACTGACATCATGAAAGGCCTGGGTAAGATAAGAATGACGGAATACAGTGCTATACGTTATAACCGTATTAAGAAACGGGTTACCAGAATATCTGAAATATTTTCCAGAACATCTGAAAGTCAAAACGCCCTGTAAACCGGACCCTTGGAATCATCTCCAAACCCGAGCAATGAAATATTGAAAACCACTTCATGTCGAGTCTTGTCGTGTCGTATGAGCATCAAAAACTCCATAGGAAGAAAAGGACCTTATGTTTCCCGACTTAGACTAGACCTCAGAAACGGAGGAACATTTTACCTATAAAACTGACTATTACAAATGTACATGTAGTTACAACCGCTCCCATCTGGCATACACGCAGTATTCTGTAGCGTTACTTTTTGAAGATCCCTCTAATGTTCCCTGTAATTTCCTTCAGATTTACGTGGCATTACTTTGTGAACGTCCCTCTAATTTTCCTGTAATTTCCTTCATATATATGTGGCATTACTTTCCGAACGTCCCTCTAATTTTCCCTGTAATTTCATTCAGAGTTATATCGTTTTACTTTGTGAAGATCCCTCTAATGTTCCCATGTAATTTCCTTTAGAATTGCGTGCATTACTTTGTGAAGATCCATCTTATGTTCCCTGTAATTTCCTTAAGAGATATATGACATTACGTTGTGAACGTCCCTCTAATTTCCCTGTAATTTCCTTCAGAGATATGTGACATTACGTTGTGAGCGTCCCTCTAATTTCCCTGTAATTTCCTTCAGAGATATGTGACATTACGTTGTGATTTTTTTCGTTGTTCTAGGGAATTATTTTGTGAACACGCCACTTATGTAAGTATTGTATTGCTTTGTAAACATCCCTCTCATGCTTCATGTCATGTCGTTCAGTGTTCTGTGGCATAACTTTGTCAACATTCCTCAAATATTTCGTTTGATATTTTTCAGTGATATATGCTATAATTAATTAAGAATAACTCGTTCACTATATTTCTAAACAATCGAATGACTGTTTTAATCATTATCAACGTTCGATACGTACATGTGTTCATTCCGTTTATATGAACGATTCATTTATGCAATTAATTTCTGTCTTAATTAATCGTCAGTTTTATGTTGGTTATCCGTCTATCGTACATTTGTTTTACATGGTGTTGTGATGAACTCACAATTAAATCAGTTTCATCCTAGCAAGAATTGTTCAGATGGGCAAACATCGATTCCTACTAATTTGTCATCAAATCACGAAATGTTCTGATTCAATTTCGTTCGAGACTTGTGTTAATGAAATGTCAACTCTAGCAGCGAAAGAAATCTCGTTGAAAACGAGAGATTTCCTGGGACCAGATATTTATATTTCAAACACTGGTGATTACTCTATGGATGCGACGAGTTGAAATAGTGTAGACAAATTGTCCCGATAAGGCTGAGCTGTCACGATAATGGCCGATAGTTGAAAACCGAGAATCAGTCGCTGCTAACCGAAGCCCGATCGGTGTTAATTGAGGACATAAGCCTGTAAGTCGGTGTTTCATCGTAAAACAAGAAATATTTTGAAAAAGATGGTCGGTGCAATTTGTAGGTTAAGCTAGATTTGTTGTGCAACATAAAAATACCGAGATGTGACGGTTGCTGATCACTCCAGATCCAAAATGAATTTCGGTAAATTCACCGAAATTCAGTAACATACCCTTTATCGAAAGGTTAACAAATCCGCCTCAAGGTTACAAACGTTGTTCGGCTGAAGAAAAATTGCCTTGGAGGTTTAAACGTAATATTTGATTGGTTTACACAACACTGATATGCAAATAGCAAAGGCATATTAGTACGGCTGCGCCGAAAAATGCGCAGATTTAAAAAAAAAATCTCATATTTTACAGCTTTATCAAATAAATGTTGTTTTGTGTAAAACACTTGAAGATGCTTTAATAGAAACAATGACAGAGTATGAATAAGCGATCATTTCACTGATTGTTTTGATTATTTCTATACAAATACATTGGAGTACAAGTATTATAGCGATTATGTGAAACGCAAAACAGCGTTCAATCAGTACAACCACAGACAGATAGTAGATGAAAGAATAAAGATATATTACGGCAGGGAGATATGTCAGACTTAAAAGTATTAAAATTCGCCCAGAATAATACCAGGCAAGTATTTGATAAATGATATATGCTGTAAAATTATACATTTCTCTTGGAATCTTTGTTATATCCGAAAGAAGAGATGACAGGAGAAGCATTTATATATATTAATTATTCTTCCGTGAATGTCAAAACTAATGTAGCAGAAATTATGTTAAAAGCGCCGTAGACAAGGAGGTTTCTTTCATCTTCAATAGAACAGAAATTCATTTCCGACCCCGTGCAAAGCATTTAATGAACTCTAAATTAAAAGCTTTACTTATATTGTGTTAAAAGCTTTTTCGAAGTATAAGAAACGTTTTGTTTTCAGAATTCTCACCAAGAGTAAGGATTTTACGATTGTTCGTGGATCTAACAGAAAAAGTCGATCGTACATTGAACCCTATTATTGAGTACAGGGTAATCATACTAAAAGCACGTGCAATTGTGCACATTGCATATAAAACAAATGAACGTATGTGTAATTACCTAATGGGTATTTAATCATAAAATCTATGAGCAGGCTTCACAGGTGGTCTAGTATATTGTACCGAAATCGTCTCTTTGAAACACATAATCAAATGATTTACTAAGTACCATTGAATCATCAAGGATTTACAGTTCGGAAATCCAAATTCCAAGGCCTGAAACTATCGATAATGACCGAGATTCTCCGAAGTAATTTATAAGAAATCAGACGCGAATGAATCAGATTTTGGCACCCGGAAGTATGAAATCTTTAACTAAATACAAATGTAAACAAATTCAAACATTATCGATTAATTAGATTTAAAATTTTATCGAAACAAACTTAAATAAGATCATTAAAGCCATTAAATTAATCACACTTACTCAGTAACATTTGTTGATTTCATTGCGTAAGGTGAGACTTTTCAATTTAACAAAATTTGATCGTTACGCGGCCTACACGAATTTCAACACATAATAAAAGTAGCGCGTTTGATTTGATACAATGTAAACTCTATTTAAAGAGCAAGCCATTTCTGACTCATGACACACCTTCTCCCTGAATACATTTACTGCTCGATTCTTGACTGAGTACACTTATATCCCGGCATCAAATGTATTGTATACACAGTAAAACCTCAATAATCAGACCACCAAATGGTGCAGATGAAGGTCGATCTTATTTACCAGGTGGTCCGATTATCGAGGTAAATATAGAAGAAGAATTGAAAATTGATCCACAGTCTTATTATCGAGATGGTCTCAATTTTTAGGTGGTCTCTCAGTGAGGTATTTTCTGTACATAAAATCAAATGATAGACAGTCACGTAGGGGAATATAGCATACCCTCAATAATAAGACCACCCTTGGGACTCTAGAAAATTGGTCTTCATATTAAGGTGGTCTTAATATTGAGGTTGTATAAATAGCATAGCAGTGAAAACGGACTTGAAAAATGTTTTCTTAATTTTGAGGTCTTATTATTGAGGTGGTCTTTAAGTGTGGTTTGACAGTACTGGGGTCTCTTGTCTGTTTAAGATAATCTTATCGTCCAATATAAAAAAATATACAAAACAACAGAATCAAATTTAACACATTTAGTAAAACAAAGCAATATTGAACGTGCGGGGGTGTCGGGACCTGCTAATGCTGAAATATTTTCTTCGTGTAAATTAGCGGGAAATGAGCTGCACACAATGACGACTTTCTCTCAGGCAATATTTTGGAAAGGAAGTTATACTGACTCAATACATCACGATATAATCTGCGTTCAATCTTAAGATAAAATATCTCAGCACTTACAGTAAATGTGTTGTAATTATTGTTGTTTAGCGTGGAGAAGCCACTAAGTTCAAGTACAGGGTGAGAGACAATAGGTATAATCACAGGAAATATGAAATAAAGTCATACAATTTATTGTTCTTTTATTGCGGAGTTCGAGTATTGGAGTCTTGAAAGAATGAAGGCAAATATTTGTATTTGCTTTTTTTATGTTTTACAGTCGCATTAAATGAAAGTGGGCTTGAATAATGGACATATTTAATAGCAAAATTATCTTAGAGAGTTAGAGAAGGAAATGATTTATATCTTGACATCAAAGCTTACAATGGAATCTCCCAAAAAATATAAGCAGTCAATATTGGACCAGTCCAAATTTTGATGAGTGAAATACTAAGTTGTATTGCTTATGGAAAACCTTTGCCATGTTTTTGCATACAATAAAACCTCCCCTACAGGCAACCTCCATATTAAGACCACCTCAATAGTATGACCAATTTTCTAGTGTCCCAAGGCTGGTCGCATTATTGATGTTTACTGTACGTATATAGCAAAAACAACATATGCGCAATTGAAGAAATTACATATGCGCGCGCATATACTAGTAGGCCTTACCACGGCCTTATTTCCTACGCAACGGAAATCTTAATTAGGTAAATATCTTCATTGAATGACCAGACACTGAACAGATGAATGACCAATTTGTACAGAAAATCAATAGTCCAGACAAAAACACTAAAAGCTTAAAGTTTACGAGCCATCTGTTGTATATAGACAATGACAGAATACACGATATGAGGACTTTTTGGACGGTACCACTCAGATACCGTTTATTGTAGTGTGTCTATTTGAGAGGCATACATCAACGGTTCCCGTTTTCAAAACACAACAAAGACTGAAAGCCGGCAACAAGTTAAAAAAGTGAAAAGTCCACATCCAAAGTTCACCCAACGAAGTAGTTCCAACTTTCACCCAGCAAAGTAACATCCTAAATAATTCAAGAAAACGAAATGTTGAAAAAGTGACATGTTGAAGTGATTTGTGAACTAATAAGTTGTTTCTATCAAGTTTAAATGGGTTTAACGTTAATTAATGTCTTATAGTAGCGTATGAATTCACAAATTCATTCGAGTGGCGCAATGATATGTTATGAGGCGGAGCAAAAGGTATGATGTGTACAGATTGTTATGAAAAATAGTTCTTGTTCTTGTATATCTGTCTTTTTCCAAGTTATATGAAATAAACACATATTTATTAAGCATGAATGCTAATCTAATGTTAAAATGCAATTTAAAACAAATGTGACACGAATTAACTAAATAGTCATAATTGTATAGAAACACAGCTGATGTTGTGACAATGTTCATAAATAGCCTATTGAGTTTATTCAAATATTATATATTATCGGTCAAATTACCTAATCTCTGTATTATTCGCCAATACGAGATGTACATTGATGATGTCATTAGTACAAGACTCATTTGACACGGGGTGTAAGACAGACTATTCCAGCACCGGCGTAAAGACTGTAAAATCCGGTTTGGTAGGCAAGACATGTTTTTTCTGAAGTAACTGAGAGACGCATAATTACATCTTGTCTATGTCCTAAGGCTATGAACTTGATAATACAGTATAACACTATATTGTTACCATTTGAACCGTGTTGACTGGCATATATACACCACCATTCACTGCACATATACTCCACGCCATTCAAAACGCAACTAAAAGTGTCCGTGTCAACTCGGTGATATTATAAATAGATCATTATATTGTAATTCTCAATCTGTGTTTCCTAAACTTGATCCATTATTAATTATGATTACTAGGGGCGTAGTTCAATTTCTTTTTGAAGAATGATTTATTAATTTGGAACAATAAAACGTGTTTTAACGCTTGAAACAAAATGAATGCTACAGTGATATACAAATGTAGTTGCATTTTGAAATGGCGTAATGTATAAATATCATATACCTCCTCCCGACTTCTGTGTATATTATATGACTGTGAATCTTATTTAACTCACCCAGACAACACATTGTCGTCTGAGTTCCACAACAGCAAATCTCACCTTTGGCTAATTGTGAAATTTTGGAATCATTTCCGTCTCGTCAATCTCGGTTATAATGGCTTAATGTTCCATTGTGGAATGTGTTTAAACAGTATAAATAGCATTTCAACAAAGCACCGAGCCGTTGAACGTTATTGATGCTCAAAAAACTTTGTGACGAATTCCCCGCCATTGCAAAAAATGGCTCAGTGAAATAATTCTGATTCCAATTTTGAAGATTTTTTTGTTTTAAACATTTTCATCTCACGAGTTAACTTTTTTTTTATTAAAAAAAATAGCAAAATAGGAAATCGGTTAATTGTTTAATAGAAAACGAAAACATACTAAACAGTGTTTTCGTCAGGTGATAATTTAATAATTTAATCAGCCATAATCCGAAAATTTGACTCCCTATGGATTCCAATACATTACGTTAGTGTATAAAATCATAAATACATTAATGTACAAATCTATAAAATCCTATACCATACCATTGATAGAACAATTATATATAAGACATTAATGATATTGGCATTCGATGATAATAGTATGCGATATCCTATAATTAACTGTAAATTACATGTGAATATACGATTATCATACGTGTGTATCTATACTGGGCAGTGGTTTTATCGTACCAGATGGTCAGAGTAATTATCGATTAACCTGTCAATATTGTGTTAATTTCACTGCTAATTATATATAATATTCAGTCACATCACACTTTACATAACCCAAACGATGGCTAGTAATATTATAAGGCAATGAAATATTCCATCAGCTATCAACAACAAACCAGATTTTTACACTTAACCGATTTAGAAACGCAAAGTTTTCCAGGAAATACATTTTTGTATAATGTAAATCTTGTGACACGTACCTTGGAAGACGAATTTCACTTTGTTTTTTAATGTCCGGTGTATCATACCTTAAGAAAAACAGTACATTGATAAATGTTACTGGAAAAATCCAAATGTTTTAAAATTTGCCGAAAGTAACTGTACAATAAGAAGATTATCATTGTTTGTTCATAACAGTTTTGAATTGAGATCGCAAATATATTTCTTATAATAATCCCAATTCTCCCATTATAAACTGTCACATATCTTATGTTAGTTATTTATTACACTATCAATGTACTTAGTAATTACTTTTTAAAAAGTAGATATACGTACATGTTATACATGTATATACGTACTTATGTTTGTAAACTTTACTCATAGAATTTAGAACAAGATGTATTGTAGATCACCATTGACATGTTGTATTTATTGTTTTGTATTTATTCATGTGGAATGAGGGCTCATTGCCTTTTCTCTGAATAAACTTATCTATCTATCTATCTATCTATAAAAGATGATACAAATTCAAGTTCAATATAAAGGGACGAATGTCTTATAATCGTATATATGTGATATCAATGAAATGTTCACACATGACGCGTTATATGTTTTATTGTTTTGTATGAAATTGGAATAACTTTGAATAAAGGCAACACTGCTAAAATCATCAGTACACACCCTTTGTGTTTCTAAACCGGGCAAGTGTACATACGACTATAGTTAGCGCAAACTACATCTTATATACTCATGGTCGAACGTGCTAACCCCGCCAGAACTACTGAACACAGTGAGTACAAAGCTACTCGAAACATCGTGTGTTGAGTTTTATTTCAGAGAGCTATATAACATTCACTACACTATAGAATCAAACTATCGGAATAAGGTCGATTTCTATCTTATTTTTATTTTATTTGATATGTTCAATTTACTTTCCCCATTCTCACACACATTGTTGTGAATCATTATCATGTTTTTACATATTTTTATTTGTTTTTGTGTGTGTGTTTTTTGGGGCTTTTTTCATTACTTTACTTTACTAATTTACTATTTTGTTTCTACCTTGACGTTATGTTGTACGTATGTTGTATGTATAACATTTCTATTATGTTATGTTCAAACACAGGTGAAAGGGTCGTTTTTTTATTGATTTTAGAAAACTTCTTTCGACAAATTTCGGTTATTTACGACTTCATGTTCAAGCAATATGCTCTACATATGCAACAGCATTATATCTTAATATAACATCTTGAAACTGCAGAAACCATAGATAAGGAAGCTATTCACAACAATAGAGAGCTAAAACGGAACAATCGTCTGTGAGGCGATGTAGGAAAAACACACACACACAACCACCTGCCAATATTTACGCATTTCAGACGCGTATTGGAAGTAGACAAATATTTGTAGAAATTTCCAATATTATTAAATCAGAGAATCCTCTTCTTGCTTGTCACTCTGTGGCTTGTAGACGTCTTTGTATACACAGACATCTTCTTACATAGACGGTATGGCTTGAACGGGCTCGACGACAATGGGCATACTAACTTCACATTCCCGGTGTTTCTAGATATCGATTCGGTTCAAAGTGATTCCAACTGAATACAAATTTCAATGACACCTCAATAATGAGAACAGTATTGCTTTTAAAGACAGATCGTCTCAGTTTTGAAGTACAGTAAAACCTCTATATTAAGACCCCCTCAATAAGAAGACCAGTTTTCAAGGGTCCCAAGGGTGGTCTTATTATTGAGGGTTTTACTGTATATTACATTGCAGAACGAGGAGATAAAACATATCATTCCTATAATAATGGCATATATCGTAGACAAAATCATAATATACCGTAAAGGATAGTAGTTAAATCCTTCAACCTTGAGATCATTCGTTTTCGCAGTCAACAAGTAGTACTGTTGTAATATTTCTGTAGACTGTAGTGAACTCAATCTTCGAAAAATGTTCACTGATCTAAAGTGCTAACCAACCGTTTTGCATCTGAGAAATATTACTACATTATGACAAAGTGATCTGAAACGCTGCACATGGTTTTCATCGCCAATGTTTCGATATTTCTATTCATGCATTAACCTCATAAAATTCCAAGTCCCGAACGTATATGTCAACTATGCAACACATTAGATGACGAATTTCATTTTGTGTTAGAATGTCCTTAATTCTACGATTTAAGAAAATATCTCATTAAACGCTATTTTTGGAAATGACCGAACATTCCTAAATTTATTGAACTAATCTCGTCTACGAACCAATTTATTGTTGAACATTTATCGATTTATGTATTTAAGAGCTTTGAAAGACGAGATAATTTATGTTTTTTTAACTAACCTTTCTCCACCCATGTCATGTACTGTTAATTATTTAAACTTTTCAAAACGTTGTACCACTATCATTGATACAATAACAGACATCTTCAATGTCATTCCGACATGTTATCATACTAGATCTATTGATATGTTATTATAATCTGTAACTGTCATTCACCGGAACAGATCAATACTTATAATTACTATTGTATAATTTATAATGAATACTATTTGTACTGTGTACACATGTGACTTTATATCATATTCTCTGTATTATGTATGTAATTCATGGGCAAAAGGCCTACACTCTTGTAAATAAACTGTACAACATTTCAATCATAATTTCTTAATGCATTAAAAATCTACAGAATATGTCTCCAGTAGGTTTTAGGAACCGTGTGAACCAGAACGGAGGGGGGGGGGGGGGGTAGACGTTGTTACCAGTATTATTTAAACATACATCGATAAAATCGTGTCAGCGAAATGATTAATTAACAAAAAATTAAGACAGTGATCTGCTTTTAGATAGTGTCTATATTCTACTGGGAAACATGAGCATGATTAAACACTTTGCTTATTGTAGAAACTAGAATCTTGTAGGTTTTTTGCAGGACGAAACTTAGGTAGAGATCCGTTATGTTTTCTTTCGCACTTGGAGAGAACCCATGTTTTGTAATGGTTTGACAGTTTAGAAATATACAAAAAATTACAGTACACAAGCACCAGACGCTGTCACATTCACAGCTCCGTATACGACTCATACAGTGTAACCTATTTTAAAGACCGTCTCAAAATGAATACCACCTTATTCAAAGTGCATTTTAATGGGTCAGCGCTTGTGTCAAAGCAAGTCGATTATAATAGCTTGATGGTCTGACTATATCGAGCTTAAATTTGGAAGAAAAGTGCTCCATAAAAATACGGTATTATTTTTACAGCGGTCTTAATGTCGAGGTGGTCGTCTGGTGATGTTTGCAATAGCAGCGATACCAGTTATAATATTCTTTTTTGCGTAGTTTTCATTCTACACGAAATGAATTATTTGACTTGAGAAAATTTCTCACTTTCATAAGTTTAGTTAAAGTGGTCCCAGATCGAAGCTGGCATTCTGTCTCCGTTTGTACGCGCATTAAGTGACTAATTAATTAACGAAACAATTAATAAGAAAACATCTGAACAGTTATAAGATAAATAAATCTTCTCCATGGTTTTTGTTGTAACACTTTGAAAACATTTAATTAAACATGGCAATTCTAGTAGATAAGACGCTGTCTTCACTGTGCGATAAATGATATAATATGCCAATGGCCCGTACAATAATTTTACAAAAACTAGATTAATTTACGAATTGATAATTTTCGTACTTTCGTTGCGAATAATAAAGCAACTGAAAACAATATAATTTCTCGTTAACGTTATTGAAGAAGCATAAACTAAAAACCTCATCAACTTGAATTGGAGTTTCTGAACTTTTGACCCTCGTTTTCGTGAAATGTTGTCCCAAATGGTATAAAAGGACAGGAAACAGTATTGCAAGTTTAAAATTAATGTCACAACGGGTACAAATGTCGAAAGTGAGTTCTTAATTGTAGTATTGTTACAGCCAGTTTGCGTAACTTAAATAGTTTTGTATCAAATTAAGGTCGAATACATAACTGTGGATCCATCGAGATATCGGCATTACAAATAGAACCTCCGTGGTCGAATGGTCATCGTCATTCACACAATCACATGCTCCTCACCGCCGCGGGTTCGGATCTCAACCGGGATTTTGGAATTTGTGAGGCCAAAAACAATATAGTTCCGTTTCGGGTCTCCTGTCCAAAAAAGAGGGTATGTAGGTAGGGAAATGTTTTTTGTTTTTTTGGTTACTGAAGTTGTTGCAGTCATTAAAGCCCCTAAAATTTGACTATCGTCTATATATTTTTAAAAAACGGAAAGGAGGAAAATTATCCCCAATAAAAAGTTTAGGGTCGGAGAGTAAACAAGAGGGTAGGTCGGGAGACCGGGAACGGATCTTTTGTGTTGGCCTGAGTAAACTATTCAGGCGGCTGGCGGCAAGTGATTCAACCCAGGTACATGTATACACACTGTGTCCTCCTCCATCCAGGTAACCGGAAAGACTCATTACGAAGAGAAAAACACAGAAAAATACGATAGCAACAAAAAAAAAAATTGTCAGAAAGACGTAATCTTCAAAACCAGTCACTATAGATACGGTGTATATGATTCAGACTAGTAATTTATGTAAATTGATGACGTCATGTATTGTGATGGCGACAATTTTGCATAATACAAGCTCTGTATCAATACAGGAAATGTAAAGTAGGATATGTTTTGTCAATCTTGATATGCTTAAAAATGTTTTCCCGATACGCCGACATTTCGTCTACGAATAGGACTGTATTTCTCACCATCATTTGAATATAATGGACAAAAAGCTCTAAATAAATTACAAGAAATGTCTACGAAAGATCAGTGATGATAGTATCTACATTCTGAAAACTGGCATCTGAATAACAAAAATAAACTTAAATTGTCCACACTACCGGTCATCAAGTTGTTCCACACATTTTGAAGTACATCGTTTCATATTTTCAATAATATATAATATCAAACGTTACATGCCCTCTGATTGGTAGAGACTTCAAATGGCAACAATCCGTAGTTCGGGAAATATTTAAAGTTGACATCATCGGTTTGATTTGTCAGTGGTCGTAAATGTGATAGTTTAGTCTTAAATTTGATTTTCGGTTCACTACATTACTGGTGCTTATGTAAGGTCAAGCTACAATTAGCCGAATAATATTTGTCCGAACAAGGGTAACATAATCGGCAGAAGACATTCAAGTCCTCACACTTTTGCTAATGGTTTATGGAAACTAATGTCCGATTTAAAGATCTAGATCTTTTATGAGCGAAACATGTCAAAATGATTTACTGTTATAATCACTCCAGACGACAAATGCTCCGGCACAGTTATGTGAGAAAATAACCAATCGGTCTTCCTGTGAGGCGAGTACGCCATTATGATGGTAATGTCTAAACTATTATCGAAAATCAATTGAGACAATATCGTTGTCATCCAATTAAGCGTTCTTGAAACTAGTTGATAATATCTAAAAATGCTTTAAGGTCGACTTCAACAGCAATTTCATCGCGTGTAAACGTTGCTGATTAAACAGAAAATGAAGTTAACTCGGTACAGAGTCCTGAATATTCCCACACGCGCCGATATTATAGGTTAAGCAAATCAAATACAGTGAAACCAGAATGATGACTAAGATAGCATCTGTTACATAACAATGTATTTAATTTACTTGCCATCATTCGACAAACAATGTTTAAACTGTGTACAACAAGATTGTGAGAAGGCATAATGCTTCAGTAGACCAACTTGACCAAATAGTTGTTGGTTGTGGTGTGATTAGGTTTGGATAGTCCAGTGTTCATCATGGCCATGATACCCATTGCCAGCTAGCTTCAGAAACAGAATGTAGACCTATAGTGTATAAGATGGATTCATAAGACAGTAGATCCTAGTTTTGAGGCGGTCTGATTATCGAGTAAAAATATTGCAGAAAACGAAAATCTGAGCAATTAATATATATTGACATGTACATGTATATTTTGTCTTATATAACACAATCGTATTAATGAGGTGGTCTTTAAGTGCGGTGTTACTGTATAAGTTGGAACCCTCGTGTTACCAAGGTAACGTTATATCTAAGTAACTCATAAATCAAACTGTAAGCAGGTGACAGCAAATTAGTATTTCAGCTTACGGAATTTGTCATGTTGTGAGGATAAAGACGAATCGCATGCAATGAAAGGATACGTCTTGTTAGAGTCTTACCTGACTGCGTAAATTGGGTTTACAATAGACTTGAGGCGCAGAAGAACATCTGCTTGTGTCAGAATGTATTACAATACATGTGTCGCATCACGTATATAACCAGTGACAAGACTCAAACCTTAAAAGGGCTAGTGAAGTATAAACCAAAGATACATAATATTTGCATCATCCTAAAGTAGAAGGTTCGATCTCTGACATTTGTTTTCACACGATGTTAACAAACGTTGATTTATCGCGGTTTGAATATATTTTTCTTCTGCAATTCAATAGGAAGTCAGTCGGTCCGCCGTGAAACGAAAGTTGGTTATGTATATTGCCATTTATGGAGTAATTTGACGGGGCGCTTTTGAAGTGTATGTATCAACTTACAGGTATATACTGTAAAACTTCACTTAAAGACCACCACAAAAATTAAGATCATCTCATTTATAACACCGTATTTGCATGGGCCAGATTTCATTTTTTCTTCCCAACTTTAACTCGACAATCAAACCACCTCAATAATAAGCCCCCCCCCCCCCATTATTCAGGAACAACGATGAACTTTTGCGCCGTTTCCATTATACCGTGTCTAGAATTATCTGCCATTTGATGACGTCATTCAAGGATCCGATCCACTGAATGTGTTTGCATGTCAATGTATGTTATCTCGTCTGAAATATATTAGTGAATTTAGCACGTGGCTTCAGTTAAACTTGGATATTAGATTTGACGGATTATTTGACCTTATAGAGTGTACATTAGCGCTGCTGTGGGCTTTACAACATCTTCTGTAATTGACGTCTTTTCAAGAAAACGCAACATGTGATGTCACTGTTTGCAAGCAGGAAACAATATTTACTCCATATGGTCACTTGGTTTTCATATTGCCATATGGGGCAAATATTGCTTACTGTCAGTACATGATGACGTCACATGTGACGTTTTCTGGAAATGACGTCACTTAAAGAAGATTTTAGAAATTGTACAGCGGCGCTCACATGTACTTGGTCAATGGTGTACTTATTTCCATTTGGCGTGGTGTGTACAGTCATCCGACTGAAGTCTTCATTGTCAAGGACAATGCAAATTATTCATTGAACGGAATAGACTGGTTACTGAATGTACGGAATGTTGGCAAATATGCCAATATAATATATGCAGTGTAACCCCAATAATAAGACCACAACTTATTCTGAAGAAAATCTGTGTCGGTTGCTAGGTGATCTTATTACGTGATAAAAATATGAACGGAAATTGAAAACTGATCCATGAAAATACGGTCTTAGTTATAAAAGATGGTCTTAATTTCCGTAGTGGTCTTTAGTGAAGGGAACAACAGAATAAAATTAACTTCTAGTAAAAGAAGTGTTTCCGTACTTTCCTGTATTTTACTGTATATTTGTTTTAGAAATACTTCGAGGGAACCAATAGATTGGATGCAATTATACCAAGCATTGTGCTTAATTGTGTTTTATAATAATTACAAGCCAATGCATGAGGTCGCTGCAGGCGGGCGGAAGACAATAACACTATATTCCCACACAGATATTGTCATTAACCATCAGTAACACAGTTGCAAAACCAAATGGATAATAAATCTTTCTAGCATTTTTGTGGGTTTTATTATTTTAAGAATCCATTCGGTTTTATGATGTCCTTTTAGCTACATTAGTTCAGTTCGCTCAGGCTATAGAAAGAGCTTATCAAATTAGCGTTTCAATGCACACAAAAATAATCAACGATAATTTTATGGCACGCTGTCATACAAAGCACTCCTGGAAATTAAGTGTTTATGACTATACTGATTATTGCAATTCATCTTTTGTGAGTTATGTTCTCAGTGAATTATTTTGATACTTTTGGTTGTCACCATTTAATGTTCCCCTGAGAAAAAAGTTTTTGCCAAAATATTTTGGACTTTCTTGTACTGTCAGAATAATATACCATAAGTATAACCTCTCTAGACCAATACCCACTGGGAGACGCAAATAGAGGCTGTTGTTGAGAGGTTGTAGAGAGGCTGTTGAGAGATTGTTGAGAGGTTGTTGAGAGGTTGTAGAGAGGTTGTTGAGAGGTTGCCGAGAGGTTGTCGAGAGATTGCCGAAAGGTTGTCGAGAGGTTGTCGAGAGATTGCCGAGAGGTTGTCGAGAGATTGCCGAGAGGTTGTCGAGAGATTGCCGAGAGGTTGACGAAAGATTGCCGAGAGGTTGCCGAGAGGTTGTCGAGAGGTTGTCGAGAGATTGCCGAGAGGTTGCCGAGAGGTTGTCGAGAGATTGCCGAGAGGTTGCCGAGAGGTTGTCGAGAGGTTGCCGAGAGGTTGCCGAGAGATTGTCGAGAGATTGCCGAGAGGTTGCCGAGAGATTGCCGAGAGGTTGTCGAGAGGTTGCCGAGAGGTTGCCGAGGGGTTGTCGAGAGATTGCCGAGAGGTTGTCGAGAGGTTGTCGAGAGGTTGCCGAGAGATTGTCGAGCGGTTGCCGAGAGGTTGTCGAGAGGTTGTCGAGAGGTTGTCGAGAGGTTGTCGAGAGGTTGTCGAGAGGTTGTCGAGAGGTTGTCGAGAGGTTGTCGAGAGGTTGTCGAGAGGTTGTCGAGAGGCTGTCGAGAGGTTGCCGAGAGATTGTCGAGAGGTTGTCGAGAGGGTGTCGAGAGGTTGTCGAGAGGTTGTCGAGAGGGTATCGAGAGGTTGCCGAGAGGTTGTCGAGAGGGTGTCGAGAGGGTGTCGCTCGAGGGAGTGTAAATAGCTATAATTTGGTTAATGTAAAAATGATAATGTTGTTGAAGAGAGGAGGTTACTCAGGTGAGGTTAAAATTGATATTTTTAACTACAGTAGATTTCATAATGTCGTTGACAAGGGATTGCTGTTCAAGAGATGGCCGCTTTGGAGAGGTTGCAGGATGCAATGTCTAGAGCACTGACGATAATAAAATGAACTATTTCGGTGCATTAGGCATCAGCGTGGTATACACAAGTATGGAAAAAAGAGATACTGTTTATTATTTTCGATGATACTTGCTGTATGACGCACTATCTGTTTAACTGTATTTTTTTAAGTCATACCTACTTATGTATTCTACATGTAACTAATAGAAGGAGACAAAAACACTTTTCTCCGTACTACATATGTAACCAAACTTGATTACCCTCTCTTAACTAATGCATATTTAGTGAAATATATTACAACATTTTGTTTGTTTGGTCATTTATGTGCTTTACGAATATTTTCATTTGTGCATTGAACGAAAGAATTTATTTATAAGTATCAGCTAGTATTTGCATGTATGCTCTTTGGCAATATTGCCCGTAGCAATGAATATATCTATCTACATAACGACGATCTACAATAAATCTTTTTTTTAAATACAAGATATGTCGAAAACTCTCGGACACTTTCGTTGTATCGAGCTGGATTTAAAATAATAACCTAATTGTTCCGAATAGCTCGTTACAACAAAATCTCTTAAAAGAACATTTAAACTTGGTTGAACTATATTCAAACTTTACACACAAATGAATAATTTTCTACTTTGTAGATGCGTGAGAAATCATTAAGCATCAGATTTATGTCTATTTTTTTTTTAATTTTGCGTTTATTTATCGTCGCCACCGGTTTCCAATGGGCGACGCCTCCGGAAGAATGCTAGTCATTTTAGATGTTTGGAGGATAGTGCATGATACAGAAGATGCCTCAGTTCAAGAAGTACCCTTGGTTCTTTTACGTGCCTGCATGATGTAAAGGATCATACACGGGACCTCGGTTTTTGTCTCTTTCGAAAGACTGTTAGCACTGTTAGTGGTGGAGCGGGGGTTCGAACCTGCGATCCCTGGATTACTAGTCCAGCGCGTTACCGCTGAACCACAGATGCGCTAAACTATATTTTAATGAATGTATCTGGCTCATCTGAACCTAAATATTCCAGTATTGTTGTTACATAATCTAAAACATCATTAATAAGAACTATTGCCATGTATAACCGTTTAAAACAATCTTGTTTAATCATATAACTAACAGACAAAACTAGTAAAGAACACCCGCTTGTTAAAAAAACTGGAAGTGATAATACAAACATATTTTTTCGACCCATACAGAGAATACATTATAAATGTACCCTGTGATAATGTACAGTATTGAAGTTTTAACTAGATAAAGTATATATTTCACGTTTGCCTAGATAATCAAATGAACTAAAATTGAGTATGATATATCTTTAAATTTATTGTGCACGACGTATACTTAAAGTATACGGATGCTTCCAGTCGAAATCGCGTGACTTTTGAACATTTTGAATGATATATTTAAATTATGCGAATCAATGTAATTTCATGTTTCTAATATCTTGAAACTTATCAATCAAAATTCAGTTAAAATTGGAAGTGCACTTTGCCGTTTTGTTAAAACAATACATCAATCTCAGAATGCTGTCAAAATGCTATCAAAAATTCAGTACAACTAGCATTTGTAGTGTAACATTTATGCCCCAAATAGCACAAAAATGATTACAATCTTGAAATCATTCTGTTCAGTCATAAGACGAGCTTTTTGATCGGTGCACATCACGCATTTTGTATTTTAACATTTATAAATGCAATCGAATAACATTAAACAGGAAACTTTTTGTGCACTTATAAGATGAAGTTTAAAATCGATGTAGGACTACATCATGCCTTTCGTACTTTATGATTTATACCCAAAACTGCACGAAAACTTATTTAACACTAAGGAACAATTCAATCATAAGACTAGTCGTATAATCGAACTACAAGTACAGTAAAACCCCACTCTAAGACCACCTCAATAATAAGACCAACTCAATGATAAGACCAACTCAATAATAAGACCAACTCAAAAATAAGACCAACTCAAAAATAAGAACACATTTTTCAAGTCCATTTGCACTGGCTATTTCTTTATTCAACCTCAACATTAAGACCATCTCAATATTAAGACCAGTTTTCAAGGGTCCCAAAGGTGGTATTATTATTGAAGTCTTACTGTAGTGTTTATACCCCAAAAACGTATAAAACATTAATAACAACCTTGAACTTATAAGGCGATGGTATGCAGTGACTGTCAGGGGCGTAGCTTAGCTAACATTGATGTGTATGCCTAATTTTAAGGGGGTCCGGGGGACGGTAGCTTGATACAGCTAGATCTTCAGAGCTGCACTTTGGTGTATATTTTGTTTTGGTAAATATACTTACAATAACATCAAAAACATTCATTAAATATCTTATTGCAGTTATGGCCATTTTTTCGATTTTTCTGGAAAAAAGTTTCGGCCGCGGTCTACACGACCTATAGGCATCTACGCCCCTGACTGTTTCAATTCAATCTCCGTTCTCAATATCTATTGTGGAATCGATAACAATTCCATATAAACAGGATTAATATCTCAGATACAATAAAAACAGTTGTAATTCGGTGTGTTCTAAAGGTCATGCTATTAAATTGGCGCGATTCTACGAAGAAATTATTTTGAGGTAAATTTTGGTAATCAGCAAAGGCACGTATTGTTGCAGTAATCATGAGTCCGTAGTTCCTATGACAACGAGGATTTTTATAACATTGTTAATATTTCAAATATATTAATCACTATCTACTTTTCTATGATATATTAACAGCATGCTATCATACCGGATCTATTGATATATTATTCTAATCTGTAACTGTCATCACCGGAATACATCAATAATTATGATTACTATTGTACAATTTTATGCGGAATACTATTTATACTGTGTACACTTGTAACTTAATATTATATTCTCTGTATTATATTTGTGATTCATTGGCCAAAGGTCTTCAACCTTGTAAATAAAACTTAAACTATAAACGAGTTTTTTTATGTTGCGTACGGACCAGTTTTATACCGTTTCCCAGCTGCATTACATTGAAATATGGTGGACGGGATGTGAGAGGTGATGGAGATGCTGTAGAGGTCTTGGGGAGGCATGGAGGTCTAGGATTGTTACATAGAGGGGGCATTAAGGTCAAGGAGAAGCATGGAGGTCTAGGATTGTTACATAGAGGGGGCATAAAGGTCAATGAGAAGCATGGAGGTCAAGGAGGGGGACATAGTGTCTAGAGTAGAGCATCAAAACCCCAATCTCCGTGGTCGTGGGTCCCGCCATGGCAAGATTCTTCTGTGCTCTTCAAAACTTCGAATCAGACGCGAGGCCTGTTTCAGAGAAGAAATCAAGGACTGATATTAATGTAAATTTGAAAATAAATTAACAATCGATGTGGTATGCATACGTTTAAGTAATTCTACTTTAAGACGGTAATAGAAATCTCACTAGGATTTGAAAACAAATCCAATGTCCAAAGCTATGCTTTTGGAAAAAGTTGCAGTCCTTCAATGCAATTTCACAGAAATGTTGCAATAAAAAGGAGTCCCAGGGAACAAGCAGTCTAATGGGAAACCTAGGTAACACGCACAATTCCTCTGACATCTAAAATAAAGATGTGAGCTAAAATAAGTTACGATTAAAGACCGAACATTGGAATACCAAAACTGCCATTCGTTGATTAATACAACTAATGAACACAAACTGATCTTATTGAATTTTCAGAAACTTTGTTCTTGTTTCGAAAATGTCTTCACAATGAATGGATAACAATATTAAAAGTACTCAATAATGTCTGTCATATTAGTGTTTTTCCAAGACGTATTGGCTTCCCTACATTTGTTGATAATAAGCTAGTATGTCTTTGTCTTAAACATTTCCTATATTTCTTTGTAAGGAAATCGATATGATCTGAAACACATTACCAGACTGGTCATTGACCTTTCTGCTATAGCTACGTATGTCATTGGGGATTATAGTTTAAACTGGTACTGTCAACTCACAATTATTTGGGAAAACAGTTGTAGTGTTCTATCTGTCTGTTGTTCAATATTGTAGAAAGCGTGTGTTCTTTGGCAAACAACCGTACTGTTGTTTACGACCGTTTTCACGTTGCAACTGAAAAACGGACTACAGCTGGCCAAACAGATCAACCATAAGAATTAGTATATAGTATATGACAAATTAGGTATTCACCGAGGCCACACTCTAAGAAAAAGTACTGTATTTAGTATAGATATGATACATGTATTAACAAACGACCAAGCTAGTTATTAAATACAACAAATACGGTACTGTTCTGTACAGGGTGGTCATCGTCTCGGATATTTATCAATATACAGTAAAACCTCAATAATACGACCACCCTTGGGACCCTTGAAAACTGGTCTTAATATTGAGGTAGTCTTGATATTGAGGTTAAATAAGGAGCGTTACAGTGAAAATGGACTTGAACATTGTGTTGTTAATTATGAGGTGGTCTTATTATTGAGGGGTTCTTTAAGTAAGGTTTTACTTAGTCCAGCACCACTGACGTCGCATCTCTATACTGTCGCTGTACGAAGACGCGTGTAAAAGTCGGAGTACAGAGACACGTATGCGGGGCTAGGTTTTACTGTACATGTACTAAAATAACGAAAGTAGCTTCTTATTTTTGCAGTACAACACACCACACCAAAACGTATCCTTTGTCATAAAATACTTTGGATACTTGTGTGCTTGTGTAATACCTAATATGAGTAATTGATATTTTATTAGAAATTCCTTTTCTATGGTGAAATACAACAAGTTATGATTATTAATTGGTTCATGAAAATGACACTAAAGTGTTACAGGAAACCTATCTACAGCGGCCCTCTCTTTAGCAATAACCTCTCTTTAACTACAGTATCATGTATTCCTATAGTAAGAATTTATGATCAAGTTAACCTCTCCAGATCAACAGCAACCAAGATATACAGTAAAACCTCACTTAAAGACCACCTCAATCATAAGACCGCCTCAATCATAAGACCACCTCAATCATAAGACCACCTCAATCATAAGACCACCTCAATCATAAGACCACCTCAATCATAAGACCACCTCAATCATAAGACCATCTCAATCATAAGACCACCTCAATCATAAGACCACCTCAATCATAAGACCACCTCAAAAATAAGAATACAGTTTTCAAGTCAATTTCACAGTTTTGCTCTTTATTCAACATCACTATTAGTATGTCCTACTTCAATAAGAAGACCAGTTTTCAAGGGGCCCAATGGTGGTCTTATTATTGAGGTTTAACTGTAATGTTGCTGAGGACAGGTTGCACTGTATACCAGATGTAGTAAGTGACTTCCACTTTGTCCCTTATAAGATTTTAAGTCCAATTGCCATAAGAAACAGAAACATTGGTACATGCCTTTTTAACCAGCGCGCCTAAGCGCGCCTGGTTTTATTTCTTGTATTCATTGAACATGAATAAGATGGCGCACAGTTCTAACCAGTCGACATTTCCCCAAGCGCGGTTATTCAACAAAACATGTTTTAATTGGATGAACTCTTCAACTATGTGAGATTGCATTGCCAGATAAACTTCTTTTCGAATAAAAGCAACAAACATCGTTGCTGAACAAAAGAGCTGAACGTTTCTCCCGTGGGACCAAAGAGTAACTATGCTCTCATACAGCTAGATGTTCTTAAAAATAGGGGCATATTGGTTTGAGAAGAAGAGACTACGCTCATGGGCAAATTAAGTTACATTTAATTATTCACGCTTTAAAAAACCAAATACTGACATTTCAAACAGGTTTCTTGTTAAAGCTGAGACAGTGATCACGTGGTTGTTGTTGCTTCTGTGATGTGGAATAAAGCGTTTGAGGAGAAGGTTATAAAACACCTGAGCTCGTATTACAGAAGCATCTTGAATCTGAAATAGCTTAACTTAAGTTCAAAACTTCAACTGGATGTAATAAAAAAACCATAAAAACTGTTAGGCTTCTTTAATGGTAATGACAACAACATATTGATACTATTTATTTATCACTCTTGATTTAACCATAATTATAATAGCCTGTATGTTAAATAAGCTTGATAAGAAAAGTGGAATTTTAAGGATAAGGATAAGATTTTACTTAAGATGTTTCTGTAACATTTTCCCTGAAGTATTTGCTTAAGGAAGTCGTCATGCTTAGATGATGCAAGGTTTATAGTTATAGTGTTTATTTCTCAATACATTAGACTTGATAGTCTATGAGTATACACAATCAACAGTTGAACAATTACAATATATGTGGTCAATGGCCACATTAATACTATCATAATATATGTACATAGTTTTAACAGTTTTTGTACAAAATGTGATACTATCTAAATAGCGTTAATTTTACATATAATAATAAGATCTAATGAACCTATATAAGTATAAACATTGTACTGAAAAAAAACGGAAAAAAACAATGGTATCTATAAAATAATGTAAGTATAGTTAGATATAGTTTATATCTTCCTTGTAATAATTCAATCTCTCTTGCGTACATTTTGTTACTGCAGATTTTGAAAATGACTTGTTATGATGTATGGTTTTCGCATTATAATAATGTTTATTATTTATATTTTTCTTTTTGATATAATTTATGCTTGAATAAAGGCCTCTTGTGAGAAAGTGTATGTGTTTTATGTGCAAATCGTAATGAGTTACCTTCAATAAATAAAGTTTATTATAATTAATATATAATAAAAAATAAAAAAATAAATTATTATTATTATTGTTGTTGTTGTTGTTGTTATTATTATTATTGTTGCCTTTGCGAGTACGAGCCAACAACTTCCGGTTTGAATGGCCGATACGTTATCCATTACACAATCATTCCCTATGTGGGTTCTATCACTTTCATATCGCGATCCGCAAAGAATGAGCAAATGAATATATTTTCTTCTTAAATTTTCTGCAACAATAGTTTCAATGATTTAACATAGTTAAGTATTTCCTTTTTACTGATGACGTACAAGGAGTATTCCCAATAGAACTCAGTCATGGAGTATCGTATACAAAATATGCCACTCGTTCATCTCTCGGCGTCTTCCTGGTAAATTGTATCCCAATTGTAATGAGAGAAAAACTAAAAAGTACATTAAAGTCTGTGAAATCTATGAAGTCGACTGAAAGTTACCAGAATTCGTAATTTGATTTAAAATAGCAAGCTTATACATAATGAATGAATTGACAAATTATCCAGGAAACCTGTAAGAAATCAAGCTTAAAATTTAAGATTACACAACGGAAATGTAATCAGATAGATATCAGATTGTGGTTTAACACCTTCATGTTTATGAACATATTCAATGGAAATAACGTCACTACTCTTCCTCGAGGGACTGGCAATTTCTTTGAATATATACTCGTCGAAATACTTAACCCCTTTTTTGCTATTTTGGGAATCTTAACTACTTTGTGACTTAAGTGTTCTGAAATGGTGATAATGATTTTGACATGTTTACGTCGATTTTTGCGATAGTTCAATTCATTTGAATAGTACTGATGGTTTAGCACTTTTGATCAGTACATTTCCAGTAGTTTGATGGTAGTAGTACGGGTGCGATATCACTTTTGACCAGTACATCACCAGTAGTTTGATAGTAGTAGTACAAGTGGGATAGCACTTTTGACCAGTACATCACCAGTAGTTTGATAGTAGTAGTACTGGTGGGATATCACTTTTGACCAGTACATCACCAGTAGTTTGATAGTAGTAGTACTGGTGGGATATCACTTTTGACCAGTACATCACCAGTAGTTTGATAGTAGTAGTACTGGTGGGATATCACTTTTGACCAGTACATCACCAGTAGTTTGGTAGTAGTAGTACTGGTGGGATATCACTTTTGACCAGTACATCTCCAGTAGTTTGATAGTAGTAGTACGGGTGCGATATCACTTTTGACCAGTACATCACCAGTAGTTTGATAGTAGTAGTACTGGTGGGATATCACTTTTGACAGTACATCTCCAGTAGTTTGATAGTAGCAGTACGGGTGTGATATCACTTTTGACAGTACATCTCCAGTAGTTTGATAGTAGTAGTACGGGTGTGATATCACTTTTAACCAGTACATCTCCAGTAGTTTGATAGTAGTAGTACTGGTGGGATATCACTTTTGACAGTACATCTCCAGTAGTTTGATAGTAGTAGTACGGGTGTGATATCACTTTTGACAGTACATCTCCAGTAGTTTGATGGTAGCAGTACTGGTGGGATATCACTTTTGACAGTACATCTCCAGTAGTTTGATAGTAGCAGTACGGGTGTGATATCACTTTTGACAGTACATCTCCAGTAGTTTGATAGTAGTAGTACGGGTGTGATATCACTTTTGACCAGTACATCTCCAGTAGTTTGATAGTAGTAGTACTGGTGGGATATCACTTTTGACAGTACATCTCCAGTAGTTTGATAGTAGTAGTACAAGTGGGATATCACTTTTGACAGTAAATTTCCAGTAGTTTGATAGTAGTAGTACTAGTGGGATATCACTTTTGACAGTACATCTCCAGTAGTTTGATAGTAGTAGTACAAGTGGGATATCACTTTTGACAGTAAATTTCTAGTAGTTTGATAGTAGTAGTACGGGTGGGATATCACTTTTGACAGTACATCTCCAGTAGTTTGATAGTAGTAGTACTGGTGGGATATCACTTTTGACAGTACATCTCCAGTAGTTTGATAGTAGTAGTACGGGTGTGATATCACTTTTGACAGTACATCTCCAGTAGTGTGATAGTAGTAGTACAAGTGGGATATCACTTTTGACAGTACATCTCCAGTAGTTTGATAGTAGTAGTACTGGTTGGATATCACTTTTAACCAGTACATTTCCAGTAGTGTGATAGAAGTAGTACTGGTGGGATATCACTTTTGACCAGTACATTTCCAGTAGTGTGATAGTAGTAGTACTGGTGGGATATCACTTTTGACAGTACATTTCCAGTAGTGTGATAGTAGGAGTACAAGTGGGATATCACTTTTGACAGTACATTTCCAGTAGTTTGATAGTAGTAGTACTGGTGGGATATCACTTTTGACAGTACATCTCCAGTAGTTTGATAGTAGTAGTACTGGTTGGATATCACTTTTAACCAGTACATTTCCAGTAGTGTGATAGTAGTAGTACTGGTGGGATATCACTTTTGACCAGTACATTTCCAGTAGTGTGATAGTAGTAGTACTGGTGGGATATCACTTTTGACCAGTACATTTCCAGTAGTGTGATAGTAGTAGTACTGGTGGGATATCACTTTTAACCAGTACATCTCCAGTAGTTTGATAGTAGTAGTACAAGTGGGATATCACTTTTGACAGTACATTTCCAGTAGTGAGATAGTAGTAGTACAAGTGGGATATCACTTTTAACCAGTACATCTCCAGTAGTTTGATAGTAGTAGTACTGGTGGGATATCACTTTTAACCAGTACATCTCCAGTAGTTTGATAGTAGTAGTACTGGTGGGATATCACTTTTGACAGTACATTTCCAGTAGTTTGATAGTAGTAGTACTGGTGGGATATCACTTTTGACAGTACATTTCCAGTAGTTTGATGGTAGCAGCACTGGTGGGATATCACTTTTGACAGTACATTTCCAGTAGTTTGATAGTAGTAGTACTGGTGGGATATCACTTTTGACAGTACATCTCCAGTAGTTTGATAGTAGTAGTACTGGTGGGATATCACTTTTGACCAGTACATTTCCAGTAGTTTGATAGTAGTAGTACTGGTGGGATATCACTTTTGACAGTACATTTCCAGTAGTTTGATAGTAGTAGTACTGGTGGTATATCACTTTTAACCAGTACATTTCCAGTAGTTTGATAGTAGTAGTACTGGTGGGATATCACTTTTAACCAGTACATTTCCAGTAGTTTGATAGTAGAAGTACTGGTGGGATAGCACTTTTGACCAGTACATTTCCAGTAGTTTGATAGTAGTAGTACTGGTGGGATATCACTTTTAACCAGTACATTTCCAGTAGTTTGATAGTAGTAGTACTGGTGGGATATCACTTTTGACCAGTACATTTCCAGTAGTGTGATAGTAGTAGTACTGGTGGGATATCACTTTTGACCAGTACATCTCCAGTAGTTTGATAGTAGTAGTACAAGTGGGATATCACTTTTGACAGTACATTTCCAGTAGTGTGATAGTAGTAGTACAAGTGGGATATCACTTTTAACCAGTACATCTCCAGTAGTTTGATAGTAGTAGTACTGGTGGGATATCACTTTTAACCAGTACATCTCCAGTAGTTTGATAGTAGTAGTACTGGTGGGATATTACTTTTGACAGTACATTTCCAGTAGTTTGATAGTAGTAGTACTGGTGGGATATCGCTTTTGACAGTACATTTCCAGTAGTTTGATAGTAGTAGTACTGGTGGGATATCACTTTTGACCAGTACATTTCCAGTAGTTTGATAGTAGTAGTACTGGTGGTATATCACTTTTGACCAGTACATTTCCAGTAGTTTGATAGTAGTAGCACTGGTGGGATAGCACTTTTAACCAGAACATTTCCAGTAGTTTGATAGTAGTAGTACTGGTGGGATATCACTTTTGACCAGTACATTTCCAGTAGTTTGATAGTAGTAGTACTGGTGGGATATCACTTTTAACCAGAACATTTCCAGTAGTTTGATAGTAGTAGTACTGGTGGTATATCACTTTTAACCAGTACATCTCCAGTAGTTTGATAGTAGTAGTACTGGTGGGATATCACTTTTGACAGTACATTTCCAGTAGTTTGATAGTAGTAGTACTGGTGGGATATCACTTTTGACAGTACATTTCCAGTAGTTTGATAGTAGTAGTACTGGTGGGATATCACTTTTGACAGTACATTTCCAGTAGTTTGATAGTAGAAGTACTGGTGGGATAGCACTTTTGACAGTACATTTCCAGTAGTTTGATAGTAGTAGTACTGGTGGGATATCACTTTTGACAGTACATTTCCAGTAGTTTGATAGTAGTAGTACAAGTGGGATATCACTTTTGACAGTACATTTCCAGTAGTTTGATAGTAGTAGTACTGGTGGGATATCACTTTTGACAGTACATTTCCAGTAGTTTGATAGTAGTAGTACAAGTGGGATATCACTTTTAACCAGTACATCTCCAGTAGTTTGATAGTAGCAGTACGGGTGGGATATCACTTTTAACCAGAACATTTCCAGTAGTTTGATAGTAGTAGTACTGGTGGGATAGCACTTTTGACCAGTACATCACCAGTAGTTTGATGGTAGCAGCACTGACGTGTTCTTCCACAAGCAACGGACAATATTTCCATTTGAATCAGACCTTTGACGGCTAAACTTTAGTAAAATTGTCACAGATAACAAATGCCTCCACCGGTGCTCGAATCTACTACCTCCATTGGCTCTCGAGTGTTTTACCGGCTGAGCAAAACGGATGTGGAAACTAAAATACGAGCCTAATAATGTTAATAATGAAAGTCCTTGTCTGTCTCGTCCAATGAATGAGAACAATGTAGTTTTCATTGAGGTTCGTGCAGATAAATATACACGTAGTTTTGTTTTTACTAATTGTAGTACAACTTAGTTAGATGCCGTATTTTATTTACCTGATAATGATAAATATAGTATACCAACTGTGAGATGGTCTGCCAATGAAAAGAATATTTCGGAAAATGTTAACCAATAGACACAGTATACACAATAAGGATTGTTTCAATTCATATTAATTCGTCAGTGGTTTGATTGATATCTGATCGCGTGAAATAACCATTGCGAAGTTTTAAACATCTCCGAAATTTCGATTAAAAGAAAACCCATAACGTTTCAGCTAATCTTCTATCGCTAACGACGAGACGGGACTATGCCACATATAAGATGTTTTCAAACCGTTGAACAAACCAAACTCAAAAGCAGATTCTGCATAGAACGTTTGTTAAACTAACATTTTGGAAATTTATGATCAAATGAGATTTCGATATAAATTGGCAACACGTGTATATCTTTAATCAGAGTCTTATTATCAAACATATATCGTAAATACCAAACCAACGTATATCAATAACACCAAACGAGAGATGAATGATGTTATCATAGGCAATCTATGTAAAACGTATATTACCAGTACTATAATCAAGCAAACATCTACCCTCATTCCACAGTTATTTACTAAACATCCCTTATTGCTGACAGTATACGTTAATGAATCTAATTCAATTATAAGTAACTAGCATTAGCACTACTCAACGCAACAATGCATTCAATAAGCGTTTTATGATTTACTCACACACAAAAACGCTTGTATAGAACAAGCGTTTTCCATTTTTGCTCATAAAACGCTTGTAAAAACAATTTGATGACGTTGGCGCTCAGATGCAAAACATGTCAATTGGAAACACATATTATGCATCGTCAGTGTAAGAGTCGATTATTTCCGTTGAAAAAATACCATCAGTAAATGGAACTTAGTTGGTCTCAACATTTTAATATGATATGTAATAATTTGTCGAACATACCCTAACTATAATGTGGTGAGATTGTCTATTGATAATAATTTAATCAGCTTCTAGTATCCCGATTATCTACCCCTGTTCCGACTGAAAAACAAAGTATATTTATCCACAGAAACTTCCAAAGACACCACTGCCAAACACATCATTGTACGTATTCAAAGTTGCTACAACCATCGACTTAAAGATATAGTATGCTCATTATATTGTTCATTTGGTTACCTAAACAAGCATGAACAAATCTACTTTATCTAGTTAAAACTTCAATGAATATGCATTATCATAGAATATATTTATAGCGTACGTCTCTGTATTTGTTGACGAAAAACTTTTGTATTATCATAAAATGAAAAAAACTTTTTTAACAAACGGGTGTTTTTGCTAGTATTGTCTGTTAGTAATATGATTAAATAAGATTGTTTTACACTATTATACATGGCAATGGTTCTTATTAATGATGTTTTAGACTATGTAACAACAATTCTGGATGAAGTCCATTTAAAAGTTTTAGGTTCAGATGACCCAAATACAAATGTACATCCTTAACCTCTCCGAAGCAATAACCTCTCAACAAAAGCCAACATTTACCCCCTAAGGGTAATCCTAAGCACAGTTTGTGCTCCCTACATTCTAGTACATCCCCCGTCCTGATGTGTTCTCCATCATTATGGGAATGCTCTCATTGTTCGTTCGAGATAACAGATATGAAAAATATCGATTTTTAAAGACAATGTCGCTCAGTCTGTGTCACATGTACTCTCCTTAATGGAGGTAAAATGTTTAATTGGTACATTTAATATCTAGTCATTAGATACGTCTATAGAACAAAGCATAATAATCGCATAGTTTAAAGGAAAACTCATTTTAAAAAATGAATTCAAATATCAAAGAGACACACGTTTTGACATTACAGATATACCAAATAATGGTATTTCATACGGGTAATATTTTCTGATGATGTTTCGTGGTAATTGTTGCAGAACATAATCAGAATACACTTTAAATTACCTAGAGCTTCGTGACACAAACGGCTTCGTTGACAACAAATCACATTCTCTTTAATATCATTTGTTTGTAGGTGATTGTATATAGCCGTATAAAACAGCACACAGACGTATGTTCTCGGTGATTGAGTCGTCACACACAGAATAAAACATGTGACAGTTACCTAATGGCTTAATACTACAAAGTTGTACCGCTATAATTATCTTATCTCGGGGGCCGTACAAACTCGTAAGCTATTCACTTTGTTTCTTTCAGTCGACAAGGATTGTTCCAGGCAAAACGTACGTTTTCTCACGATAAGTGGACGGAATAGTTTCTCATAGTGTGTGGAGACAAATCAATAATAAACAGAGTTGTATGTTTGAGATGTTCCAATGAATTATATCCGAGCTTAAGTGAAGGAGGCGGACAAAATGGCGATGCCGTGGGGGTTTTCTTGTTAATACAAATATTATATCGGTCATGACGATTTTAGGACCCGCCAAATTGAAACAATCTAATTATTTCATAACCAGTCATCGCTTCAGAGTGCTTCGTTTGTCTAATCTGAATTTATATACACATTGCAGACGCATCTGGGACCAAATTACTGGTATTATTAGTTGCGTGACGAAATTAGGTCCTTCGGATTAAGACTTTCCGTTAATTTGGCTGGATTTTATATGATTGCAGTAATAAATATAGCTACGTAACATGACTGTTTTAATTACCGTGTTACTGTTATTCTATTAAAAAATGTCTACACGCGGAACGTATAATCTCAAAACTAATTGCGGAAAGGATTTATATCTAGTCACTGACCAGATTAAGACGACAGAAACACTGAGTACAGTCTTCCCAGTAACCCACTAACCCGAACCCCGGGGCTAGTTACTTTGAACTTGGGTTAGCTGAAACTAGTGTATGCTAGCCCGAATGGGCAAGTGCTTAATTTTAGTGAATACACTTTTATCGGAGATAGAGAAAAAATAAAATTCATCCATGATTGTAACAAATTCTATAGTGACATAATTGTGATGTTCTGCTTTCATGAACTAGTGTTGTATAATGTATAAGTAAGGGCTGGTAAGAATAATTTCGGGCTAGTCGTTTAGCTGAGCAACTTGCCCAAATGGGCAAAAACATTAAGACAAAGCCTGTTTGTACTTCACGTAAGTACTTGGGTAATTAGGCGAGTCTCTGTTTTCATTTTTGATGATGAACTTATTGAGCCAACTAAACAAAGGCTATATAGATAATCTGGTAGCTTTGATGTAATACGTTTTATGGTGTGTTGTGGTCACGGTACTGACGGCAGGTGGACGCTGGTTTAAACTTTCTGATATCATTTTATGATATGTAATCTTAAAGGTTATTTGCTTCGATGAATATAGCGGAAGACGAGCATTAAGTATTTTCCTAAGACCAGACTTAATTACTAAGCAACATGTTTTGTTTGAGGTGTGTGTTGGTGAGCACGTGAGCGTGTGTGGGTGTCGCACGTGTACACGAGCTGTTGCCTGCGAGTGAATTTGTGCACATTTGAATATATGAACTAATTACATTTATACAGTATATGAGTAATCGGGTACTTTCTCGAATGTTTAGGAATACAATTCAATGTCCATCATATCATAAAGATGTTATAATAAAATCACGTGACATTTTTTGGAGCCAAACTTGTTCCAAGAAACTTAGTTAATTATCGCACAACAGATTACTGCTGAATTGGATAAATTCTCCAACAACACTGGAAGTTTACGGCCACCATTCATTAGTTTAATTTCATATGCAGATAAAAATCACAAAAAAATCTGACAAAATGAGGTAAAAATGACAATATATCATGTTCGCTAATTCCTGCGGTAGAGGTTCGTTTAGTACATTTAACCCGTGTTCACAGGCAGATATTTTGAAACGCTTAAAGTTGTGATTTTATACTGCATAGAAAAAGAATAGAAGATAGAAAATGTAAATAAGATTATTCCGTCAATATTATAACCCCCGTGGGAGATGTATTTACATGCATGTGCATTTCTCCATCTTATACAACGCAATATTTACGACGTGTAAACATCATGCAACCATTTATACACCGGAAATTGAAAACTCTCGAGTGTAATATACAACTTCCTAGATAATTTATCGACATTTCCTGAATACATTATTTTGTGTATAATAATAATGTCATATCTCACTCAGTGAATATATGTATGTTGGTAATAACATGTAATCATGATTGACTCTGTGGGGTGCCGTAACATATCGTGCCGATTTATAGTATTGCAATTACTGGTTATATGTATATATTTGCTAATTACGTGTATAATTGCTAATTATTACTTATACATAGCAACATATGTCATAGTAACATACTCATACAGTATGGTATCGGATTTTAGAGTAAACCATGTAATGTTTAAGCAACGACCATACTGTCGTCAAAATTGCATCTGATAATTTCGAGTGAATTATAAAGACATACACTTTCCAACAGATCTATGACAGTATTTAGATACTGTAAAATAGCGAGTTTGTTCGAAATAACGATTTCATTTCATTTCTAAAGTTTCAATTTTCCATCGTTTAAAACTACAACGCTGAATAAAATGTGTGTCAGATATTACGCAAGACGTATACGAGAACCAATTACTAGTCTCAGTATTAGTTTCGACTGTCTTCAATTAAAGAACTATTGACGAAATAGCAATGGGTTGGTATTTAAAATCGAGCAAAATAAACAATGTCTTCTTCCCAGTCAGCAAAATGTTTTTCAGTTTATTTTGTATTTACACAATCTATAATTTAATGGAATATGTAAATATGCCGATATTATACAAATACACAAAGATGTTTGACCATGACAGCTGATAGCACATTGACATTTTCTGATTTTTTTTTATTATTTTATAAAATTATATCAAGTTGCACGTGAACGTTATTTAGATTCTTTTATTAAAACGAATCTAAAAATGTATTTTATTTTTTAATAAATATAATATATTTATGTCTTGCAAATATTTAATAAACTTTTGAACACATTGCTGGATGATCGATATGAGAGCATTTTATTTCTTAATTGGCATGCGGTTAAACCCTGTGTAAAACAAAGAGAACATTCATATGTTACATTACCTTCAGGAGATATTATCCAAACTATTACACCAGGGGTCTATTATCCTTGATTATCGCCACAGTGTTGTAAAATATCACAAGCGCAATTAGAGCACAATAGCTTATGTGGCTGTCGTAAAAATTGGCATAAATCTGTGTAAACTCCAAAAGTACGACCTGCTATTAATTTTCCACGTTTAAGAAACAATGAAAATTCCCCCACGACCAACAATCCTCGAGTCGGTATTGATCAAAATTGCTTAGATTTCACCTCGATAAATGCCTGACACACGCTGTCACAGTTGTGACACATTGCAACTTTTACGATAGTGTGATTCGTACGGCCGCACCGGTTACAGCAACATCCGATATCAACTTCCAATATTTACACACGTGCTGTCACGTGACGAGAAATGTTCCCATACACTATTAAAACCCGTTCCGTATCATTTGTTCCCTTAACAATCAATAAATATTCAACACAATGCCAAAGTGATATTATTAATAAAATCCACTGTAAAAATCTAAAACGACGTTCCTGGAAAACTGCGATTAAAATTCGTTGAATAGTTTTGCATTAAATACGAAAACAAAATTGTTTTGCAGAAAAATGCGAACAGTTCTCGCGGAATTTGCCCAGCGATGTCCAATACATGTATATATCTCTCGCAGTCGTTATCAAATGTACAAATACGCTAGCGTCTTCTTAGGCTCTCTCTTCCAGACGTTCAGCAAGCGTTTCTCCGACTGACTAGAAAATATAAAACCAATACTACAATGAATGCTGTCTTGCGATGAAAACGATCTACAAGTACAGAATATGACCCGAAAATATTAATCATATCTGTGTTTCTCAATATATTTTTTCGCGGGAAAAAATTGCGTTCTGTCTGTTTTTACAGATAACGTTAGAATTTATATTTCAGTTTTACTATGAAAGCTGAAAATCGGCGCCGTAATGTATAGCATGCTTTGGTAATTTCATTTTTACGTCGAGTAACCAATTTTGTTGTGTTTTATTACGCGCAAATCCATTTTATTCACGGAACAGAGCAGAACAGAATATAATAAACTTGTACAACATAAGTACGTAGTTAGATAATATATACATATATACAAGTCAAAAGAACAAACCTGACCTTTTGTCCCTTTTTTAAGAAAAGAAACTGAATCCCGATTTTGACATGTTAACAGACCAGAACAGAATATTTATTTTGGAGTTGAGTAAGGCTTCTCATTAATACAACATATGTACAACATTTTGTTAAAGTACAAACAAAATAGCAATTTTGAAAAGTAAAGTAATGATAAAATAAAAAAAAATAAAAAAACATATATGAAAACATGATAATGATTTACATTAATACAATGTGTGGTTGAGTACCATAATCTGCTGAATATCTAAAATTAAAAAAAAACCATACATAAACTATAGATGATTATACACCGATCGATCTATTGAAGTAATTTTTTCCTAATTTTCATTGCACAGTTTATGAAACACGCTAAATTATTAAAAATAACTGCATCGACTTTGTTCGATAATTCAATTCGTTTTAATCAATATTGTTTTTGCACTCAAAATCAACAGGAGATATGTCCAGTAGTTTTAGACACTACGTGGAATCTTACTGGCGGCTTAGCACTTTTAACAAGAGTTGATACAATATCGCGACACACGTACACGAAGTCGGCCATAGTTGATACAATATCGCGACACACGTACACGAAGTCGGCCATAGTTGATACAATATCGCGACACTCATACACAAAGTCGGCCATAGTTAATACAATATCGCGACACTCATACACAAAGTCGGCCATAGTTGATACAATATCGCGACACTCATACACAAAGTCGGCCATAGTTAATACAATATCGCGACACTCATACACAAAGTCGGCCATAGTTGATACAATATCGCGACACTCATACACAAAGTCGGCCATAGTTAATACAATATCGCGACACACGTACACAAAGTCGGCCATAGTTAATACAATATCGCGACACTCATACACAAAGTCGGCCATAGTTGATACAATATCGCGACACTCATACACAAAGTCGGCCATAGTTAATACAATATCGCGACACACGTACACGAAGTCGGCAATAGTTGATACAATATCGCGACACTCATACACGAAGTCGGCCATAGTTGATACAATATCGCGACACTCATACACAAAGTCGGCCATAGTTAATACAATATCGCGACACTCATACACAAAGTCGGCCATAGTTAATACAATATCGCGACACACGTACACGAAGTCGGCCATAGTTAATACAATATCGCGACACTCATACACAAAGTCGGCCATAGTTAATACAATATCGCGACACTCATACACAAAGTCGGCCATAGTTAATACAATATCGCGACACTCATACACAAAGTCGGCCATAGTTAATACAATATCGCGACACACGTACACGAAGTCGGCCATAGTTGATACAATATCGCGACACTAATACACGAAGTCGGCCATAGTTGATACAATATCGCGACACTCATACACAAAGTCGGCCATAGTTAATACAATATCGCGACACACGTACACGAAGTCGGCCATAGTTAATACAATATCGCGACACTCATACACAAAGTCGGCCATAGTTAATACAATATCGCGACACTCATACACAAAGTCGGCCATAGTTGATACAATATCGCGACACTCATACACAAAGTCGGCCATAGTTAATACAATATCGCGACACTCATACACAAAGTCGGCCATAGTTGATACAATATCGCGACACTCATACACAAAGTCGGCCATAGTTAATACAATATCGCGACACACGTACACAAAGTCGGCCATAGTTAATACAATATCGCGACACTCATACACAAAGTCGGCCATAGTTGATACAATATCGCGACACTCATACACAAAGTCGGCCATAGTAAATACAATATCGCGACACACGTACACGAAGTCGGCCATAGTTGATACAATACCGCGACACTCATACACGAAGTCGGCCATAGTTGATACAATATCGCGACACTCATACACAAAGTCGGCCATAGTTAATACAATATCGCGACACACGTACACGAAGTCGGCCATAGTTAATACAATATCGCGACACACGTACACGAAGTCGGCCATAGTTAATACAATATCGCGACACTCATACACAAAGTCGGCCATAGTTAATACAATATCGCGACACTCATACACAAAGTCGGCCATAGTTAATACAATATCGCGACACTCATACACAAAGTCGGCCATAGTTAATACAATATCGCGACACACGTACACGAAGTCGGCCATAGTTGATACAATATCGCGACACTCATACACGAAGTCGGCCATAGTTGATACAATATCGCGACACTCATACACAAAGTCGGCCATAGTTAATACAATATCGCGACACTCATACACAAAGTCGGCCATAGTTAATACAATATCGCGACACACGTACACGAAGTCGGCCATAGTTGTGAGGTGGTCTGGATACTGAGGAACATTATTGGCAGAAAAAAAATTGGTCTCACATGAGGTCAGTTTTAATGGTGGTCTAATTTCGAGGCGATCCTTGTGTTAGTATTTACTGTGTAGGTGGTCATATGGAGAGGATGGGCAAGAAGGCGAACCGCTTTGTAGAATTAAATGGTTTTGGCACGAAAGCTTCTAATACAACAACAACAACACGCTCTCAGGGGATGATAACTATTTATATTAAGTCAACAGAAAATTATACGACCAGTGGATTTGTATAAAGCAAATTATTCTTCACCAATCTATCCATGGACGAAATAATTTGTTTGGATTAATTAAACGCTCAGGAATGGATATTTTTTAATTTGAATTTAATTAATTGCTACTACTAATCAAATAATTACAGGGACGCGATTTAATCTAAAATTCACCAAAAACTCGCTGTGGTATGTTTTATACAATGTGACGTTTATGAGTTTCCATTTATTAACAGCTTTTTTACCTGTCAGATTTAAATTTAAATTGGTAAATTCCACTTTTTGGAAACAGATACTCGATGAGATCCGTCAACGCTTGACAGTTTCATTCGTCCGTTAAAGCGGTATTTCATATTTTACGTAATTAATGTATGTAATAAATTTCACATATTTGGTTAGGAATGACATTCTTGCAGATTTTTTTTTTATTTCATTGAATTTGACATATATTTGCTATGAATAAGAAATTGTTGAGGTATGATTTAGTCCTAATAATAATTGCTGATTGAAGTATGAATTTTGATAATTCTACAATTTAAAGTATCGACCACTCAAATATACTGGGAGTATTTTGTGTTTATTGTTTAAAGTGAATAAAACTGTATTTGTGATGTGAAAGTTAAAGGAACATAAGCACTGAAAAAATTAACATGCACATCTATTTACAATACCAGTCAAGACAGAAATACCAATGGATGAAGCACACACAGCTGCTTGTCTTATTGGTCACTTTTTAAATTATCATACTTTTCAAAATAAATACAGAGAAACATAAACTGACTAACTTTGTTTTACTTCATTTTTGCCATGCCATAATCCTTTGAAATCTAAATTTCACACATGGTTGTACAATCAAGTCGACATGTAAAGATTTCTATCATATTGCAAAATGCAGAAATGTAGGATGACCAACTAGAAATATGTTTGAGTATACATGTAGTCTGGCTTTGTCAGGTTCATCAGCATGTATAAACAAGACGACAGCGATGCAACCAGTAGTCGTCTTCCAACGAATCATACATATAAGGAATGGTTAATGATGCAGGAAGCATAAACACACAACTTTACAAGTATAAACACTAAATATTTTGTGTCACAAAAAAAAATTCTCGAATAAATCACAGATTAACGGTTATGTGAATTTTTAATAATCTGTGATTTATTCGAGAAAATGTCTTCAAACATTCATCATGAAGTTGTTTTTATCGAGGAATATTTCTTACAATTTTGGTCAAAAGAAATGATGTTGAATGTGATTATTTGACGGTATATTCGCTTTCAGTGTCGTTCTGCGGTAGGGGAGGTAACTTCTACAAATATTTTAACCACGACGCTTTGAATTGCGCTAAACACGCGTACACAAAAACTAACAACATTATTTCACGAATAGAAAACCTTTTATTGTACACTTTTCTATTTTTTGCAATTACTTTCTCAATTTTCCTCATTGACGAATATATGATAAATCTTGTTACATATTACTTTCGTTTCGTACTAGATAAACATATTCGACTCGATGTTATTACTTGAAACATCTCACCTACCTTCTTACATGCTTTATGGTACGAAAGATATTTCCAAAAAAAAATTAAAGTTATTATAATGTTGTTGATATGAAAACCTATTCAGTATTGTACATAAGATTTTATTGAAATAAACGGTTAAATAAAAAACCAACTAACAGCATGTGTGAGTTTTATATAGTAACGATGTTTTACCAGGAGAAGAATTATCTTTAATAGAAATGTTCATTTGTGTTGCATGTCTTCCCAGAATGATACGGTAATTGTACAATTAGTATCAAAGAATGGTTTGAAAAAAAACTGTCCAATACCCACAAAATATTCAATTTCTCTTTAATTCTATCTTTCATGTTCATAAATGATTATACAATACAATACAATACAATTTATTTCAGCATTAAACATTTTACAATTTTTTTGCCACATATATTTATAGTCTGTATTTAATTCGCGTGATACCGGGTATTCGGATAAAAGATTGTCGAATAAACGAGGTCCCACTGTTTGTACTTCAATATCGTTTAATCATCCGAACAAAAGTAATAAAACGTAAACTTAAGGGAAACAATCAGATACATATAAGCCATGTTTCACTCATATACGACATTGGTTCAGATAAAATGAATCCATCTACATATGATATGAAAGCTGAATGATTTAGTATGTCTGGACAAGAGGGCAATTTTTTGTGCAATTTATTCAACAGTATACACTGATGAATTTGTCTGCCACTGTCTGCATTCAAAGTGCTTTTTATCTTTGAAAGCGCAGAATCCTATGATATTAAATCTTATTTGTTAATATTGATTTAGTAAAAGTATTCAATTCAATTTGGGGAACCTGGCGAAAATAATGTCGGGACATTTTTTTCTACACTATTTCTGATATGTATGCCGGACAGTTGAGCTAACCAGCCACCCTTGGTTGTTTACGCATGTAACATATTCTTCAAACAATTGAAACCCCCCCATACGTCTAACTCAGGGTTCGAACCTCCGACGTCCAGATTAGTAGACTGTTAGGTATGGTGCAAATATTTCAATCATTATTTCTTTACTCTGAACGGCATGTCAACTTTGTTTGTGCTTTAAAGTGGCATAACATTGTTTCTTCTTTTCACAAAATGACATGCTGTTAGTTTATTTTTTATTGTTTCTGAACTAACATTAGCCGATTTTAGATGTCAAAACAAAAGTAAGGATTGCCCATGACATGAATTAGAAATACTGACAATTTGGAGAGTACTTTCCAATACATCATTTTGATAACGATGACAGATTTACATTAGACGTTATCAAGCACGAAAGTATATAAAACTGTTATCATCTCTAACACTTTCATATTCAATAGCTAAATGCTAGGGTTTTAAGAAGCAAAATTAGGATTTAATGGGACACCCCTCATGTGTTTGTAAAATGGGGTGCCGATTATTGTAACTGTTGTTATAAAACTACGATGTGTAGAATGTGGCTTCTAGTTATAGGTGAGAACAAACACAAATTTGAATGCACAGCAGATTAACTAGGATATGTTTATATGTTTTGATGTTGTCCTGTTTGGTTTGATTGTCCTTATTTCGGTATTGTTTTAGTATTTCCTCCTCCCTGTGCGGCCCCCTCGTCTGTTTGATGTGTGTGTATCCCTCCCTGATCGGGTCGCCTGATCCGTTTAGTACGTTTGTGTGCACCTCTCTGCGTGTACCTCCTGATATATTTGGTGTGTTTTAGTGTTTCCTCCCTGTGCGGCCCCTGATCCGTTTAGTATGTTTGTTGTGCATCTCTGTGTGTGTACCTCCTGGTTTCTTTGATATTCTTGTGTCCCTCCATGCGCATGACTCTTCCCTTTCCTTTTGTCTAGATCTATCCAGGGAAGTTCTGTTTTGTAAACGTGGCTTTACATGAACCACAGTGTTACACTTTAAGCATCAGTGCCAAGTTAATTACTAGAAGTTGTTTATAATTGTTAGTAAAATAAATACAAAATGTACCTACAAATGCAACAATTGCCAAAGGTAAGATAATGTTTTGTTCCACAAAGCATTAAGCATGAACATAGATGTTCGGTGTTGATAAAATCTTATCTTTGTCATCAACTGATAGATTTGCCTCAAAAATATTCACTTATCTGCTACACGTTTCCATTGCCAAATCATTTACTGTACACATGTTAATCTTTGTGAGAGGGTGTGGATTTTAGCATGTTGGCGATCTCAGAGCCTGACCGACAATTTGATACAACCGGTTTGTACCGATACTTGAAACCATATCATACTCGACACAATGTCAACCTGTAGATCATTGTATCGTTGATTTTCTGTTTAGTAATTTATTTAATCTCTGTGTGATAAAAAAACGTGAAAGAAAATGCTGAAAATAGTATAGCGATTGTATAATTGTATCAAACCAATTAGATGCCAGACAATGATAGAAACACATCACGTGGACATTTTGTCTCACTCTATAGCTATTAAGGGACTATACAACATGCATTCTCGTTATTTTAACTGTGTAAATGTTATCATAAATACAACCTTAAACAAAGTAAGATACTCAATAAAAACAAATAAAGACCAATATTTGTGACATGTATAATGTATCCCTGCAAATATCGATACTACGTACTGATTATATCGTTTATCAACTTACAATACCCAACCCTTATCACGACCGACAACATAGACACATCCAGTTTTAATTTGATAACAACTAAGACAATTATATACGTTTCATTAACATTTTTTTCTTAACTCTCTTTTTATCTTTTTCGATTTAAGAAGATTTTTAAGAATTTCCTAAACCGTTGCAGAAAGCGTCTCTTAAAGTGATTGTCTTGTACCCGTCGTCTGTTTACATTATAGATAAAATGGACGGTCATAAATTTACGCAAGAACGGAAACGTTTTTCTTTGCACATAATTTCTTAAGAACTTTCTTAAGCTAAGAAGTTCCTTATGAATGTTGATGAAACGGATTCTTTAAGACGTCACCCTGATCATCACACAATAACTGCTCTTTTGAGCAACATATTCTTGGAGATATGCATTCAGACTGTTGTTGAGATGTTGTTGCTCTTGAAAGATAATCTGCAAATTTGACTACGCATACATTAATAATCTTGTTGAATAGAGATTGTCGCTCGAGAGAGGGAAGCTCTGAAGAGGCTTAACCATTTCGCTTATTAACTTACTGCGCATGTGATGTTTATCTTATCTCTAGTCACGTCACGTGATATGAAACTATTTTAGCAATGAAATGCCCATGTCTCAATTTCATTTCATTGCATTCGTTCTTTCGGAATTAACATACATGTAACGTTACTATGCTCACTGTGTGCTCATGTTTACCTCAAGAAACATGACAAATATATTCCATATACAGTCGGACCTCGTTTGTTCGACTCGATGGACCCGATAAATTCGAATGGACGAGGTCCGACTGCAGTTAAAACATCATGAATATGTATGATCAAAGAACGGTCTTATAATGAATTCCTCTGTATTTGTCGAAAAACGGAGTCTTTAACATCGTTCAATTAAAAAGACTTCCAGTTTTCGTAACAAGCGGGATAGTTTTACGTTCAGATGGACCAGATACATCTTAAACCACGTAAGTGCTATATAAATCCCACTGCGACTATTAATTATCGGCTTTGTCAGAAATGAAAAACACTTAAGTAACTTTATCACGTCTGCGGGAAAACTTCACCACATCCACCATGCATAACTTTCCTCTTTAACATATGTCGCACTGTTTATAATTATACATAAAGTAGATCGTCATTTGTAGCCCACCTCAACATAAGACCGTATTTTCATTGTCCAGATTTAAATTCATCGTTCATATTTAACTCGATATTCAGGCCTACTTATATTTAAGATCGACTTTCCTCAAAAGCAAATGGTGGTCCCATAATTAATGTGTTTCACTGTAATGACCTCAATGGCTGGTGGCTAGGATGCTTCAATAGACATTTGATTCGTGGCGAATATTTTCCGGCATTTATTCGATTCATACCCAAAATACTCCAACTTGCTGTCGCCATAATTATGTTATGTATCATTTTGATAGCCATGCCGATTAGAAATTTAAACACTACTCAAAATGACCGGAAATGGCAAATATTGACGGAACCGATAAACCGCATGCTAACACATAGCTCCTCAATAGACTACTGTTTTTCGTATTCAAAGAAGCTGAATGGTGATAAACACATTATTTATATTTCGTACATGAAATATTCTTTACTTCACACAGGCACTTGACAAATTTTAATGTATCCAATTTTCAACTGTTGTTGACAAAAGTAACAGTCAATAAGGTAATTATTTTTATCGATGAAATTTAATTGGCTGTCTCAGAAGATGGAACCGGATTGTGTCTCCCGCCTTTGCAGACGGTCAATAGTTTTCTGTAATGCCGGTCACAATCAGCACATCCGGTGCTTTGATTTTATCATGCTCACATACTAAGTTGTTTCGATGGTTCAAAACGAAGTAAATAGATACCCAGTTAACATTCTTTCCGCTTGAGTCTGTTCCAGCTATTGGTCTTTACACAATGTACATGTATCTGGTGGCAAAATGTCTATAACATTATGTAGACACGGCAATGATAAGAAAATACAGTAAAACCTCACCTAAAGACCACTTCAATAATAAGACCACCTCGAATTTAAGATCATATTCAAGTCCATTACCACAGTTTTGCTCTTTATACAACCTCAATATAAGGACCACCTCAATAAGAAGACCAGTTTTCAAGGGTCCAAAGTGTGGTCTTATTATTGAGGTTTTACTATAAATATACTACACATTTACCTGAAATCTTAGCAAGTTTATGGAAGCTCGTTTGCCTCTAACCATGCGCCCACCTATGCCCAATATAACTCTACTAGGGCCACCTGGTTTCCACCTCATCCTAATGTTTGTAAAGAAGCATAAAGCCCCGTTTCCATGAAGCGGAAAACATACGCGTTTTCGGCGCCGCTTAATTCGGCGCCGAACACGCGCCGATTAAAAATAATTCGCTTCAGTCTATATTGCATGATGACGTTTCCATTGACGCGTTTTTCGGCGCTGAATATTGTCGGCGCCAAAAGAATTCGCTTCGGGTAGCGATTTTATTCCGCGTGTCGGCGCCGAAATGACGTATTGAGGTGTCGTAGATAGGAAAAATGACGTCATTTCCTCGATTTCCGGGTCTAGCTCCAGGTGTTTTAGTAGATGATAGAAGGCACCAAACGTCTTTCTTCTTTTTATCATGTTGTGGATCCAAAATCGATGCCTGCGTTTGTGAAGCAGCAACTTTTGTTTAAGCACAAGCGCAAGCATCATATTCTCGACCTCAAGCTCTTCCAAATTGGCAAGGAAAACTTGCAAATGTAGTGTTTGTTTTAACTTGGAAACGGCCATTTTCTTGGAGGTCAATAAAAGGTCAACAAAACTAAAACGCATATGTGTTTTTATCCGAAAACCGCGTCGGGTTTCGGCTTCATGGAAACAGTTTTTCGGCGCTTACTCGGCGCGCATTTCGGCGCCGATAAAATCGGCGCCGAAATAGTAGGCTTCATGGAAACCCGGCTTTACACTACTCACCGCTATACAACCATCTTTAGTGTACCACGAAAAATACAGAGCGCAACATGTACTCACCTTACAGTAATATGAACAAATAATTGATACAAACGTTACATTAGATGTATGATTTTCATCAGCATACCTGTTGGAATAAGGAACATCATCAATGAATCAAGTTATCGTACTTTTTGTATCGTTATGCTGTGAATTACTCATGTTTTCGGTTATTAGATCTGACGGCATCCTGTAGATCGGTAATTTACAACACTGAGTTGTGACGATGAGGAATGATCAACAATGGTAAGTCGGTAATGATGAAAGCTATGTATTCAACTTTTTTCACAACTATATGATGTCATTTGTATAGGTTTTTTTATAGATTTAATATCAATTCAGGTCACTGCAGAAAACTTCTCATTTAAAGACCACCTCAAATTCAGACCTGTTATGATCATGTTTTTCATTTTTACAGTCATATATTTACTCGTTAATGTGAACACCTCCCACCACTGACCGACTTTTCTTAACAACTAATAGTGATCTTACAGAGGTTATACTGTGTTGTACATTAAGCTCTTGAACCAGAATCGAGCTGATTCTAGATTTGAACGGCATGTACCTAAGCGCAGAGCTAGAAACGTACGCAATTTATTGTTTACTTCGGCCCGCCCCGATAGCTCAGTCGATACACCGCTGGACTGTCACCCGGCAGATCCGGGTTCGTTTCCAGAGTTGGGCAGATTTTGTTCTCCCGTGACACTGGCTACCTTCATGTCCTACACACGTGGAGAAGTTGTCAGCTGTTTGTGGAAGAGCAAGGTAGTACGGGTTGATGATTAATTCCAGGAATATTGGTTAGTTCAACTGGTCGCCGTATATGACTGAACTTTTGTTGAAACCCGTAAGAAAATAAACAAACAAAAAATGTTTAATTCTGAATGCAAATTTTACGTGCGTTTGGTTACAATGAGGGGTTTTAGCAATAGGAGACAAATTGAATATGTAGATATCTGCAACATTGCCGGAGATTGTAGACATCCTCGAAAGCTTGATACAGACGACTAAAAGTACAATTTCATTTATTCTTATTGCAACATCCAATAAACACTAATAATTAGTCTGGTCTCTTATTTCCATATTGCTGATTTAAGGGGTAGACAGATTATGGGTTGTTTCTTGCGAGTTCAGAGATATAAAACGACCAGTGATCTCGCGAGAATTGTGAGACCAAACACCACGAGACTGTGACAAGGTCACTGATATATAGGCATACACGTGGCTTACTGTATAAGAGTCGTAGCGGATCATTGGTCCAGTGGTAAAACGCTGGACTTGTAATCCAGGGATCGCTGGTTCGATTCCCCGCTCCATCACTGACCGTACTAACAGTCTTTCGGACGAGACTTTAAAAACCGAGGTCCCGTGTATGATGCTTTACATCGAGCACGTAAAAGAACCAGGGGTGCTTCTGGAACTGGGGCATCTTCTGTATCATGCACTATCCTCCAAATCTAATATGACTAACATTCTTCCGGAGGCGTCGCCCATGTGGGAAACCGGTGGCGACGATAAATAAAAGCATATACAACAACTGTATAAGTGTCAAAATTCGCAAATTGCCGATTCCACACGTTTCGCGTGCGGAAATGTTTGCTAATCGCCGGAATTATTTTTATCAAAATATCTACACGTCGTACAATCGCTATTATATAATCGATTGTAGGGCAGGGGTGCTTTTGATATTATCCACGAAATTAGTGCATTCGCGAAATTCGAAATGTGTCCACCTCTCAAACTTTACCACTGTTACAGTATTTACTTTTATCTTTTTATTTCGCCTAAACAACAATCGTTTGTCTCATTGTCTAACGAAACCATTTTTTGACTGAAATGAGGCACATAGGACAAATTTCCGGAACGAATAGAGTGAATTGTACTTAAATATGGACATTAAACACTCCTAATGTCACGCAATATCACGCGAAATCTCGTCATCTCCTTCACTACGGAAGCGAATAACGTATAATTGTTCAATATTTCCCCAAGTACTGTATCTTAAGGATGGAGAGCATTCAACAAGCTGTCACTATGAGACCAACTGTCTTTGTGTGGTCTGTATTGTTATGTAACAAGTGTCAAGGCCGTTTCATTCACACAGGGTTGATAAAGGTTTGTCTGCATGCAGATTTTTACTACACCAGTTAAATATATTGTAACCCTTCTGCTTTTGTTCAGCGAGCGTTGTCTAGAAACTCAATTAAAAGATAATGCGTTTATTTCTTATAGTGTATATTCCAAGGGAAAGCCAGTTCTGACTTATGAGACACCATCTTTCAACCAGATTTACCTCCCGCTTCTTATCTTTGTTTTTCGTAATTAGCTCAGTTTAGACATTGCTTCAGGAAAAATAAAAAATAAAAATTTGATTATGATAACCTTGCAACAAATGTCTAATGTCCTCATTTGGACAAAAAGGTCTATGAAGTACGAATGCTGCACATTGCAAATTACTGTTGTTTATAAGGTCGATATTCGACGGGTACATTTTAAAGAACTTTAGGTGTATCGGTCGCCCCGGTATGAGCCACAATGCCAATGAGACCCATCGTACGGTTACCATTTCCTGGCATTTAACCGGTACATTCCTGGTTACATACTAGTAATATATTAGCTGAAAACACTGAAAAGGGACCGAATCCACGACCTTCGGATTCGTAGTCAGCAGCGTTAACCACTGAGACACTGGGCCACATAAGTGCGAAACCGAACGTGCTGTCTTTAAAGCGACATTACAGTTTTACTTTTAACACGGACATTATATGTCCGTGCTATTAAGTGTTGGGTGTAAAAACCTTTTACATGTTTCATAAGTAATGACATTCTTGCTAACGAAAGTATGTTTGTTCTTCATTGAATTGCCATATTTTTAGAGAAATAGATAAGATATTTAATTAACTGTGCTTTCGGAATACACTTTTCTCTAGGCATATGCTATTGAATGTGACATTCTCTGAAATTAAACACGCATGAAACTGTGTGTTAATATACGTGTATGCTTCAGGCTATCTTATTCCATTCCCTGCTGGAAGAAATTCCCCCTGGTTTGTCAGAGTTTCAAATTAAAGTCACAGAAAATTCCTACTTTCGTTTTGATGTCTAAAGACTACTTTCGGTATAGAAATGCGTGGATATCAAACTAAAGATTTTTTGTGAAATTAAATGAAATTTGGCTTGTTTAAAGCTACCATTCAGCTTCAGGGGAAGAGAAGAAAAGAGGTCATTCCGATTTAAATTTTATAGACTAGCACCCTAACGTGACAACATAAGTGCATGCGCACTTAACATATAACCAAAGCAAAATCCTTCTCGTAACAGTGAATTTGGAATCTAATTATTCTCTATTGATGGTTTCAATTGAAGTTATTCCATGCACTACAAATAGCTGACAATGCAGAAATCTGTCAACTTGTTTGAACGTGGATTAAATTTTCGCAACAAACACTCTAAATTTAATTAAAGTAGGACATTAAATGCGTTTTCCTTAATTAAAATGAAGCTCCGCCATCTTAACGCTTGATAAGAGTTCATTCGACTGAATGGAAAAAAATCTACATCAAAGATAATCAAATATTTGTTCAGCATCGGCAATATCTTGATTCGAAAATGAAATATGATGATAACTATCAATAAAATATTGACAACAATTGTTATAAGCGTTGATAACAGGCTTACTTTAAACACGAGATGTTAAGTACGAAAACACCAGGGTCCGAGTTTAAAGTACGAAAACACTAGGGTCCGAGATCAAAGGACGTGAGAGCATGCTCAAAACTTGTTTAAAATTCTCGGCATTGTTTGTGGGAATATATATATAATTTATATATATATATTATATATTATATTTTATAACATAACATATACGGTGTAGAGTGTTAATAACACCAAATTGAATGATTGTACTATTTTCGATACTTTACTACTGAAATAACAACTCACATGCTTGGCGTCACAATATGTGTTTTAACAAGCGTGACAAATGATGTTGATATTGTTAAATGTTTATTTTGTACGAAGCATGATATTGTATTTCATTGGAAATTATTTTCTTGTTAATTGGAATACAAACTGTGATATAATTATTTGAATTCGTATCTTGCGATTGAAAAATAAAATTCACGGAACTACTTTTTATTGCGTCAGCTTTTGTTTACCAAAAACTGAATCACACAAACTTTGCTTGCAAATAGGTGGTCAAGGTAATGTTTTGACGAAAATAGGCTGTTTCATGTAAGAGCCTCTATACATATTATGTTTAATGATAAGTAGCTAAGGCATTCATAAAACCAAGTGGCGTGTCTGTCTGTGAGACATTTAAGTAGCAACAATTATCACAAGACGTTACACATTCCCTATATCCCGTGTACTGAAGTAACGATGACCATATCAGCGTCATTTAAACAACCTTTATATGGGTTGCCTAGGTGGTGCAGTGGGTATGGTCCCAGTTACTCAGTGCTAGGCGCTGACGTCGTTGAGGTCGTGGGTTCGAACCCCTCTAGGTTCACTTATAAATTTCCATATAATGTATTGTTTAATATGTACAGTGCAACCTCTCCAGAGAGACATCCTTTGGGAGACCCAAGCTGTAGCTATTGTTAGGGGATTGTTGCTCTGTGTCAAAGATCAAAGTCATCCTCTTACGGTGTTATGACAATTGATATACAATTATGTACTGTTGTTAGCCGAGAGAACTTGTTGGGCAAGAGATGGCCGCTCTGTAGAGATTGAACTGTATTCAGAATAATTATGTCTCATACAGAATATTGAAGGCTCTATTTAATCAACTTCGGTAAAACCTCATTTATTCAACTTCAATATTAGTACCAACTCACGAAGAAGACCAGTTTTCAAGGGTTCCAAGGGTGGTCTTATTATTGAGGTTTAACTGTAAAAATTCACCCACTAAATAGCTTTGTGATCAATCTCGAGTGTATAGCATGGGATCTAGACTGCTCTTTTTTCGCTTTTGTCGTTTCAGTAAATATGCTAATACTATTGATGGTAATACTATACTCCGTGGAGGTTATATCCATGCTTTATTCTTACAGTGTAATGAAAATTGATATTGTTGTCGGAGAGAACGCATGTTGACATATGTTTGTTATCCAGCAAACATTGTTAAGTTTGTCTGGATAATTATTTAACTAATGCAAAACGCGTCGCACGTTTGTCTTCTCTGCTTCAATACTGTAATACTATCGTTGATGATGATGACGATGTTGACTTTCTCGGTGCTGACAATGATAGATGTAATGATTGACGTTTTGCAATTGATGATGGCGATAATGGTGTTGGTGATGGTCCTGGTGCCGATAGTTAACTTGATACAAAGTGGATTGGCTGGTTACCATGGCTACAGGAATACAAACACTGTACAGTAAAATCTCACTTAAAGACCACCTCAATCATAAAACCACCCTCAAAATTAAGAACACGATCTTCAAGTCCACTTTCCCTATGTTATTCTTCATTCAAACTCAATAATACGACCAATAATACGACCAGTGTTCAAGGGTCACAAGGGTGGTCGTATTATTGAGGTTTACTGTATTCATAAATGAAAAACCACGCACTTTTGTAATACTAGGAGGTATTGGTAGAGATATTGTTGATGGATGTGGTGACTATTTTTGTAGTGGTGGCAATGATAGTGATGATAATGATGATGATGTTGTTGTTAATGATAATGATTACGATGGTAGAATAATAAAGTGATGATGGTGGCCGTGTTGACTGTGATATGATGGTGATGATAATGATGGCCGTGTTGACCATGATAGTCACGGTGATGATAAATCAAAACTCTTTTACAACATGACGTGTTACAAAGCACCCAATGGTTCGCAACAATGATGATAATTGAAATGGTTTGTGGATAAACAAAGAAGCTTTAATTTACAAATGAGAAAAGCGTACACATCTGTTAGCACCCCACGTCTTGTATGCAATCACTAATCAGGTTTACCAATTTACTGAGTGACATTCGCCACATTGCCCTGATCCGACAGACTGCGACAATTTTTTTTCATCCATTAGCCTCCTAGATTGAAATGTCTTCAGGGAAATTGGTACCAGTCAACTAGTCGTGTCACATGACATGTATTGTTACATTAAACTTGTTATATTTCGTACCCTCGTTGTGTAACGTGCGTGTGTTTGTTCTCATACAATCTGCAATGTGTCATTGCAAATATTTCTTCATTTTCGTTTTACCATAAAAAGCAAGGTAAAAGAGAGAGAATAAGTAGATACATAAGACAGTGCCTCCCAATGCAGACCCCCGGGGAGAAAAACAATCCATAAAACATAAGGCATTTGAGGAGGTTAAAGGGTACATACGTTAAGGAACAGGGGCACAAGGAATGGCCTGGCAGACCATAAGGAATAACTAGAAGAATCAAAGACACGCTAATAAATCGAAGAGACAAAAGAGCTAACCCGCCATTTTTTATTTTGAGAATCTTCACTTCATTATGATATTTAGTTACCTGCAACGATGAACGTGATTTATATGTCTACATAGCGCTTATAAACAGGTAAGGGGACTTGCACTGCAGCACAGGAGGTGGTCACGAGTTCTTTCCCTTTATCCCTTCAAAAGTATAAGTAGTTCAAGTACAAGGAATTTAACGCTTTTCACACCAGATCATTTTCCGCAGCCGTAATAGCACTTCAAACATCAAATATAGCAGGAGGTACAATGCATTCTAAGCATTAATAATTTATCTTTTCGACGACACCTACTTTAAGCAAATCCGTCAAGAATTGGTGAAGTCCTACTCAGAAATACATCAAAATGTGCATATGTCAACAATCTCGTCGGTTTGCCTTAACGCACGAGGACGGCAAAAGTATGTTTTAAATAGTTCGAATTTCCGATCGTTTCTGTCAGACAGATGATAAAGTGAACAGTTGGCATTGAAACCAACCCTAGGCAGCGGTAACTTCATGCTGGCGTTATTTACACACGTCAAAATATTAAGTTGCACCTGCCTGATACCTACTTTTACTCTGATTGATCTCCATCTCAGGAAATCCCCGGGAATTTGCTCTGCATGACGTCACACAAAACCAGAATAAGAACTACAAACTGATTGGTCACTACCTTGTACCATTGATAACTCTGTTGACCAATCAGATGTCAGTTCTGCATTGTTACAACAAAGTACGTTGAACGCAATTAATTTCTTCTGAAGTTCCTTAAATGTGTATTCTACTAGGTTTTCAATTCCTTCATAATATTGCATTTGACATTCGAAACAGTTTTATATGGAAATACGTGCGCTTTTGGTCCGCCTTTGGAACCATCCAAAAATCCTGTTCGTTCACGTCTTCGACGAGGCTTTTATCAAGCGCGCATTTTGATGACTTCGCCTATACCTGATGGACTGACATAAAGTATGTGTCATTTGAAAGATAAATTCATGCGTCGAATGTGGTTTATATATAGGAAATTCTTTTATAAGACGTCAGGTTTGAAAAGCGATCTTTAAAGTATAGATTTTCTTTATGTTGCGTTATTTACATTCACACCTGACGTCTGACTGGAGAAAATTCTCAAGTTGAGATGTGTGTGATATCTGGGCCAGCGCTGTACATTGGCCATTTCTCTAAGTGGCCCCTTTTTGTCTACGCTCTAAATGTTTAGCCTCACATCTATTCATTATTTTCAAGTTCTCTGAAAATACTTATTTCGTTTTGAAGACATCTCTTTCGGTTCACCAACATATTAAATGGTACGTAAAACATCGAATCTCGTGGAAAGAATGTCCTTATTCCTCTAAATAAAATGTGTGTTTTGTAACTATTTTCATACAAAAACAAATGTATTTCTTGTGTTAAAAATAAAGGTCATTGAAACTTTGAAATTCTCCCATTATCATATTTTATTTTAAATGGCAATATCAGTTCCCTTTCTAGAAAAATATTCAAAGCAATTTAATCCACAAAACGGTTGACAAATAAGCAACGTGAAATTACCTCCCTTGCAATAGTACATTGAAATAATGGTATTTAAGGATTATACAATTTATGTGTAGACATGTATGTTGGAAATCAATGACCATATAGCGATTAAGTGTGAGGTTGGCTAGCCGTTAAATCGATTTAAACCCGCAGTATTTCACTGACAGTTCCAAGGCTGTCGTCGCTTAAATATCCCCCCCCCCCCCTGTGCAATTATGTCACTTTATATAGTGTTCAGGTTATTTTCTCCCCAGTTTCGGCCTATGGTTGTAAGCTGTCTTGACTTGCCCTGTGATCTTTTCCATCAATTAATTCCCCGCCCCTGTTTGTCTGATTCTCCGAGTTATCCCTTATGGTCGAGCTGGCCATTCCTTGCGCCCTGTTCCCTTACGTATGTACCCTTGAGCCTCCTTAAATGCCTTGTGTTTTATGGACTGTTTCACGGAGGACTTTGTGTGGAGGCACTGTCTTATGTATGTGGCGATCCCTGTAGCAACTTATTTCTCTCTTTTATCACCAACCAATATGGCTGCATCCATGTAAATCTTCGCCACATTTTATTTGGTCTGAAACCTGTGATATCATTTGATCATCAAATACGGTATTGAAGAAAAGTGCTGAGAGTTGGTTGAACCACTTCGAAACGGTCAGTGACCGGATATTGTTTTACTTCGATGTTACATATAATGCTCTGTGACATTTGATTGAAACAGACATTGTTCTAAGAGGTCGAGCTACATTAGAAACAGAACAGCAATGTTTTTGTAACGCAGCGCCAAAGGAGATGAACCTCCACTCACATTAATCGCTTCTAAAATACTAAATTAAGCTCAAAATCACTAAATTAATGAATTCTATTTCTCTGTTCAAAGTAACAAATAAACGTCACTCGTTGGCAACGTGCTCTAAAAATAATCCAGCCAACAGTGGTTTACTCAAAATGCTTCACCATTTACTTTTGGGATAAAAAGGAAGTTGTATGTTTCTTTGTGACGGTTTTAATAATAGTCGATCGACGAAAACGATGATGAAGTAATTTTTTTGAAGTATTTTGTATATGACTCAATGGTGGTTGAAGGGTAGAATGCATGCCTTCTGACCCGAGTAATTTGAGTCACGATATTGTAGTGGTGTTGGGGTTAGACGACCGTCCAGTTAGCTCAGTCGGTAGAGCGCCGTACTTAGGGCGTCGTGGGTTCGAGCCCCACATTCCCCATGATTTTCTTCAATATTTTCAATCCCTGAATTAGGCATTAGTATTGTTTAGTAACCCAGGCCTGAAACAGTCATCGAGAGTAAAACTAGTTTAAACTCAGGTGCGTAGATACATGTACGTAAAATACGCAGTTGCGGACACATTGTTATCAAAGATAGAAAAAGAATGCAAAACCCGACGGTAAAGTATTTGTGACATACTTTATTATATATTTTTTTATGAACATTCAACTCTTCATAATGGACACTATTGCTGGTGAAAATGCCACCAGATTCTAGAAAACGGTGGTTGAGGGGTAGAGCGACTGACTCATGATCCGAAGGTCGTGAGTTTGAGCCCTGCGATGAGCGGGGTTTGATCACGAACTTCAAAATCCCTCAATTAGGCGCGAGTACTGGTTGGTAGTCAGGAAGCATTCATCGGGAGTGATTAATATAAGTTGTAAGAACTAGTTTCGCAATCGATGTAAAATAAATAAGTTTGAACTGAACCTTATTTAACCCACAGCAGACTTTCAGAACAATAAGCTGATCGTGAGACTGTGCAATGAACATGTAAGTCGGAAACAAGTAAATTAGTACAATGACAGTCACGTGTTGTAACCTAATAGTTTCTAAATCTGCAGATAGTGACACGGTGTTATCTCCAATGTCTCGTACTGTGCACATAACTTCAGATTGAGCGTTCAAGTGTTACTATATATAGAATATATCTTCTATAAACAGTACAATTATATGAGTACGATCGATGACTAAACGTGGCGACACTCTAAAAACAGTCCGTAGATTGCTATTTGTGTATCTCTTCGTATTTTTCCAATAAGGCAGAAAATATGTTACCATAGCAACAGGCTCCGATACGAGATTATATTCTCCGTACAGCTGATATTCAGTTCAATGTAAACAGACTTCGACATTTTGTGATTATAGTGTTAATTACCGCATGATGACGTCTGCGAGACAATTTGTCAAAGTAATGACTCCAGGTCGGATTAGTAATCCGTTGCCAACGTGACGATATCGTACGGAGTTAATTGCTGGGGAACTAAATGTCTTTACACGGGTTGGGTTCCTAGAAAACACATTGTTGCTTTAGCTAAAGGTTAATTTTGTGAAAATCGACACTTTCAGAAATCTAAATGGAACTTTATTTAATAGCCGACTATCTTTGTTTATTGGGTTTACCGCTATTTTTCGACCCAGTCGTATAAGTGAGCTCGCGTTAGCGGCTTGCATCACGTGTCAGTGGTGCGTAAGCCAATCAAATCTAAAGTTAATTGTCGAAACAAATTTTGACAGTTGAACTGCGTTGGAAAACTGAACGCTGATTAGTACTAATTTGCACGTTGTAGACAATGGAATGAAATGAATACATTCTACTGCTCAAGAAATAAGAATGGACGTTTCCTGAATTATGGTTTCACTGTAATTGCTCGCCGTTATGGACAGTAACTAAACTTTTAATTACTGACGATTTATTGTCGCAATTTTATATACTTTATAACAATGTTATGTTAATCAGGCAAAGTCTAATGCAATTAATACGTTTGGTATTACATAGCTGTGATAGTCAAACGGATTCTTCACAACGTATGGTGAAAACAGGCCCTCAATCTATGATTGATTTTCGAAAAAAATCATGTCTGCGTGAGCTTTCGTGACCAAATCAAGTGGACTCTGGGATAAATATTGCATTCACATCTTCATCGATTCGAAAGTTTCAATATCGTTAAAAATATATATATTGTTTTATTGTTTGTTAAAAATAGACAGGTCCAATTACTAGTTAGTATACCTCGTATCTTATCGTTAATTTAGACACAAGATAAATGCATAAATATCGTATTAAGGAATATGTTTTAAAAAAATAAAAGTTTACTAGTACATATATGTATCTATCACATAACTTGCACTCCAGGAGTAGCATAAAGCAGTGACATAAATATCATATGTAACTAGTTACATAAATAGCCGAATCACAGCACTATTTAAAGTCTATCTAAAGATTGAAAACAATCTATTTATGGTGATATGTGATAAATAGAATCTTACATTCGTGCTTATTTGATATTGTTTTTATGAAACTCGTTGACTGAAACGAATATGACGCTCGGCAGAGCCTCGCGTCATATTCAGTCGACTCGTTTCATAAAAACAATATCAAATAACCACTCATGTAAGATCCTCTATATACACTTAACAACAAGTGATAAGAACTCCGATGAAATATTTAAGATATTGCAATTAAATATGAATATATCAAATAGCTAGTTATATGTTGTTTTGGTCATTTAGCGCGCAAGGAATGTAAAAAATATGTGAAACTAAAAAAGGCTACGTGATAATCTTGTATATGTTAAATTGGTGTAAATATAGTGGGTAAAAATTGGGATCATTAGGGTACGAATATATTTTATGTACCAGGGTGAGCGAGGCAATCCTCCTTCACCGGTAAATGTAATATATGTAAGTATAGATTAAAAAATATCATAACTTGTTGTAAAAGCCAATCTCTTTGATGTAGCTTATATTTTTTCCAGCTTGTATAGTCTAAAAGAGACTTTTAATGTCAGTGGTATTGAAACATTAGGAGCGGACTGGTTGAAGGTCAACACAGTCGACAAGAAAAAGTTGTACTATGAAAGGCGTATTACATGGAATGCAGAAAGCAACAGGTGAATGTTTACCTATTAAAAGAGATATTTCATCTATATTGGCCTTAAGGCCTTGAGTTTTGAAAGGTAAAAAAGAATGTACTGGAAAGTATCTATTTGTAAAGTATGTAGGTGTGAATTCAAAAGGATCATAGCTGGTTGTACAAGCCAATCTCTTTGATATAACTCATATTTTTTCCAAATTGTATTGTTTCATATAGACTTTTTATGTCAGTGGTATTGAAAAATTGGTTGAAAGGTCAACACAGTCGACAAGAAAATGTTGTACTGTGAAAGGCGTATTACATGGAATGCAGGCACAGTGGGGGAGTTGTACCCCTCTGTAGTGCGACAGCTGGGGAATTCTAGCCCCCCCCCTCCAGCTGGGGACATATATCAAATAGAAATTTAAGTCACAGAAAGTTCAATATGTCTGTAATGTTTTTTTCTAATTTTCAGCGCACAATACAGCCGACTCATTGAAAACAAGCCAATTACATAACACCGCATAGAAATAAACATTTACTTACTAACTGAATTGGCCATTACCGAGTGTGACCACCGTTTGCCAGCATGGTTAACGGCTTGGCGTCTACTTCTCATTGACATAATGAAATTACAAATACAATTCTGTGGTATATTTGACACTTCTGTACTTTTGGGTCCTATTCTGGGGTGGATTAACTCATCATGGACACGATATGAGAAGATATTCACTGGCAAACATTACCCAGTCATGCGGCGATTACACGCGATAATGACCGAATTAGTTTTATTTCTCCGTGGTATTAACTGGCTTTATTTCAATTACATGTGGAATTGCAATATCATAAAAATGTCATCGGAGTACTTATCACTTTTGTAAAGTGTATATAATAAGAAGTGGAAATTTCTGAAATGTCAACTGACAATGTCACAATTGCCCTGTACAGTAAACCTCAATATTAAGACCACCATTGGGACCCTTGAAAACTGGTCTTCGTATTGAGGTGGTCTTAATACTGAGGTTGAATAAAAAGCCAAACAGTATCTTATATATGTTGCGTTGTGTTCTTAATTTCGATGTTGTCTTATCATTGAGGTGGTCTTTAACTGGGGGTTTACTGTATTTGTTTTTGACGTATTCTATTTACGCGCGTTATTAAAACTCTATGAACATGTAACAAACTATTTCTACTACGCGAGCTATTATATTATTGAATATATTTCTTCAAAGTTAAAACCAATGAAAGAAAACAGAATTTTAATGTCTTCGTGCTATACAAATGTATAACCCCAAATCTTAAACAGTAAACAACAACACCTTCGCATATTTTAAATTAAAGATATTTTTTCAGTCATACATGGCGGCCAGTTGACCTAACCAGTTTTATGGAATTCATTATCAACCAGTACTGACATGCCCTTCCGCAAGCAGCTGACAACTACATGAATCAGAGGTGAACGAACACTGGCCATAGCAAGGTGTCACAGATGTACATGGCCTGTCGTACACTCAAACATAAACCTTCCGGGTGACAGCCTATCGCTCTACCAACCATGTGCAGCTTTCTGGGATAAATATCAAGAATGTCATTGAGATATGTTTAAATTCCTGTTTACTGAACTGCTATATGTACTAATTAATGTCCCGTTACAAATAGTTTAAAAGTACAGACTGAACACTAACAATGCTTCGGTCATTAATATTTCAACACGTTTCTGACACCCACGAATATGTTTTTGTAATTAAATGTTACAAAATGACGAATTGTATCCTTATTATCCATTTGGTTTAAGCCATTTCCTATAACTTGGATTGAATTAACAGGACGGGCTAATCGCAGTCTATATCTAGTCCGTCAACTTCTTGAATATGCAAACCCCGGAACTAAGATTACTATACATCATTCGTTTCGTTAAATATTTCAATTCAACAAGCATCTCAATGGTTATACTCTGTCTAGTCATTCTGAGTTGTTACTAATTACGTTTACGTTTATTCTTCTATAGTGTGATTTCACTTGTCCTGACCTTTCACAAGCCGATGACCCGGACTGAAAGCGTCTATTTTTGCGTTTAATTATCGTCGCCATCGGTTTCCCACATGGGCGACGCCCACATTTTAGATATTTGGAGCATAATTAGAGCACAGGATACAGAGAATACCCCTGTTCGAGAAGCACCTCTGGTTCTTTTACGTGCCCGATCGATTTACAACATCGTACACTACACGGGACCTCGGTTGTAAAGCGCCATCCGAAAGAGTGTTAGCTGTGTTAGTTGTGGAGCGGGGATCGAACCTGCGACCCCTGAATTACTAGTCCACTGGACAACGGATCCGCTACAGGACTGACATTCCCACCCGGTCCTGAGTATAATATATGCTCACCGTTTTGCACTCAGAACGCAGAACGCAGAACACTAAGGTTACTCGGTCGTGTCTGTTTGAGGAAGTTTGAGAGAGTGAAGTGGATAAAATGCTTTCAGTCAACGAGAATTTAATTATCTGTTTAATTCCGCCTGTATATTTTGAGTGCTGTCAAGCACAGTCTTCAGAATACAAGTTAAATGAGACGACTTCGGATTTTTTTCGGACGAATTACGCTATATTAATGTAAATGTGAGTGGTTGAATATAAATGCCAAATTAATAACATGATTCAAAAAAAGTTTTAATAATTCGAAACGTAACAAATGACAGGTTGTTATACCACATAAGTTATAGCCAAACATGTCAACTGCTCCCTCTATATTCTATAGTGTTGACTGAAGCCATTTTGAGCGCTTTCGCGCTTATTGGAAAAGCGAAATTGTTGTACATGGTACTAAGCATTATTATGACCCTAATAATTAGTTTAGAACAAATAAATGACAATGTTGATCATGACATTTCAACGACATATAGCGAAAATAAATTCAGGGGAGGAAACTCTAAGATACACATTAAGTGCGTTCCATAATGGTTACCTCCGTTATTACAAATTAATACAATTTTAAACGCTATTTCAAACTTGGTGGAATCAGGATATAGTTGTACCAATGAGTCCGGACAAAGCGTTATTCATTATACGTTGGTTGATGTTCAGAAATGAGTTATTAAAGCAATATTGCTGTAGAATGTTACATTTCGTTTGCTTTAACAGCGGCATATAAAGTTATGATTATGATTACATGTTGATGCCTTACCAAACGGATTAGTTGACATAGCACGTCACTTTTGCATTTGTGCTACTCAAAATGTGTTTGACACGGTACGAGTGTCAGTTTCGTTTGAAATTAGTGTTTCAAATTTGCAAAATTTGGCTTTCCGAATACGCGTCAATTTCAAAATTCGCAATTTTTTGTCCATTTATGATAATTATCAAATATAATGTCTTAACTAACAAATGCCATTTCCAATTAGATAATATGAATGCAGTGTAGCACTTCAGTTTTGTAGCATGTCTTTTTTATACGCATCTTATGGTAAAAGTTTGACTTTTATGGATTAAAACTTAGATATAAGAGTCATTATATATTTTGGCAACAATTTGAAAAAATACTTTTTGAAAAATAAACATCATCGTTTCATAATTTCATCATTTTAGTGTGATGTGGGGATGTATACTTTGCCTAAAAATGATCGACTGCATGTTTAATTCCTCTATGTTTCAGTAGAATTTGATCAACTGTTAAGGACTGTACCATCTTGTTTTCCCTACTGTAACACTTACATTTGTACACATATTTTCTATTCAAATACGATAAGCCAGGCAACCATTAATAAATATGAAAGTTGAAGTGTTTTTCTTTATTTAAATCATAAAATATATGGACTTTAAATATAATGATCCTGATTTTTCTCCAAATGAACTGCACTTTTTGAAAACATACGTTTAATAGCACCAACTTGTTTACTAAAAAAAAAATTGTGGGACATTTTGTGAAAAATTAAATAAAAATCATGAGTAGGGACACCCTAGTATTTCAGAATCACTATATGTAATTTTAAATATTGTATACATATAACTAATATCAATACCAGTTTGTCCCTGTAACAGTAGGGACACCTGTGTAACACGAAGGACACTTTTATGTTATGGGAGTGACATTTCAAGACAAAAAATTGAACTATAACTGTTTTTATTAAACATATGATTGAGAACAAATAATCTCGAAACTGGGAACATATTTAACACTAAGAATACTAAAACTGTTTTAGGTAACCAACACATCTTAACTCTGTGAAGTTATAATAGTGTGAACACGTTACATGATGGACAGTTATAGTTACTGTAAAGACACTAAAGTCATCATGCAGGAGTGCATACAGAATTTGACATTATTGTCTAACTCAATGTATATTGAAATAACAGAAATAATGATGAATCAACTATTTAAACACTAAAACCCTCTAACTTTACTGTTATTCGAATGATTTCAGATCATAAGCATATCTCAGTTACAGTAGTGACAAATAAATTGACATGCTGGTTATTAACACTTTATTGACAACATGGCCAGTTTTTCAACTTCTGCTAAGCGTTTACGTACGTAAACTCCTCGCACCGACAAAAGTGCGAGGAGTTTACGTATGTAAACGCTTAGCAGAAGTTGAAAAACTGGCCATGAGTTGTTCATACGCTTTTCAGATATATCAAATTGTATCGTTTGGTTTATAATAACTGGCTTTGAAATATTTCAGCCCATGAATGTATCCCTTAACACTGTCGATTGTGACAATGACACAACGTCTTAGTAATTCTTACACTTAATCAGACTGTCCCAAATTGTATCATTTATTTTAAAGTGATTGTCTTTGACATGCTTCGGCTCAGGAATGATTCCCATAACACTGTCGATTGTATACCAATCTTGATCCTTATTTACTCTAGGCCAAGTGAAAATGTTAGCGTTTTTTCTCCCGGTTTGTTTCATACAGCTAACAAGAATCTTTGTTCCACGAGCGTCCACAATAATAAAGAATCATTACATATTTTCCTATGCACATCCTAGGGTTGCTGATGTCAATGGGTTCAATTGTATCATTGACACTCTGTGTTTTGGTAGTCTCATGGATACCATCTGTTGGAGGTAACTCATTTGGAACATTCGTTGGGACAATCTCATTGGAAACAGTGTTGTTGGTGTTTTCTATTGGAGCACTCAGATTCATTACTTCTATAGGTATAGTCTCATTCGTGCATTCTATCAGAACTGTCTTATCTGTGCTTTCCATCGGAACTGTCTCATCTGTGCTTTCTATCGGATCTGTCTCATCTGTGTTTTCTATCAGAACTGTCTCATCTTTGCTTTCTATTATAACTGTCTCATTCGTGCTTTCCATCGGAACTGTCTCATCTGTGCTTTCTATCGGAACTGTCTCATCTGTGATTTCCATCGGAACTGTCTCATCTGTGCTTTTTTTCGGAACTGTCTCATTCATGCTTTTTTTCGGAACTGTCTCATCTGTGATTTCCATCGGAACTGTCTCATCTGTGCTTTTTTTCGGAACTGTCTCATTCGTGCTTTCTATCGGAACTGTCTTATCTGTGCTTTCTTTCGGAACTGTCTCATCTGTGATTTGCATCAGAACTGTCTCATCTGTGCTTTTTTTCGGAACTGTCTCATTCGTGCTTTCTATCGGAACTGTCTCATTCGCGCTTTCTAACGGAACAGTCTCATTCGTGCTTTCTATCGGTACAGTCTCATTCGTGCTTTCTATTATAATAGTCTCACTGGTGCCATCTAGTTTCTTTACTTCTATATTTATAGTCTCGTGTGTGTGTTTGACTGGAACAGTTTCATTGTAGTTTTCTTTCGGAACAGTCTCCTTAGTTCTTTCTATCGGAGCATTCTCATTTATGCTTTCTATCGGAACAGTTTCATTCGTGTTTTCTAGTATAACAGTCTCACTGGTGCCATCTATTGGAACAGTGTCATATGTGACTTCTATTTGAACAGTCTTGGATGACTCTTCTTGACCAATTGATACCTTTACTGTGTCATAATTGTTTTCAGTGCTATGTTTCTGAACTCTTTCTTGTGAACTTTTAGTGTTTCTGTCATTAAAGTCAATGTCATATCCACCATTCGTATTCTTGTGAACATACATCGTTACGCAATTGTCATTTTCATCTAGCTTCATATCATACTGATCTGGTTTCATCGCAATGTATGCATCTACATTTGTGATCTCCTCTTCACATGCATCAGCATAGAGTTCAGATTCATTCATATGCTGTTGCTTTGAATCACATTCAATCCCTTTTTTGCCATGTTCATCTACCATTGAAATTTCTTTATCGTTTGTTTCAAATGTCGTTGTATTTTGCGGAGGTGTATCATTAATGGTGTCATCAATGAGTATAGGCAACGATGGCACAAAGTGGTTGGGTATCCAGTGTTCTTTTGTCATATCTTCTCTATTTAGAGATCTGTTCAATAATAGCATTAAAATGCAATGTTTATACTTATTGAAGAAGTTATATATAGGTCACCTTGATTTTTGGCTGTGTAGGAATTTAATCACAAGTGCGATAGAACCAGTAATTGGGTTATTTGTCAACAAAGATCATAACAGTCCATATTATGCGACAACATCTCTAATGCGTTGTTTTTATCTGAGGTTCCCTCATGTAACTAGTTCCTGAGTAGACTGGCAAATAGTAAACAGACAAAAAGGCCTTAGTACTCGTGTTGATGGATGTTTTATTTCAATACAATATACTGACAGCTAAAAAAACAATAACCATTTGATGGTGATGAATAAAATGAAGTATGTGTTGCCATTCAGGTAAGTGATGTTTTCACTCATGTAACAGTTAAAACACGGAACAGCATTTCCAGTTCTTATAATGCTTACATGTTGAGGATTTCTAATAAAGATATAATATTATAATGCAATGGACACAACTTAATAATTAAAAGTTCAAATTTCTATGTTATCACATTGGAAAATATCAAAATGGTCGTTGAAAATCTTTCCTTTAACAAAATTTTGTCTCTCCTGTAACACATTTTCCATAAATTATCATGTGCAATGACAAATGTTATCATAACATAAAACTATGTTTTCCCACAAGATGACAATTAAACCTTTGCTCATTTAACTTAATAATCATATACACATAGTTATAAAGCTACTTATTTGACATAATATTGAGGATTTGTCTCTACTGTCACAAATAACGGTCTCTCATGTAACAGAATAATTAGATCTACGAAACTAGAAACCATAGTGTTAGCATTTTCATCTTTAAAATGGGTTATTAATTTATATATTGACGCTCTGACTATATGATGTTTTAATTTATTACACCATTAATGAACACAACTATATTCTCGTTATTTTTATGCATTGAGTGTCTCTCCTGTAGCACTTTGCATCTTTACTGTAACAGAAATGCCCATAACATGAGTGAATGTTACATGAGTGAATTATTCGCTTGTTTTTATCAAAATAAAATCAATGGCTTCACCTACAACATAAACAACACATATTCTTTGAATCTTCATCACATACAGATTTAATGTCAAATAAACCATAATCATACACACATCAATTGAAGAAATATACCTTGTTATATTAGAGACACACATACAAATTACGCATCTACTTACCGTCCTTCAAGTTATGAAGATACTCCACTGTATTAATAAAATGATTCGCCATTTCTGGTGGCACGTTTCATCACTGGCACCAGACCACCAAACTGTGGTTAAAATTATATTAAAAAAAGTTTTAAAACAAAGCAATGCAAACACAAACTCAAAAACACAGATTTATTGACAAGGCCCGTTCTACTTTGTCTATATATTACACATGGTAATGAAGCCGATTCGCAGTACCCCCCGTTTTCTAACGCGTATTTTTCACAAGCGGCGATAAATCGTCAAAATATATATACAGTTCGATAGAAAAATGATTTTTCTTCAAGATGCAACCGAAAATCTGGTACAACTTGCCGTATTTATCAGGTAATATCGCTTTTTTACTTGCCGTGAACTTTCTGCTAATTTCTTTCACTATCAACTTCCGGTTAAACAACAACAACAAAGAGGCATTTTGTAATCTCTAATTTGATTGGTCGAAATTTTCCGCGTAGTATCTCCCGCAATATGTCAGCTTCTGCAGCCCATCGAAGTGTGAAAATGTTGACTTTTGAGCAAGTAAACGCTTTAAATAAAGCAAAAGATGGTCACAACCTACTTATTTGTGGTCAAGCAGGCACAGGCAAGACTCATCTTGTAAAACAAATCGTGTCCGACTTAAAAAACAGTCGGAAGGTGTCTTTGTTGTGCACAACTGGTATGGGATGTCTCCAATACACGGACATCGGGGCCACGACAGTACACAGGTTAATATGCTCAAATCATAAATGTGAATGTCAGTACTTATATTGTTAGCTATATGGCCTTTATAAGAGAGTTTTTGGTATTTTTACTTCACATCATGATCAATTGACTATGTCTATTAAATAACAACACTTATCAAAACTTGCCAGCATGTATGATGTCGATGTTCATGTGCGGATCCGGTCTGAAATTTTATGTGGGGCGTATATATTGGCCTTTCCATCCAGCCTTCCGGGGGTATGCTGTGCTGTCTACTCTGGTTTGCCAGCAGGTGCGGATCTGGCTGGATTTTTTTAATCGGGTAAATAAAAGTGCCGTCGAGATCTGACCTTCTGAGCATATTGTGTTGTGTCTAGCTCAAGAAGTATTTGACAGTCATAGACTCACAAAACTTCAAAGGAAGGATTATCAGCATTATTGTTTTGTTCTTGATGTTTCTATCTTGTTCATCAGATGATGGTCTAAACACTTTGGGGTTCGAACATGTTTGAGTTATGGCCCTTGACTTTGTAAAAATGGTTATTTTAACATTAAAAACATCAATTTGTAAGTTCTAGTATGTGAAATATAAATTTATTTTCAGTTTCGCTGGATTGCAAGATGGGAGGTTTGATTCTTTGACCCTTGAGAACCTCGTCAGATGTGATGAAAAATACTACAAAGTAAGAGACAATGTAAGAGAATGTGAGATTCTGATTATAGATGAAATTTCTATGTTGTCGATGAAAGATTTTGAACAGTTAGAACTGGTTTGTAGGGTATGTCGAAACAGCAACACAGGTTTCGGAGGTATCCAGGTAATATTATGCGGAGATTTCTACCAACTTCCACCAGTGGCTAGTCCACTTCATAATGATAATGGACAGTACTGTTTTGAAAGTGAAGTTTTTAAGAAATGTATACCTCACAGAATTGTTCTTACCAAGGTGATGCGACAGTCAGAGGAAATATTTGTGAAAGCTGTAAGAGAAACAGCAGTTGGCTGTGTATCTAATGAGGTGGATGTTTTTTTGAGAAGTCTTGAAAGACCACTTGAGGATGATCAACAGAATGTTAAGCATCTGTTTTCTCGAAACTATGATTCAGCTGTTTTTAACAATTTTTGTTTAGCTAAGATTGAAACAGATGGCAAATTATATAGAGCATTGAAAAACAGTGGGAATCAGAAGTACCTAAGAAAAATTCTAGCACCACATTATCTTCATTTAAAAGTCTCATGTCCTGTGGTATTACTTTGCAACTTAGGAGGAAAACTAGTAAATGGATTGTCTGGTATCGTAAAACAGTTGGAGGAAGATTATGTTCATGTTTATTTTGAAGAGATTAAAGGAACCCATAGATTTGGACGTCATAAATTTACACAGTATAGTACATATAAAAAATGTGTAGTCGCTGAGCGTGAACAGTTTCCCTTTCATTTGGGTTATGGTTTGTCAATTCATAAATCCCAAGGAATGACACTGCAGTCAGTTGTCGTCCACTGCCAAGGCATTTTTGAAGCTGGACAGCTGTCTGTGGCTATTGGACGAGCAGTTACCTCCAAAGGCTTGTCGTTAATTGGCTACAGAAAAGGACTATGCCTTCAACCAAAACGTGTAATAACGTCATTTTATGGAGCTCCAACTTCTGCATTGTTAGTTGACTTGTCTTGCTGCAGAGCAATGAACATCACTCCCGTAAATACTGACTTAGAAACACTTAATGTTGATTCTGACAGTGATGACTCAGATTTCAATGATGAAGATTTCATTCAAATAGACAATGCCATTCAGGATTATCATTCAAACTTAGCTGTTATTGAGCAGTCACAGTCCATGGAAGAATTGCCTGAGTACATAAATGTTGATAATTTAAAAATGCACTTTTTTTTTAAGACACCTGCAACCCAGATGCATGAAAAGGTTAATGAACTTTGTACCGACCTATGCATAGACCAGTTAAGATATTTTTGTCAGACTCAGTTGAAAAGGATAAAAGGCATAACATCAGATTTAACACTTGAAAATAAATGCACTCCTAAGCAGTGGACCTCAATTCTTGGTACAAACCACAAATATTTAGAAACCCCTCAATATACTTCATCTGTGAAGGCATTATTTTGTGTCACTGGAGATATATGTAAGGAACATAAATATGTTGCCTCAAGCATTATTACAGAAATATTAAAGGCAGAAATTCACCAAAGGTGTCATGCTAGACTTCAGGGTTCAGGTACATCAGATTTTAGTGCTGACATGTCAGATGCAGGTAAAGCCAAAGTGCGGTATGTTGCAGGAATGTGCGTTGCAAAGTTAAAAAACCATTATATGAATATTGTGATAACAAACCAAAATAACCCGGAAAAGTCAGTGCAAAATAATGTTAAAAGCTCAAATGAAAAAGTTGAAGTGTTACAACAAATGATTGGTGATGAGACTTTGGATTTTGAACATGACAAAACCTTGCAAGAAATTGAGCGTAGACAAAATGCTAGAAGAGGCTTAACTCATGTAAATGAGCTATCTTTCCAGTTCTTCATGACATTATTGAATAAAATTTGCAATACACTAAATACAGGCAACTTCAGGCTACAGGGAGGTGATATTTTTGAATGGACTTATTCTCAGCTTATAACTGATGAGGATCTTCAGATGTTATTTTCAGAAATAAGTATATTTTGTAAATGTGAAAGTTCTGAAATCACTAACTCTATATATAAAGAACTTATTCACAAATTTCTCATGGTTTCTCATAAACAATTTTTGAAAGACACTAAAGACAGATTAAATATAATTAAAAAAAAGGCACATAGAGAAGAAATAAACAGGAAAGCTGAGAAAAGGAAATCTGAAGTCCAAATTTCAATGAAAGACATAGTTAGTGATCAATCAGAAGAAAGAGAAATGTCTCACATGAAATTAAAGTTGAATTGTTTAGCAAATGAAAGTTACTTGTGTGGAAGAGATTTCACAAAAGCAAAACTGATGGAGTTATGTGCAGCATATGGTGTTAACTGTACTTTAACCATGAAAAAGCAAGAGATAGCTTTGATTTTGAACAAGGAAATTGTAAAGTGCGACAAAATGTTGAACCCTGAGGCATTATCAGGTGAAGTGCTTCCATCAGCAGGACCGTCCAAGCGCCAGAAAAAACCAGGAAAGGGAAAAGGTAAAGGTAAAGGAAAGAAATCAGACAATAAGTATATTTGCAGAGTGTGTAAGGAGGAGTATGTAGATGGAGAAGAGTGGATCCAGTGTGATGACTGTAATGCTTGGCTACATAGAACATGTGAAAATGTCATTGATCAACAATGGGAAGTGCTTCAGGAAGATGAGATTCCATGGTCCTGTTCCCAGTGTTCCCAGGAGTAATACCAGCTACATTTGATACCATTTGGTAAGATACCATTTTGAACTTTTTTTAATACATGAACCCTCATTGCTGGGTTTACAACATGATTTTTTCATGGCACTGGTCAAATGTTACATAATTTACACATGACTGAGTGGTTGGTTTACTGGCCCTGTATTCTGGTGGTCCAGGTTCAAATATCAATCACAGTTTGGTAATATCATTCCATGAAAATTTGAAGGAATCAATTTAACTCCACATGTGGAGAAGTTGTCCACTTGTGGAAGAAGGGTAGTTAGTGTGGAGGTAAATTGATTCAGTTAGTACTGGTGATGGTAGTGTTATAAAATGAGGACTTTTGACTTTTCTCACTATCTAACTCGACTACGGCAAACTCTACAATTTGTTTGTGCCCGCTAACCAGAGTTAGCTTCTTTGTGCAGGTGTCCTTTATATTGGACGCTTAGGCGATCTTATCTGTAAAACAGATGACAAGACTTTGTATAATTTAATAACGTTTATTTTTGATGTCCAAATTGAAGAATGATATAAATTTAATAACATAGACATATTAATGATGCGCTATATTTGTGTATATGTGTGTACAAGTCAAGTTGTTTAAAGGCATATTTGGAAATATCGCTTAACTAGTGAGAGGAGAATAAAACAACTTGAAAAGTAGTACATCCACATCAAATATATCACATCTTACAAAAATATTCTATACAACTAATTGTAAATAAATGTCTGAATAACATATAAAAGAATTATCGAGGATATATTCTTTACCTTGAAATTCAAGTTAGAGTGATGTTATAAACTAGGCAATAATTACATTCCCTTATTTGCCATGTAGAATTGCATGTATAAAAACCTCAGACATTTATAATTTAAAAACCACAACTCAGGAGAGATAACTCAAATTAAATTAAAGGTACAACATTACTTAAATAACTAAGACACTCATAGTCAAACTAATAAGAATAAAAGTAAATCTCATTATTATTTAATTGTACACAATTTCCTCGGTATCTTAGTACAAACACATTCAAGTTATCTAAAATCTCAACATTATATCCCGACATAGACAAGGTTATAAAAACAAATTCTTGAAATGTAAATGAGAATACATGTATATAAATATAGTTTCATAATTGAAATCTGCTTTTCAATACACTCATTTTGATACCATATTGGATTACTGTGCAATCATTATTGTTTGCTGAGGTTTAATTTTTTTTGCATATTTTGCGCTTTAAATTGTTTGCGAATTTAAGACTTCGCGAATATTTGTCTATCGGAAATAAAGTTTGTGAAATATTAGAAATGCAGTGATTTATGATCTGCGTAAAAGTGTTTCTGCAAAATTTCCTTCCAGCAAAATTAAGTGATTCCACAGTAGATTTTTTTTTTCAAGCAAATAATAATGACAAATTTAATAATAATAATTTCTAACAAAGCACATGCGATTGGCCATCTACATGTATATTGACCAAATCATTTAACTATAAAACATGGCTGAGTGATGACCTCACATTTTACTCGAGGTTTGACGTCATTGACTAAGCCAAATAATATGTTCATTATTTGTTAAATAAGTTTGCTAGTTGTAAACAACATGATGGACTGAAAAAGTGTATCCGCCTCGATAACTCAGTGGTAGAGCGTCTGCTTCGAGTGCAAGAGGTCCGGGTTCAATCCCTGGCTGCGACATACCAAAGTCGTAAAAAATGGTACCGGTAAATATCCATTGCTTGATGCTCAGCAATTCAATCAATGAAATTATACAAGTTTGTTTGTCAGAAGTGTATACCTTGCGATGAACTTTATACTGTTAAACATATTCTTAAAGATTGCAAAGATTTTTCTGATATAATCGACAGACATTATAAGATTAATACATTAAAACAACTTTTCGAATCAGTTCCTTCATATACTTTAATACAATTCTTAAAAGAAATAATTGTTTATAACAAAATATAATTTGCATTGTGTCTTTGCCTTTCACCACCAACAAAGAAGTGTAACAGATCGTATAACCTCGATTGGCTCGTTATTTCCAGGTAACTGCTGGTTCGCCCGTGCCAGGATAAAGAGACGGGTAGTCTCCATATGACTATAATACTGTTAAGTGGGACTTAAAACCCAAAACAAACAAACAAACTAAAGAAATATTGTGTTGTTTATATATATCAACCCAATTAAGTATACAAAAATCCTATAAACTCTCAAAATCTTACACATTTCTTTTTGTTTAATGGTGTTGATAGTACAATATTAAAAGGCTGCACAGACTTTCTTTTGCTATAAGCATTGCTCTTTTTTGAAACAGCATTTTGTCCAAGTATGGTGGCATTAATCCCATATTTATACTGGTGAACAGTAGGGTTGTTATTCGAACCATTGCATAATGTCCTCTGCTGACAGAAAAAATTCTCAATAACATCACTATTAAGACCTGCAGGGACAACACTTCTTTTATGATTTTCAATTCTACGTTTACATATTGCAGTGAAACCTCTGCACATACTTGATATATCACTATAAGTTTCTTTGCTAATAAACAATTTATTTCTTTCAGATGGGGTTTTATCAGTAACATTGTTAACATTCTCTGCCCACCGATCAAGCCATTCTTCTAATTCTGAAAGACACTCTAACCTAGGATCAGACATTTCCGATATTGGACGTCGATCTCTAAACAGATCTATAACTTTACTGGTAAGTTTAAGCAACTCAATTGTTTTATTTAAGTGTGAACCATCAGCTAAAGACTGCTGGTATTGTTGCATTAAATACAACATGTCACTGTTTAAAGTATCCTCAGCTAAATGATTACGCATTTTTGAAACTTTTGACAAAAATAAATGGTCATTTGTTAATTTAGGATGCACACGGACAGGATTTTTAAGTTTATCCCAGTGAAATGCCTTAATCCAGTGGTCCCAAAATATATTTTTGCCATCAACTTCAAGATGCTTTTTACAACCTACTACACCACTTATGCCACTAGAACATATATTGTTTCTAAGTTTTTTTATATTGTGAGAATAATCCATTATAAAGGTTACAGTAGAATTTGCATCATAAGGATTTGTAGCACTGAAATTGTTCTGTTTTGCATCCTCTTTGTCATTAAAATGCATCATTTGGAGTGCTCTATTATTTGATGCACCATCAATACATACATAGTCAATTTCAAATTCATAAGTAAGTAATTTTGAAATAGCCTCCCATACAGTTATATATAATTCTGGGGCATTTGCACCTACAGAAGGAAAATATGCAAACGGGAACCTGAAACCATCATAAGATAAAAACATAAATTGTAGGACATGAGTTGCAAGTTTAACTTCATTTTGTTTTGTATTTAAAAAATTCATATCATGAGCAAATTGTCCTAAATCAACTAGTCCATCTACTAAATTCTTACCATCAGAAAATGACATTTTTAAATCGTCCTGAACGGCCATCTCATCTAATATGAGACCACCTTTCTTAACTATGTTCATTCTTTCGGCCTCTTTGCACATCCATAGTAGCATATTATCATTAATACCGGGACTTTGACTATGACAATTTTTATATCTTTGCAATAAATTTGGAGATGGTAGGTACACAAGCCCACTATCCCGCAAAGATGAATAAGTCTGAGGACTTCTATTCCACAGGGACAAACAAACTTGTATAATTTCATTATCCCAGCGGCGGCTCCTGGGATCTTTATTTGAACTAGCACTTTGACATATGTCACTCTGGGCCTTAAGAATTTTAAGCGTGAGTTCACTGGCCCCAGGAAAGAAACTTTCAAAACTACGGTCAGGGACAGGGTCAGATGTTTCAGGCACTGAAACACTGTCACATGGTAATACTTGATTTTGACATGCATTGCAAATATGTGAATAACTGGTGAACAAAGCAATACCTCCACATTTCTTAGCAGTAACTCTAAGTTGCATATTTTCGTTACCTGGTATTACCCATTCTTGTACTAAACTATTGCTAGTAGTGTTAAGTTTGGAATCTACTGGCTTTCCACAGCACACTTTACTCTGTTTAACAGTGTTAAAAACAATGCGAGCATCCACAGCAGTTTTTAATTTTAAATTGTCCAAGCACATTTCGTTTAAACTTACATTCCTTCCATCAAGTGATACTTCTATATCTCTGTCTTCTGCATGAATAGTGATAGTTTTCATATGTTGATGTTTATTAACAGAATATCCAGAGAAACATGAATAAGTAATGCTGGAGCTATCCTCTTTCATCAGTATGAATCCATAAATTTTGGCTATGTCTGTCACTTCAGCAATATCAATTTCCTGGTAGTCGTCAAAGCTGAGACGGAGACCCTTATATCTGTTCGGTCCATTTACATGCACAACCTTCACCTTGCCAAACAATACTGGGACAATTTGTCCCACAGCTTTCCTAGAAAGCAATTCTAGATTTTGATGACTTAATGTGTACTTATCGTAAAGCTCCTTTGACGTAACACACACAGAGCCAGGAACAGTAATGTATGACCTCTGTACCCTGAAAGTATAAGTTCATATTATATTAGATTATATATCACATCAAATTAAATTGTCTTACTGGTTTATTGAATCTACTGTCAGTGTATTATAAATGCAAGTAATAAACAGTCCTCTGACAGACAGATGTCATGACTTATTTTTATTTCAATAGCAACCAAATTTGGTAGAAATTAAAAAGTATTTGTATGTACATTATCTCATTAATGTTCAATATCCACATAACAAGGTTCATTAACCTATCTCAGAAAGTGTATTTTTTGACTGACCGACAGACAGACAGATGCAGCAAACCTATAGACCACTCCGGTTTCTAGCACTGGGGGACTCATATAACTATCAATATTAAACCACCTCGATGGCCTTGTGGTTCAGCGTCCACTTCAAGAGCCTGACCACATCAGGACCAGTATCTCCCTTGCTTGAAGGCTTAGCATAGAAAGGGATAACTCTTATACACTCAAGGTGACAGATGAAATCAGGAATTGCTAAAACTTGTATAAGATTGACATTTAAGTGTAGATATAGACTCATTAATTATTGATTTATCAAATTAAAACAAGAAGCTGCATTCAATAAACACTCATGCCACTAGTAGCATCCATGTCAATTAGTCTTGATACCAAAGGTAAGGTCAAACTGATGGGGGAGGTCATGAATTTTTATCTGGGGGGGGGGGGGGTCCGAACATAAAAAATGCACATTCTCCTCATTAGCTCTTATCCATATACCAAGTTTCATAAACCTAGTTTGTAAATTTTTCAAGCTATGGCATGATCCAAGTTTTAAGCTATTTTTCACTATTTCCATTTCCTTAGAAACTGCATTATTTGTCGGAATCAAAATAACCAAACATACTGTCCTTATTGGCCCCCATCCTTATACAAGGTTTCATAAATCTAGCTTGTAAACTTTTCAAGTTATGTCAGGATTCAGCATTTAAACGAAATATTCACTATTTCCGTTTCTATAGCTACCCGATTTTTTGTCAGAATACAAAAAATACATGCATAATGTTTTCATCCATCCATGTTACAAGTTTCAAAACCATAGCTTGTAAACTTTTCATTTTATGTCAGGATACAGATGTTAAGCCAAATATTCACTATTTCTGTTTCCATAGCAACCACAATTATTTTTACAATATAACAATGAATATTCATGAACTCCTCATTGGTCCCTATCCACATACCAAGTTTCATAAACCTAGCTTTGAAACTTTTTAAGCTATGTCAGGAATAAGATTTTTGACAGATTGACAGACAGACGGACGGACGGACGGACAGACGCCAAGTTCTAGCTATAGAATGTGTCATTCATAGCTTTAACAGCTAGGAGGTCTATTTTATTTCTTTAAAAAACAACATTTGAAGCATGTAAAAACCGTCTGCTAGCCAGTGGGATGCTCTGTATAGGTCACATAAAATGTCACGTGAAATAAAGTAATCTAACGCACAAAAATTATTACCATTGTACAAATTGTGAAGTCTGATCAACTTTAGACATTTTCTCATTCATTACTTTTTGAAACAATAGCTGTCAGATACGGTGTGAGAAAAATAATTCTTCGCTAATTGGACTTTTAAATTTCGCTCCAGGTAAACAGGTGGATATGAGCAGCCAATCAGATCGACCGTTACAAAATACAAGAACAACAACAACAACCGGAAGTTTACAGTAAAAGATATTCCAAAAATTCTGACAGATCGTGAAATCTACTTACTATTCAAAGCTGCGGTGAGTCGTAGTCTTCTACAACAGTTGGATTTTCGGTTGCATCTTGAAGAAAAATCATTTTTCTATCGAACTGTATATATATTTTGACGATTTATCGCCGCTTGTGAAAAATACGCGTTAGAAAACGGGGGGTACTGCGAATCGGCTTCATTACCATGTGTAATATATAGACAAAGTAGAACGGGCCTTGTCAATAAATCTGTGTTTTTGAGTTTGTGTTTGCATTGCTTTGTTTTAAAACTTTTTTTAATATAATTTTAACCACAGTTTGGTGGTCTGGTGCCAGTGATACAGCCCACTAATCGATTATTTGACAGGCTTGAGGTACAAAGCGACGTTTAAAATTTGTTTCAATTGGCTGAAAATTGCAGACATCGAAACGGACGATTACATGATACCAGACAGGTAAGATTGGGGTCTGAGCGACCGTTCTCCGGTCATGTTCCATATAAGACCGCTAATATTTGTAATACTTTATGTCCGTCAATCCGTAGTTACATTGGCAACTGATCTCGAGAGCTTTGGGAATATTTGAAGAGACGACATTTGGTGTAATTATTGAAAAAATCATTTAAAATACCTCATCAGTTTCAAAGAAGTGTCATTCAAACGTCATTCAAACGTCATTCAAATGCAATATACGAGGGGCATTTCAAAAGTAATGCAACTTGGTTAATATAAAGCGCGCGTTTGATAGATTTTAAATTATTTACGCGTCATACCCTCAAAGTAATCCCCCTTGTTACGTACACAAAGTTTCAAACGTTTAATCCAGTTCTTAAAGGCATCTTCATACTCATTTTCAGGTATACCCAGCATACACTGATAAACAGCGGACCCCAGGGCCTGTCGGGACCTATACCGTCTACCAGCTAAATGTTTTTTTCAGTTTAGGGAACAAGAAATATTCACTCGGGGCTAGGTCGGGGGAATATGGTGCATGTGGAAGAACTCGAACCCTTTCCTTGTTCAAAAACGAGGTCACAATAGCAGACTTATGCGCAGGGGCGTTGTCATGCAACAGGGATAGGTGCTTAAGGCCAGCGTGTGGGCGACGTTTGAAACATTGTTTTTTTAAGTTTCTTCAACACTTTTTCTTTATAAAATATACCAGTCACATATTTTCTATTTGGTACAACCAATTGCATAATAGGACCACGGATATCAAAGAAAATAACAAACATTGCTTTCTTAGCACTGATCAATCTTTTGGCAATTGAGGGGCGGCGACAGTTTTTGGTAGCCCATATTTTGTTGTTAATTTTTCTGGTAGGCTCGAAAAAATGTACCCATGTCTCATCTCCAGTAATAATGACAGAAAACTGCTTTCTTTGATATTTGGAAACATTTTAAGCAGTTTTCTGGCAGTTTCAAGTCGGACACGCTTTTGCTTGTCTGACAACAAATGAGGGAACCATCTAGCTGTCATACGTCTCATTTTTAAATGACGTTTTACAATGCGGAATACGCTTGCGGCTGAAATACCAACTATACTAGCTATCTGATGAACAGTTAGTCTGGCGTCAGACTTAACCACATCACATATTTTTTTAACCATAGTGTTAGAAGTAGCACTACAAGGACGTCCCGATTGTGGTGCATCATTAATGGAGACACAACCGCTTTTAAACTTATTAATCCACCTCGTGACGGTGGCATACGACACTTCATTCTGTCCATGAACAACACACAATTCGTCAAAAATCTCCTTCGCTGATACGCCAAGCTGGCATCGAGTCTTTACATAACCTCGAATTTCAGCTGCCTTTACACTTCTCTTGCCGACCATTTTACTATAGTGTCAATGACTATATGTTGCTTTTATAACTGTATTAGCGATAATACTGCGTGTACACCTGTTAATTTGGTATATATGTGTAGGGAATTGATGTATCGCTACATCGGTACGATTTTCACGAAAATCCCGTGCAAGACGAGGCCGCACGATAATCAGTTGCATTACCTTTGAAATGCCCCTCGTACTAAGAGTCGCTATTTAACATATTTTTTCAAATTCAGTTTCGGTGTCCGAATTTATCTGAACAGTTAAAATTCAAAATCAAATACAAGATAGGTATAAATGCAGTAAAAATTTATTGTAATTTAGAAACACTATAAACAATATTTATTTTCCACCTTGACCACCGGGACCGAACCCGCATCTACAGTGTCCATCAACACAATGCTGATCTCTGTGACAATTAGGATCGGTACATTCCGAAGCCAAGGTACAACCATTTGGACCAGCTACAAAACAATAAGTTATAGTCAGCAATATATGGATGTGTTATAGCCCCGCATACGTGTCTCTGTATTCCGACTTTTACACGCGTCTTCGTGACAGATGTACAGCGACAGTGTAGAGATGTGACGTCCGTGACTGGACTAGATGTGTTAGAACATGTGACTTCAATATTTCATACGTACTTACAAAAATGTATTACAGTCGGACCTCGTTCATTCGACAATCTTTTATCCGAAAACTTGGTATAATCCGAAATAAATATCAGGTCCCTATCTTAGGCATGTAGAATTGAAATGGGTTACTCGAAAGCATGTATTATTCGAAATAAAATTTCGGACCCGATGAATTCGATTGAACGAGGTCTGACTGTATTTGTCTTACAAATAAGTAACACATTTTCTTATTTCATTGAACTTTTAGTGGTTGCCGTAATTGATAGAGAATGATTGTATTATTTATTTCTAATACCACGTTCAAGTCATTGTTGTTCTATACACCCCTGAGAATATATAAAGTCAAACTATAGCCCGAGGCAATTTCAACATGCTGTCGGGGTGGCTAAGTAAGTCGATAATGAACAAGAGACATTAACTTCGAGTATATTTTATAGCATGGAGCCACTATCGATTATTGACCATTTGGCGAGTGTCATTTTCGTGTAGAAGGTAGATAATCCAATTAAGAGGAAATGCCTTAAACATAGCCACGAATCAAGGGAGATCATTCTTGATATTTATCCAAGAAAGTTGCACATGATTTAAATAATAGTTTGGCTGCTGAATACTGGCACGGACCTATATACCAGGTCCGTGATACTGGCAATATTGAGTCAATTTTTGACACACAGTAAAGTAATATGCAATTAATTTCCGGTAATTAATCATGTCGGACAGAATTTAAAACAGTAATTATCCGCCCGAAACTAATTGCGCTTTGTCGCTTTCCTATTCCAATTAAAGACCTATTAAAATCACAATGCTTCGTTTTCTTTTTGTCAAATCGCCATTTTGTTTTGATTTCCTATTTCAATCCCCAGCTCACACGGTTAGCTCAGAAGGTTGCCCTCTTGACTGCAGTATGGAGATGGCAGGTTCTAACCCTGGGTACGGCTAATGTGATAATGTGACTGGGTATGTTCTATTCTAAGGAATTTGTCATCCATCTCTGATTCATATAAGGAAGTTGTTATTTGCTTGCAGAAATGACACATTATAACGGCTGATAACTCAGGAACACTTGTTTTATCAACTGATCGCCAAAATGATAACATTATTACTGTAAAAACGGTGTTAAACAACACACCAACATTTGTTAAATCCTTGATACAATACAATGTCCGCTTTTATAAATGTGATGAAAATTGCAAGTATAGTGATATGGTACTTACTGTGTGTGCAAGTACATTGTCTGCTATGACACTCTTTCACATAGTTAGCCTCAGGACAGGTCACGTGATTACAGTCACCGACATCCCGACATTCTTCGCTTTTCACCAATGCTGAACAAGGAAATAATATGTGTCACAAACACTTTCAATTTTTACCAAGGTTCAAACCTCGTGTAATTAATGCGTAAACATTCTGAGCCGACATTCATGTATTAGCATTTAGAAACGTCTGAGCAAGTGTTGTGTGTGCATGAAGATGATGCGTATTTATAGCGTCTTGGATTAAAATAATCATGACAAAATAACTATTAATTTCACGATTTTGGCGTATTTGTAGAAACCTTTAACCCAGTCATGTACTTGAGGCTAGAAAGTGGTCTTACAATGTGATACCTTATCCTCATAGTAGGATTTCACCTTTCGTGGTTCTAAATTAAGACACGTGAAACACGAAATCACCGATATGTGAGGCATGACTGAAGTAGTTAAGAAAAGCGATTACTTTACTTAAACAGAGCGGACGTATTCTCAGTTTCTACATATGTTTAGTCTCCCATGTACCATCACATGATGAAACCTCGTAGATACCAAAAGTTCATAGTCCTATATTTTGACGTTATGCCATATTGTATTATCATAATGTACGAGAAAGTTTCATAATTTTAATAAAGCCTTTTTAGGCGAAATATAAATAAAGAGTTAAAACAGAGTGCATACTATGTATTTGTCTCTACTATGGACTTTTATCTGAAAAATAAACTGTCGATTAATTACTACAGAAAATAATTAATCGCATAAAAGATGCCGAAGTCATGTCGACGGAACTCCTTGTTATGGTGTCTGACTTCACATCACTTGCCCTCACCGCTGTGGGTTTGAATCAGGATATACCATTTGGACGTGAGGAAGCCATCCAGCGGGCATGCGGAGGGTCGGTGGTTCATACAGGGTCTTCTTACACATAGATAGCATGGAATAGTCACTACAAGACTGCATGTATTAATCACAGTATTGTCACATAATAAAACACGATTCCCCAACATTTGAATTTATTCAATTCTAAATTTGAGACGTTTCGTGAAACCGAGACACGGACGCGCATCGTTTTAGAACAGGTTTGTATTTATCGAACGATAAGTTAAAGTGCATGCACCTTGAAATATGGATGTCAGTACACGCGGGCTGTCAGATTTGAAAAAGTTCATTCAAAGATATAAGAAATGCTCAATAAAAAAGCCGACGGCTGAATTGGTAAACGACATGTCGCAATACAAATGATAACGGTTTTGATAGAACCAAGCTACGTGGCAGACTGTTTCAATAGACGGTTAAACACAAACTCGGTCGTACACGAAGTGCCGTTGGGGTCCAAGCTGGCAATCAAATGGATCATATATTTAATTAAATCATGAAAACGTGTCCTTTAAGAAGAGTTTATGATGAAATATCTCAACACGTACACTTAATCAACACTGTACAGGTGCTCACCATCATGCAAACATACGCCTGAAGCGTACAATGATATACAAGTTTGTCGCCATTAAAAACTATTTGAAATAGGCGTCATTTTGTAGTACCAACTGTCAAAAACGTGTTACAGGCATCTATGTGTTAATTCTTGTTCAAAACTTTTTTAAACTCTAGATCAATTATTTTTTATTTCATAATTAATTAATTTCATGAAATTATATTTGAGAAATAAAGAATAGTTTTGCCTTTTGTTATGTCACTTTAGGCCATGCCAAATTGGAATTTTGTTAAGCGTCAGCCTAAGTTCGCGAAACCTAGCTACCTATTCAAAAAAAAAACTCATAACGAAAAACCAAATATCCTCAGATAATAAGTGATGCATAATTTTAGATATGTTAATGAAAGAAACATCATAAAAACAAAACAAAATGGTTTGTTTCCAAACTAGATCTATACATGAATAAATCTAATTTAAAACTGACTCGTTTTCACACAAATTGACTAGTTTTCACACAATAATCACATCGTTGTCGGATCTCAACTAAAATTGCCGTTGTCGAATCATAGACATCGAAAATATTTGAGAATTTTTAGCTTATAAAAAATGTTGTTTTTTTGGCTCAAGGAGCGCAAAACCTAGGCGCACGCGGACGCTTAACAAAATTCCAATTTGGCATGGCCTTATCTATATGCACACTTCTTGGTTGCGTTTTTAATGGCGTTAAGTATATATTAGCAAAATATTCCATTATGTACCACAATAGATTGGTTCGTTAATCTGAGAGTGGAATGTAGGAATATGAGTTTTTTATTCGACTAGGGGATCTAAGCAGAGTTCTCAACCATCAGCAATATTGATAGGCAAAACTGATAAGCACATATAGGGGTTATTCCAAAATATGTGATTAATGAGAAAATACCAAGAGAGTTTACATATGACAAACCACTTTTTCTTCAACTTTCTGAGCCGCCTGCCCACATGAGCATAATGAAAAGTTAAGCCTATGTAACAATGGAACCACGACAGGAATATGCAGGTTCTCGACGAACAGTTGGGGGGTATCGTGGCTTGTCTTGCGATGGGTGTCTTGCGACGAAAGATCTGTCGTGGCTTGAAATTCGGACTACCCTTTTTTTATATATTCATCTACTTTTTGCCTTATTGGTGTCATTTTAATATCTTACGAAAAATGACATGTCGTGGATGCCAAAATGTTGATGTAGTTCTTGCGACATTCGTGAGATACTCGTGCGAAATTCGTACGAAATCAACTAATTCCCTTGATACTCCCACGTTACCCCTGTGTTATTCGGGAGTAACTCCTCCGTATCTGTAGAGGGTATACAAGCTTGGGCTTGTCACAAGACTGTCGCACGCGTGTAACACGCCAGCCATGACATTTTCACGTGATAAATGAACCACGACATTCCTGCGACATAACCACGATAGTTTCTGCCTTCTATGTCTGTTCCTGTCGTGAAAGCATCTAAACTTTCATTCGACAACTTCCACAGTTCATGTCCTACGAAATTTAACCACGACAGAAAATTGTGTATTTCGTACGACAAAATTATCGTCCGTTTCATTATGACCGAGGCTTTACTTTTAATTATTTGATTATTTGATCATCGTTCACCGTCGATTATATTCCCTATAAACTTTAAACAAATGTGCCTATCAATATGGCCGACTATTTAGAACAAGGGAGGTAAATATTGTAAAGGCGGGAACGTAGCAGCTCCTGCATATTCAGCCTTTGTGCATACCTTCTGTTCATCACGAAGAACATTATAGTGTGTGGTCTAGATCTATCGGATGCATGAAGATTGCCAGAAAAACGAGGCTGTATTATAAGGGTTCTTAATGTCAATTCATATACTCAAATACCAACGAAAGGAAGTTGGTGCATAGACATTCGAATGACATAGGGAATGCTTCTGTCCTCAGATAGAATCAAGACCATCCATGGCATCTTAAAGGATAAAAGCTAAATAAAATGACGAAGGGTCCTTCAGAACCCATTTGAGCATCTGTCGTGAAGCATCTGCAAGTATTGGCGACAGCAGGAGCCAGAGATGATACAATACTAAAACAGTAAACAAGTGCTTGATCTGAAGCCAAGGGTCATTGGTTTGATCCCCATTTATGTCGGCTTTTCTGTCAAAAAGGGCAATTACTCTTCAAAAATTGGTAGAGTGAAATAAAATTGAACTTGATCTGTAGTGTATGATCTGTAGTGTAAGATATGTAGTGTATGATCTGTAGTGTATGATCTGTAGTGTAAGATCTTTAGTGTATATCTGTAGTGTATGATCTGTAGTGTAAGATATGTAGTGTATGATCTGTAGTGTATGATATGTAGTGTATGATCTGTAGTGTATGATATGTAGTGTATGATCTGTAGTGTATGATCTGTAGTGTATGATATGTAGTGTATGATCTGTAGTGTAAGATCTGTAGTGTATGATCTGTAGTGTATAATATGTAGTGTATGATCTGTAGTGTAAGATATGTAGTGTAAGATCTGTAGTGTATGATCTGTAGTGTACGATCTGTAGTGTACGATCTGAAGTGTATGATCTGTAGTGTAAGATCTGTAGTGTAAGATCTGTAGTGTATGATCTGTAGTGTATGATATGTAGTGTATGATATGTAGTGTATGATCTGTAGTGTATGATATGTAGTGTATGATCAGTAGTGTATGATCTGTAGTGTATGATCTATAGTGTATGATCTGTAGTGTATGATATGTAGTTTATGATCTGTAGCATATGATCAGTAGCGTATGATCTGTAGTGTATGATCTGTAGTGTACGATCTGTAGTGTATGATCTGTAGTGTATGATCTGTAGCGTATGATCTGTAGTGTATGATCATTTGTTTATGTGCCCAAAATGAATTGAATCTAATCATCCTTTCAAGAGTTACCAATAGGAAACCTATTTTGTGCACAGATGGACACGGGTAACAGTCCCTTGGCATGGTGGGGGGGCATAGCATAAACAAGGTTTAATACAAACACTGTACAGATATATGAATTTTATTTGCTGTGCTATGAATATCAAATTTTGCAAACATGTCACAAAAATCAACAAAAATTCAGCTGATGAATAAATAAACTTCTACAAATAATTACATAATATAGATCTAATAACATACACTATTTACAATAACACATTGTGTACATCTGCAAAATTGAATAGAATTGCAAAATAACAATATAGACAAACTTCAAAATGTCAAAAAAACACTAATTATATTGGTCAAACATTGCACATTGTATTGGTCAAATGAATATACATAAACATTGCAACTCAAATATCACAATTCAACTAGTATTTCCACATATACTTGACGCCATTAAAAACGCAACTATTTGAACTTGGCGCCATTTTGTAGTACCAACTGTCAAAAACATGTTACAGTTATCTATGTGTTAATTCTTGTTCAAAACTTTATTAAACTCTTAACCAATTATTTTTTATTTCCTTATTGATAAATTTTATGAAATTATGTTTGAGAAATAAAGAATATTTTTGCCTTTGTTTGTAATGTCACTTTATCTATATGCACAATTTTAGGTTGCGTTTTTAATGGCGTTATATAAGTATACATCGGGACCATTTACATTAAAAGCTTTTATTTTGATCTTTATCAAGATTAATTCTCTGTGACAAATATAAATACAAGTATACTGGTTAGTACTAAAATCAACTCAACGAAGACATAGATGAAGTTATTTTTCACACCAAAATTTCCCATTATTAACTTCCATTCCTATAATTACTTGAATGAATTTGTAAAATGATATGTCACTATCACAAAAATCTTTTAAATGTTCATCATTTTATTTATTCTCATCCTTTATTTCTTAAACAAGGGTGTCAAACTGTCATAAAACATGCCAGTCAGTAAATTTCTCCAAGGACCAGAACTTCAGAGTTCCAGTGGTGATTTGGTTGGTTATCAAACTTGAATGGAACAATATGCCTATAAACATTGTGACTAAGTTCAGGGAAGATCCAATAAATATTGTTTGAGTTATAGAAGACAATGGATAATTTGGATAATTCAAGGACCATAACTCATTTGGCAGTTTATCAAACCTAAACAAGATATTATAATAATGAACAATTCAACCAAGTTTGATGGAGATACAACATAAACTGTACGAGTTCAAGAGCGGACATTGCTGTAGCCACCCTACCGCAGCAGGTGATCCTGGTTTGGTTAAAATACTTCAGTTTGCACAGAGACATGAAATTATGTCTGTATGAAAGATTAAAAAAAACATACAAAAGGGACAAGTTGTACAAAAAAATTTGGATAGAGAAAAAAATGTACAAAAATTGAAATAAAAAAGAAAAATGTAAATTATAAACAAAAATAAAAATTTAAATAGAAAACAAATATCCGGCGTCTGGATTCGAACCCGCAAACATAATACATATTTAAATATAAAAAATATTATAATTATATGTGCACTCTACGCCAATCTCCTATACATAATAGTTTTGTATTCATAATAGAGCACAATATGAAAGTATGTAATAACATCTTATGATAATGATTGCTATTGGTGAATTCCCTATAGTGGACCATACCAAATGTTCCTGTGTTAAGCATTATCACGGGAGTATTATAGTCAAATACAAGAAAGTTAAATACACCCAATTGTAGACAAATAATAAAACAACTGAATAGTGTGAAAGTAAAACTAGTCCACCTACTTCTTTGTTGATATGCAGATAGTTCTGTTTTGCTTTCACCCCTCGATACAAAAATGGCATCTTTTGTCAGAATAATTCAATTTTAGTAGCTACCCGACACTGAATAGTACTGACAAACAATTGGTTAACACTTATTCACAATGTGACCTTTACTAGCTCCAACACAAAATTAAGATCCATTTTTGATGACATCTTAAAACTAATCTCAGTCCCAACAATGGTCATAAATACACATTTGTTTCAAAACATCTCATTTTTTGGAATATTCTTTATTTAAGTACCTAGGTCATAAAAGTCACTCAAATACTTTTGTGGTCCCATCAATTTCAGAAAATTTAATCAATGAAAAAAGCAGTACATGTAATTTGATATGTAGTTAGTTTATCCAAGTTTCTCATGTTTGTTCACACTCACCTGTGAACTAGTTTGGCCCTTTTGGGGACCTTTATGGATACCTTTCCCTACCAAAAAACAGCTTTCTCCTATTTTCACCTACAATTCCACTTATAACAAAACATAACCACAAAATTTCTTACTAGATCAGTTGGAGGTAATATACATTCCTTTTACATATTGAAACCATGCTTTATTTGTCACGAAATAGAAATACTATAATGTTCTCGACTGAAAATATTATAAATTGGTGGAAAAGTAATACTTGGCTCCTATTTCCCCCTTTTTGTCATTAAAGACACAAAATTCACCAAATGGTATGGGTACCAGCCCGGCTCACAGTCTGTGATGTCTCCAATTGTGTGCCGCAGGTGCACGTGAAACAGCAGATCACATCACATGATCTAAAATATAATTGGTTAGTTGTAAATGTGTTTGATGTCATCAGTTCTTGTGCTCCTATAAATATTTAAACCCAACACACAAAAAAACACGAAAATACAGTAGCCAATGTGAGAAGCACAACTAGAGAAAGACAAAATGTTGACAGATGTGTAGACAATTCCAGACATAATAAATGTGGCTACTTTTTCGACCCTTTAATTCAATAGCTGAAAAACTGTCCCGAAGCTGCTGTCTATATTAATGGATAGGTGTTTCTACCTCATTTTGTCCGGTATGTTATCAATTCAATATATTAATACATGTTGTTCAGTATTACATTACATAAATTCAAAACTAATACAACTTTCATTTAATATCCTCTATGTATAACACTTTAAAATAAAAAATTGAAGTATATTACATAAGCGATTATTTCCAGATACACACCTGTTTGCAAATGAATGTTGTTTCATTGCGTTTAAGTTAGGCCATGCCATTTAATAATTTTGTTAAGCATCCGCGTGCGCCTTGGTTTTGAGCTCTTTGAACCAAAAAATTGCCAAGGGAGGTAACCACTGAGTTGTTTTTACGTATGTTTTTCTAAATCTTTTGTTAACTGGAATATTTGAAAATAGTGAGTGAAAACTAGTCAGTTTTTCTGTTAGACTTCTAATGTTGTATAAACAACCAAATTGTTTAGTTATATTTTTATCATGTTTACCTCATTAAAATGATGCATTTTCTATTATCTGACTTTGCGTTTTTTTCCGAAAAAAGTAGCTAGATTTTGCGAAGCAAGGTTGGACCTTAGCAAAAATACAAAAACAGTATGGCCTTATTATGCATGCAACTCATATTATTTGTGGAGAATGTAAAATGTAACATGAGCATATTATGTCTGTACTTTGAGATCGTAACCCATCAACATGTTTGAGATCGGGGTGCACAGCGACAATAATTTGAATGGCTCATTTTTACTGATGTCAATTGCGTGTGGTATTGAATCAGTGATCCAGAAATTCTTAAACTTAAAATCTCCATCGGTGAACCTCTTCCAACTTTGATTCGGGAATACAGCATGAGTAACGTAAGCACTGACCCCGATGGCCCCTTTTTCTATCAAAGCCTGAAAGAAACAAATTGTCATTGAGGTCATGGTGACACAGAATCTGAGATATCAAATCAGTGTCACCACTTAATGATGTCTATACTAGTATTTTTATAAAGTTTCATTACATCAAATAACTTTTCAGATAATTATGAGTAACACAAATTTACAGTATTGAAACCAGTCATTTTTACTAAGTCAAGGAGAATAACTTTGCTCAAATAATTCAATCATATAAAATCGTTGCAGGGAAGTAGTCATAAATCCATTCAGTCCACCTGGATTCATCATCAATGGTGTAATGTAAATTACTTTACCATGTCACCATGATGACACACTACAGAGAAAACATATTCACAAAACCGAGCCTCCCACACAAACTTCTAGGACACACATGGCCTTCCCACACAAGAGTAGTGATTGAAAATGAAGAGAAACTTGGCAACACAGAGGTCACACAGCTTCGGAAGTGGCAGTATAAATACTGAAGGGGAGGGGGGAAGGGAACACATTATAACAGTATAGTAGCAATAGTTGGTTATACACATAATACAGAAATGCTTGTGTTCATGCCACGTAAGTAAACCATGCAAACATCAAGTTAGATGTAACCTCTTCCGAGAAACAAATTCCAGCTGTTGTTAAATTTATAAAATATTCTAACTAGAATAAAAAGTGATATGGTAATAGAGATGTTGCTGCTCAAGAAAGGGTCACTCTAGATATGTTGCATGTGAGTTAGTATTAGTGGGAAAGCAACCACATAACCAGTATATTGGTGATACTATCAAGTGAGAAAAAACTCAGGATGATTTTTACCTTTCCACATTGTATAAGTGTGCCTCCAGTTTGTACAAGATCATCAACAACAATAACATGTTTGCCATCGGGGTCACCTGAAACATGGGCAAAGTACGGTAAGAAAGATGAGCACATTGAAAGCTATATTCACAAATTCTAACCTCTCCAATCAACAAACAATTAGGAAACAAAAATAAAGAACTGGACAGGGTATAAACAGTGTATGACAATAGAATTGTAAAGATGCCAGTTCTTACATCAAAATATAGAGGAGAGGACTTTGTTTTTCTTTTTTTTTCAGTCTAATGGGGAAAAAGGGTACCATAAACTTCCCAGACTAAACTCAACAGCCATTGGGAATCAAAACTCAATTCTGGCCACAAACATTTGCCAAAACTGTCTGAATATAGCCGATTCTATAATTACATAGTAATATATACAATTAATTACTTATATATCAAATCTGGCTGCGAAGGAACCATTTGTATACTTTATACTGGTAAGTGGTAAATTTCACAACATAGAAATTGTTGCAAAAATATCAGTCAATTTCCTAGTTCACAGAAATGAGTTTTTTACAAACTCGACTATGCTATGTAAAACATTCATTTCAACCTATCACAAACATTTTAGCTAGCAGAATGTCTCCATTCACTAATGCACAACTCTTTTACTAGCAACAATATCCAGTTTGTCGTCTTAATTCCAGAGGGACCCAAGTCTTTTTTTGGCAAAATTGAGTTTTTGGTATCATTTTGTGTGTCTCTTTGAGCTAGATAAATGATGGTGAGAATTGTTACCCTGTAGAACTGTTCTAAATAGACTAAACTCCAATTCCGCAAAGACGTAAGTATAAAAAGTTATTGACTCTTCAATCTTTAAACGTTTATTTTTCAAAACTAATAAAATGCTACTTAAGTCAGCGTAGAATTAAGGCGACGAGTTATAAATACAGTATTTATATGAAAGCAATCGAGGGATTTAAAAGACATTTTACCATCTTTCACTTTAACAATCCTTTTGCCCCCATTTCGTATCTTTACACATGTGATGGTATCATAGCCAGGAAAGAACTGATGGAATCGTTTAAATGCTCCATCATCAGGGAACACTACAGCTAACTTATCCTTGTCCGGTAATTCCTTCATCGTCGACAGTAACAGTGGAATGGCTGATTCTAATCTACATATAACATATAAAGTTGGTCTTGAAACACTATATATTGTACACACAGTATATTAAAATCAAGAAAGTACAGTTTAAGTTTTCACTTCAACCAAGCCATCTGGAAATCCATAAAATAAGCCGGTCTTCAAAATAAGCCGGTTTAAAAAATAAGCCACAAATTTCTTGCAACAAAAAGATACTCAAAAATTTGCTGGTTTCATACATAAGCTTCCATTATCAGGTTTCTTATTTTTTGTCTCATATATTGTGTGTATTTGCTAATAAAAAACTTCATAGTCTGAATTATATATGTTTCTTATAGACAATTATCCATTGAACATTGGCTGGTCTTGAAAATATGCGGGTCTCCAGAATAAGCCATCAATGCCTTACCAAAATGTAAAATAAGCTGTAGCCTTTTCCAGGATTTAATAGTATTTCATGTTAAGTATAAAAATGTCCATATTATTGTATTGAAATGTCATCAGTTGCGAGGTACAGTAAAACCTCACCTAAAAACCACCTCATAATTGAGACCAACATTTTCGAGTCCATTTTGAATGTTTTGCTCTTAATTTAACCTCAATATTAAGACCACCTCAATAATAAGACCAGTTTTCAAGAGTCTCACAGTTGGTTTTATTATTGAGGTTTCACTGTATAAACAGGGAAAAGCTTGATATACAAAAAACTGACTCTAAGACCACCTCATTTATAAGCCTGTATTTTCAAAGACCACTTTTTAATTTTTTCTTCAAGATCGCAACTCGATAATCAGACCACAACATAACTAAGAGCAACTTTCTTCAGAACCAATAGTGTTCCTGTTACTGATATTTCACAGTACATTATCACTAGTAGTTCAAAACAAAACATCCAGCACAAATGACTGAATCACTAATCATCTTAAATGACTAACCTTGGAATGATATTATCTGAGAAGTAAAATCTCTCCTGTAAGGCATGTATATCAAATATACAAATCTGGACGGGACCTCGAGCTGTTAATGGTATTGAAGACAACATAATGGCCAAAGTCTGAAAAAAAAACACAAAGCAGATGTTACAAAATGAGTTTTAACCCTTTACTCCAAGTCCAAGTTAAATAAGTTAAATATATGATACTCGTCGTGAAAATCTGAGAATTTGACAATATTGACAGAAAGTCAGGGGCATGATTCTTGTGTAGAAATCCATAAAGCTTTACTCCAGCAAGTGTCAAGTTACCTTGTGTATCATTAACAGGCATGATTATAACATTGGTAAAGTTCACATCAATCACCTGAAGGTTTGAACTGACCATACCTTACATATGTCATATCATCTCGTATCATGAGCTTTAAATTACTATAGTTATAAGTTAGAATTATTTATTTTTTATTTTTACCTAAGTTTTGTGATAGTGATATATAAAATCATTGTGTTTTAAATTGCATTGTATGTACTGTGTAGATGGTTATTGTAAATGATCCTGTACCAAAATGAATCTTATCTATCTATCATGTTTCGTATTTCAAAAAAGCTTTCTGTAACTTTTTTACAAACATTTATAATAAAAATATTATATAGAAACCATACCTTGGCAGTAGCAATTTGTCCTTCAGTATCCACACGCTCCATAGTACCAGTAGGAAAATATGGTAGGATGAAATGGAATGATCTTGCAAGATATCTGTAATACATATAGTCAATAATCAACAAATATTGTTGTAAGTTTAAAACATAAGACTTCCACCAGCTAAATTTCATTATGAAAATACAACAGCACTAGAATATTCTGTTACAGCTTAAATCTCTCACCATCTCCACTTTGGTGTTCCTTTAAATGTACAATAAATGTACTTACCAGCTACAACATCTTCTTTTCATGTAAATTTGAGTGTTTTCTTTCCAAAATCGACCTAAACCTCATCCAGAGACCATCATTTATAAGGTTTAAATAAGGAATTCTCTAAAAGAGGACGATCCACAACCCACTTAGCATGCATATGTCCCAGCACTTGGGAAGACCCCAATGAATACAGTGATTTTATGGGTCAATTTTACTGCCAAATATAGACTGTTTCCCCTCACTAAAAAGTGTCTATTTTTCCCGAACAACCAACTTTCCCCCCAATTATTTGTTCATTTTCCCCCCTATAAATGAATTTCTTTTTATTAAGTCAGGTTTTAATGTATTTAACCTTTTATAAAAGACCATTGCCTCGAATCACATTTCCTTATTTTCCCAATTTTCGGATTTATCTCACCAATTTTTCCAATTGAAAAGGCACATGCAGTAAAATTATTATCAAAACATCACTGGAATAAAACACAAAGAATTGGGATGACAGTTAAGTAACTAACATGTCATATGTTTCATCTATCATCACATATCTTTCTTACTGGCTTTCTATGTAAGTTACAAACAATCAACACTGACTAATTTACCCAGGGTAAATATGATTAACATAATGCTCAATTCATTTTCTTTCTTGCATACAGAGTCTCCACAATAACCCACTTGCCTGAAGCCCGGGACAAGTAAAATTACCTTCGGACAAGTACCTACGTTACCAGTCTTCGTTTCTGAATAAACAAATCAGGCAAGTCCTTCAAAAAAATTATTGTGAAGACTGCATACATGTTCCTCACTGGTGAAACAACAATGGATGACATGATTAATGCTAGCTCTGGACATGATTTTCTCATTGGTAAATCCAAGACAAAACATTTAAAACTAAAAAGTATATAGTCATGGTTTACAAAAACAAATATAAAACCAACCTTGGAAACATGTATAGCACAGAGAGCTGTTCAAATATTACACTAGGATCGTGGAAACTTCCCAGAAATATCACTGTACAAAAAATACAAAAACATAAATTCTTATATTTAGAAGTAACACAAACTTAAAACAGAGATAAATTTTAAATTGATGACTATAATGCTAAACAAATTTTTCACTCACATTATCATAGTTCTTACATATTAAAATGTGGTACTCAAACATAACTCATACAAGAAATTTCATTACAATGAGCATAGTAAAGTAAAGTCTACATCTTTTTTAAAATATAAAACTTTAAGATAAACTGTAGTTTGGTGTTTTTAGAGTAAGGAGATGGGATTTTTTATTCGTTGGTTGATTTGTGATCCTACCATTATGGGATGATATTCAGTACAAGATTCAAAAGAAACATTGTCTACATAATGTGTCTGGGTAATTGACAAATGTAGTAAAATTTATCTTAATCTGTAAATATGAAGGAAGGGACATGTTTTAAGGCTCACTCAAAAACATACAATTCTATGCTTACCATCTTTCCCAGCCATTAAATGCACATCTTGAATGAACAAATTAGGAAAACCATCTTGAAATGTATCCCAGGTAATTGTGTTCCTGTAAACAACTCCTCGATTCTTTCGTGGCAACAAACCGGCGGCAGACAAGGATCGGTGAAACTAGAATGAATGAAATACAATGTACATAGCTTACAGAAACCGGAGTCCATAATACAATTGAACCTCACTTAAAGATGGCTTAGACATTGAGCCTACCTTATTAATAAGAACGTAATTTTTTCATACATAATTTTCTTCTGTATTTGTCACTACCTCAAACCTAAGTCCAATTCTTTCCAGAACCACTAGTCGTCTCATTATTGAGGTTTCTATGCGGCGTAAAATATTGTGCAGTTTTTACAAATATGACCAAATAAACATATCAACATTTTTGGTTCTGTACAGTTGCCCCATATCCAGGAAGTTAATAAAGAAAGGAATCTCCCAGGAACATCCACGTGATGCAATATATTTACACTACACAAACGCTAGAAGGTAAAACTCCAATCGAGCCATGTATTTGCAAAATTTGTCAACAAATATCCAAATTGATAATTATTAAAAATAAATATTTTCTACCGACTACGATACAAGAAGTGTCAAACAAAACTGCGCTGGTATAAATTGATTGAATATACTGGGAGTGTATGAATACAAAGCCAAATTATACAAATGGAAAACTATCTATGCACAATTATACCTAATGCAGTCAGGTAATGTAACTTAATTATCATTCATTAATGAAATAATTTGGTCATGCACAAAATTTCATAAATTGTACAAGCTCATCAAATAAATCATTCATTTGTCAAAGAAATGTTTCCACCTTACAAAAACTAGCGCCAACCTAGAAACAGATTACAGAAACTTACCGGAACCTTTCCATCCACAGAAGCATCAGGAGTTAAAGTTGTCGAAGTCTTTGCAGTTGCTTGCTGTTCTACTTGCCCGCATCGGTCAACAACTTGTCGAGCAAGATGATCCATGCTCGGATGGGCGTACAACAAAACTGGTTCTCCAGGATCTGCCATTTTTACACCTAAGCAAAAATCCATTTTTAGAATTATTATAATTTTTAATCAATTAATTTGAACTGTTTCAAACTCTAAATCTATTCAGCATCATGCATGTTTTACCATGTTGACTTTAATCGAAAACTTATATATATTTTTATTCTTTGTTTTTCTTTAATAAATCACACACTCGGCCTAAATATCATGCATTAATTGTAGCCATTACAGATAGTCGAATTGATTAACAGAAACGACTATTGATTACTGTCACACAGACAACTATTATATGCGATCAATACTGCGGTAGAGAAATTACTGCTGACAGAGGTAATCAACAGATCAAAATGAAAGTTGAAACAGAAAGTGCGCTAATGAAATTCTAAATCGTGCTAAAATTAGAAATTGACGATTAAATAGGTCATAGTGACAAGTCGCAGCAGAAACTTATTTTATCAGTTAACTATTCGGGACAAGGTCAAAAAGTAGTCCGCATTGATTAAACATGCCAGGCGACCTAGTATTTTTTGCAGTGTTTACCCGATTGTTTGTTTACATCAATGTAGAAAGACGCTCTATAAATGTGAAGGGAAGTACTAAAGACCGGGTGGGACTAAAATCCGGGACTTTGGTGAGAAAATCCGGGATCGATGAATTGAACTACATCGTAGTAGTAATCAACGGTCCATAACCGATAGCCGGGACCCGGTATGCATTATACTGTATATTGTAAATTGCCAAAGGCTATTAATTGCCGAATGCCAATAAATGTATGTATGATGAAATAAATGAATAAGAAACACGAAACTGTGCTCTAGTCAAACTTAGGACATCAAAAGAAAATTAAGCTATATCACAACACAACACTTTGAATATTTCCAACATTTCTATAAGCCTTTAATGTAATGTAAACGGTGTAAACTGTTTTCTGTGGAAATTCAGACAATTATTTGGACAAGTTAATAAAACAGGATATGAGTTGAGCCAATTGGCTAGGGGACGAGTTGGCCTAACACCGCGGTGTGTGGTTAAACAGGCACATGGTTAGCTCATTCGGATGAGAACCGTGCTAGTTTTGAGGGTGTTGACACTGTATCATATAGTGTGTATTTTATCCTAATGTAGGGGAGATAACTGCTATGGTCTTGTGTATGTCTGTTTATAAGAGTTATGTTACTTTGGTTTAGATGTTAGTTCTGGAATAAAAGAGCATGCAACCTTCATTTCTAAGATCTTACTGTTTCAGCTACAAGCTGGGACATCATTACGCATATCTTATTTCGTATTCTGATGTATATAATTTATTTATTGAGAGTAAGGTCAGTATATGGCTGCTTATGTCTTCGTCCTGGATTATATACAGTAGCGTAAGGTGGGACATGTATGGGACAAAGCGCATTTTTGATAAGGTGCAACAATCTCTAAACATTATATAGATATAACTTCTTGTAAAATGTAGTACAATTTCGCGATCCTGTAAGCACTGCTTAAATACCGTCAAACAAACGCACGAATGGCAAAAATCGAGAATACTAGGTGTACGAGGCAATACTAAAATACCAACTAATCAGCGTTAACACAAAATAGTGTAAAATGACTAAAATCAGAATTAAAAACTTATCTTTGAAGATATTAAAATTGTTCGCGGTATTAACATCTGCGTAAGACGTCACAAAAAGAATATCACGCGCACAGCAAATCTAACGATGTCAGAATTTTTACGAGTAGGCCTTTTACATCGTATATATGGGCATTTCGCCCCACCTAACTATACATGTGTTATTATATACTTAATAGTTTTTAACGCGCTTATTCAATATGTGTTTATAGCTGTATGATAAGCTCGTCTTATTGCCATGAATTACATTGACGACCATACACGTCTGTAAAGTAATCAATCAATGAAGAAGGATATAAATGATATGATCATTTTCCATTAACTAACATTATGAAAAAGTATATTGTATTGGTTGACTGACGAGTTCTTGTTTCTCCTCGTAGACGAATATTAAGAAATATTATAAGTAAGGAATGTTTCAGTTTAATTTGGATGTAATATTAGTATTTTAACTTCGTTATATTTCTACAGACTAAATAATATCAAGTGAAGAGTTATTTCTTATAAAGAATTAAAGTTTTAAATGTTTTCACAATGTGAAACGTCCTGATACATCCGAGGATGTTCCTTAAAAAAGGCCGAGGTTGGCTTGCGCTGTAGCATGCCACGCGACAACCAAGGTTTCACGTGCCATTTTTCGCCAAAAGAACCTTTGTTCAACTAGACGACATTTATTGTCTGCTTCCGCATTGAGTCTTACAATGACGTAGCGGGATTCCGTTTACTAATAAAGATCCTCATCATAGAAGGTTTAGGCATTATCTTTGATGTTGCGTGTGCCTTGTACTCTAATATTTAAATTAGCTCTGCCATGCTTTCCACAGAGACTACATACATTCATTTTGGCAGCCATATCGGAACTACTTTCCCGCCACGTTTCTTCCGAAATTATGTATATTAAATATAGCAAGTGAAATTTAACTGATCCAGACGGAGTTTTCGTGTGACACGGGCAGACAGACGGACACACAGTTCATAACTTGGTTCCAGTGTGACGATATTGCAATTCTACATGATTTTAAAAAGCAGGCGAGAAATGTACATTATGAGTGGCATATGTTTCGTTTTTTAATTAATTTCAGTAATTTGAAATGTATGTTGTTTTATGTCTTGTTTATCGGAGGTGGTCGAGTTGAAAGGGAAACTATATATAACAAAAGATAACCGTGATGGGTGTTGGATATTTTAAAATATGGGCGTAGTATGTGTAGAAACCGCGTAGTACACGGCTGAAACCACCACTAATATTCTCGTAAACATCAAGGGTAGGTATCATCGGTGAAAGATTTAATGATGAACAACATTACAACACAACGTGCCAAATATTATATGTCTGGCGTAATTATTGTACACACAGTATAACGGAGACCTTTTCATCCTTTCAGTTTAAAGAGTTAATCCCTCGGGCGTGTTTTCAAACGGAAATGCACGAGAAGCTCGGTGTGTAGACAGTATGTGTAATAATTATCTTTGTCGAATACTAGCGAAAAAACTCGGAACACTTTTCGTGACTTTAGATTCTAGGGTCATCATAATAAGTGACCTTAAAATCACGGATTTTTGTAGCTGACTGTTGTGTTGTGAAAACATGTGCCCTATCATGGCGGATGGAAATTTTGCATGTGTTTTACGATGTTTACGACTGGATTAAATGGACGAAATTGGACATACTTCCCAAGTAATTATGTTTTATTTAGGATATATGTGTTTTTGCTCATTCGCTGTGTTATATTCTGGACGTTAATGGTCCCAGATAGTGTCTATTTTCTGCGACCAAGTCAAGAAATTTGGTGGTTTGCATATGCTGATTAGGTATAAACATAATTATGCTCTTGTGCAAATTCGTCAGGAAAGATATTGCCTGATGTTGTAACACTTGACATAGAATATGAATATCATTTTATTTGTATTTGGTGCTGTTGTAGTATCTATCTATCTATCTATCTTCCGTATAGTCTAACCCCTATTGGGGACTTCGACTTGATGCGCGTCAACTGACAAAGAAAAATTAATGAAAATGAGAAGTATGTACAAGATATAAAAGAGAGAAGTTTGGGTTTGTTAAAAACAGGTTAAAAACAGAGGTGTACTTATGGAGACACATGATCAGTCTGGCTGACAGCCCGACTGAAAGCTGGACCTGATAGGGAGACAGTTTCTTGAGGTAAGGCATTCCAGTAGTAGTGTGGGGTGAGACGACCGCCCAGTTAGCTCAGTCGGTAGAGAGCCATACTAGTGTTATGGGGTCGTGGGTTCGAGCCCCACATTGGGCACACTTTTCCCCCTTGATTTACTTCTATAGTGGCAGTGGTGTTTGACGGCCCACGGTGCTTGAGCCTCAACTGCCGGAAGGTGGAGGAGTGTAGTGGTGTGGGCTTAGACGGCCGCCCGGTTAGCTGAGTCGGTAGAGCGCCTTACTAGTGTTAGGGGGTCATGGGTTCGAGCCCCATATTGGGCACACTTTCCCCTTGCTTGACTTCAATGGTGGCAGTGGTTTTTGACGGCCCACAGTGGTTGAGCATGAAATGCCGGAAGGGGGAGGTCGAGTGTAGTGGTGTGGGCTTAGACGGCCGCCCATAGCTCAGTGGGTAGAGCGCCATACTAGTGTTAGGGGGTTATGGATCCGAGCCCCACATTGGGCGCACTTTTACCCCTTGATTTACTTCACTGTTATGGTAAAACTCAGGAAAAACTAGCATGCCCCTCAGTGGGATTGAACAGCACAATTTAATCTAGCAGAAAGAAAAATGAACATTCAAATTTTTTTGATTGGCATTATCAATTTAAGAACTAAAATAAAACATGTGTGTATTTCAAGTTCCTTCTTCACAAGTCAGTAAATTACCAGTTATTGAGAATTTTATGTATTTCATATATTTATGTAACCGAACCGAAAGAAACTGAACGAAACTGAGAGACAACAGGCTCTGCATCATTGCAGCCCTACTACACTGGCATTGATAATATACAGTTAACTCTCATTACAATAGAATATTTGTTTAACAACACAAATCCAGGCAGTGGGATCAAATATGCACATTGCTTCATTGGTCAAATTCAATATAATGACCTATTCAATACATTATAATACTGCAAATGAAAATCCAGTATTTTCAATAATTAAAGGCTCGCATATAGTATTCTATATACACAACGCTGACAGGGTATATGACGTGCAAACTAATTTCCCCTACATGCACCTCATGGCCATTTTTGTTGATGGCTTGGCTTGGCTTGAAAACTTTTATTGCTTGATGTCCGCAAGTTACTAGAAATTGACAATTGATCTTCATACAGGAGTCAATAAATATTGAAAAGATTAAATGCGTTCTTGTATTTATATTCAAAACGATAGATTGTTTAAGGTTTGAGCTAAATTCAGCTTGATAAAGTCCATGTGATCAGACGCTTGAAATGTGAATTTCAGAATCAAGCGCACGCTTAACTATGTGTATTGAGGTACCTTATGGGGTATACAATACAGGCAATATACGTGCAAGTGAAATAAAAGAAATTTGATCTGCAGCAAGTAATTCCAGCTTTTAAAAGGAAAGCGTTTTAATTAATTATATTATACATAACTAAAACACTCTAAACAATTTTATGAACCAAAAACAACAAAAATACACATACAGTATCTAAATATTAGATCTAGAGAGCTAGGCATCGCAACATTGCTTGTTTAACTAAATTTGTATGAAAACATGGATTTGCAGTATTATAAATTCGTTATACAGGTTGTTGACAGGGTTTATGGGGGAATATAACCTGTCAACAACCTGTATAACTAATAATATAACTAGAGTTGACTGTTTTATATCATCTACTTGTATGTTTGTTTGAATGATGTGCACATTTTTATTCTAGAATCTGTTAAATTGATGTTAATTTCTTGCCTTATAGATGACAGTGATTGAATCCAGTATCATGGAAGTAATCTTGCACCATTGGAGCATGGAAAAGACATTACAGAATAGAACAGAATCACACAGATAAGTGACTCTATTCACTTCATTTTTCTAAAATTTGTCTGCATAATTGTTTGTACCTGTTAATATCATTAGTTAACAAAAAACATCAAAATCATCATCATCATCTAGAAGTGGAAAGAGTGATTGACTGGAGTATAATAGCAATAAAAATGTAAGTTGTATTCTCTACTACAATTTTGTTTATTCATTTATTTATTTTATCATCATTTGAAGTTTTCATTTATCATCATTTCATTCATTATACCCCTGGCAAACAAAGTTTGTATACAGGAGTCACTCTGTTGGTTGGTCGGTTGGTCTGTTAACAAAAACTTGTGGAGCGAACTACATCTACAGCTTGTGGAGGATTTTCATGAAACTTCACATGGACAATCTCCATGATGAGTTGTAGTGTGTCACATAATCATCAAGGACTGTATATAAGCTTGATATACAGCTCTTTTTTCTGACAAAGTGGTACTGCTGGGGTATTACTCACTTCCAGTCGGCTGGGGTATTACTCACTTCCAGTGATAGTTTTAGTATCCTTGGTTGGTGTTTGTGGTGTTAGAGAGATGTTGGTTGAGTTACATGTTGAATGGTCCAGGAAGGTGATTTAGTCCCATTAATTGGTCAGTTTATAGATGTGGTTTTGTTGTTGCATTGACTGGTTTCTGTGGTAGGTAATGCATGGAAGACAGTGTAACTTACAGAAAGCAATATCAAGGTGCTTTAATTCATTTCAACTTTTGTGTATATACCAGTGCATTTGAAAGTGTTTCAAGTAATAGACATTTGCACTATGCTTTGACAAAACAGCCTCAGTCTGATTGGATGAATTTTAGAAATGTCAGAAATTTTGTGAGAGAATTATATTTGGTGAGAATAGGTATTTTTCTGTCCTGCTTTCTTCCATCAAACTGTAGAAACATACATGAATAGAAGAGTTATTTTTCAATGGAATTATATAAGATATGCTATATAATGAAATATTTATATTGAGATTGGTTTCCTAATCAGCAAGTATAGGCTTATGCATGTAGTTTTGTGATTCCGTATATTGAGTAAAGACCATTTCTGTAGGCGGACTGTCTGACAGAGTGCATTGACCAAAGTCTGTTGCAGTAAAGGTTACAAGTCAACATGTCATTCAGATTATTTCAATTGTGTGAATATTGTTAGAATTTTCCATATTTTTCAGTTAGCAGAGTTAGATACTTAAATTATTTTGACTCACCTGAGCTAGTTTTTATGGCTTGTTTGAAATACTGTCCTGTGCTCTACATGATAATATTAGCTACAAAAGAATATTAGTTGAGATAAGCAGGGGCATTGTCAGCGATATTAAAGTTAAAAATTGAAAAAACAATTATGACCAAAAGTGGACCCCTCCATAGAAAGTCTGAAAAATGGCCCAGCTACACCCCTGATAGGTGATATAGGTGATTAATAATTTGAAATAATGTATAAACCGAAGATAATGCTGTTATATTGCCAGTTCATTTATACCTGGTACAGTTTAGTTACAGTTTATTATGTATATACTCACAATACTTAATACTCTTACATGTCTTCCCACCGACAAGTGACCATGATGCAGTAGTCGTCTTACTCGTTGTCTGTAAAACATTCTGGTTCATAGTCCTATTATCCATCCTGTTGGGTCATTCATCCCTCTCTAAAGGCCCTGGTGGTATTGCTTGACTTTTGTTGTCATAGCTGGTGTGGATGTATAAAGTATTGAGAAAAATGTTTCCAAAATGAGATTGTGATGATCGTAATGACATACATAACTGTGCGACAGCAAGTATATTCGGTACAGACTGTTAAATGTCTTGTCTTACTACAGATCTGTCTACATGTTGCATGCACATATGAATGAATTTTACTTGATAAGAAAGAATCATTTTGGATTATGATAATATTAATCTTTGTACTACAAAGTGGTCTCTTAACACAGATTAATTGGAAGGCAGGGAATGGTCATTCAGTGTGTTGTTTGATATGAGTCCATAAATAGAAGAGTCTTTCCGTATCAGGAAGAATGTTCTGGTCATGACAGTGGTTGTTATTTAACTGTTAAGAGAGATAACCACTGTGGGGAGCTTGGTTGATGTATGTTGTATGCACATGATTAGAAAAGGTATTGAAGTTTGATATTAAAACTTGTTTTGGGTCATTGTAACAGAGATCTTCTTTTTTTATTCATGCATGGTTCATTACTACAGGTATTATGATATCTGCATATGAACTCATTTTAAAGATAAGGACAGTGGTCCTGAAATGCTGATATATAATCAAAGTGCTGTAAGGACTGAAGGCATGGGCTGCTGAAAGTTGGATTGAGGGTTTGCTTGCTTGTTATAGATGTAGTGATTTGTTTGCACACAAATTATCACATAATGTATTATTTCGGGAAACTGGGACATCATCTTATATTCAAAATTGTATGACAATTTGCTTAAAATTTTGTGTTTATCGGATTTTTTGTGTCTTAATTAGTCTATGTTATACTTGCTTGTTGTATGCACTTATCAAATTGTACCATTCATGGTGAGCTTTTTGGATCCTTGGATGTCCGTTGTCATGCATTGTGAATCGTGCGTCGTGCATCAACATTTTCTTGAAACAACAACTCTACCTATACATGTACCACTAAAAGGATTTTGTCCAAATTTCACAGGAATGATCCTTGGTTAGGCCTATTTCAAAGCTGCATAAGTCATTTCGGTCCGCTGCATAATTAGGTCACAGGAGCAAAAAAAGTGTAAAATTTGAAATTGTTCTTGTCCAAAACCCTAAGGTCTAGAGCTTTGATATTTGGTGTGTAGCATTGTCTAGTGGTCCTCTTACAAGATTGCATAAATTATTAAGTTCCGTCAAAAAAACATGGCTGCCAGGGGGTGGGGATTGTTCCCTATATGTATATAGTGGAAACTATAAACATCATCTCCTCCTAAACCACTCTTTGGATTTTGACCAAACTTCACAGGAATGATCCTTAGGTGGTCCTCCTTCGAATTTATATGAATGGTTCCGGTCTGTTGCATAAGTAGGTCACAGGAGCTAAAAATAGATTTTAAAAGTAAACTTTGAAAATCTTCTTGTCCCAAACCACAAGGTCTAGAGCTTGGTGTGAAGCATTGTCTAGTTGTCCTCTTACAAGACTCATACATTATTAAATTCTGTCATGTTCCCCATATGTATATATTGGAAACCATAATTTTTGGATTGTATGATTTATAATAATTTTGTATAATGGTATTAATAAATCGGGAAATATAAAACACAGTGATAACAACTATTTAGAAGACTATTTATCAGAAAACCTAATCTGACATTTTATATAAATTTGGCAGAGATGTAGTAAGTATGTTTGCGGTGACAGTTTTCTCTTGAAGATTACCCCATCCATTAGTTTGAACATCTCTTTGTTTATCCAGTAGTATTTTGCCTCTGGACTTGACAAGAACAGGGCCCCTTCCTCCGGTTCGCATTGGTTGTGCAGAAATTGGTGAAAAACTTGCAAGTTGACATCCTTCGCTTGGGACTGGTTGAGCTCTTGGGCTGTAAAACCCCAGCCTCATGGGTTTCCGGGGGATGTTACTTCCGGTAGTCTCACACTGCCATTGACCATCACCGACAATTTGTTTATGGATATATCCATCGACACCTCTTGTCTATGGGTGTGACAAAACCCTTCCTTGTTTTGGACGTTTTGCTCAAGCTGTATAGTAAGTGAATCTTGTGCAGCCATTATATCCCCTTGGTTGTAGCCTTCACTGGACTCTTGGGAACAAACTGCTCCCACTGTTGTGTTATCGCTTGGCACTGTCATTAACTGCAAACTTCCACTATTAGCATAGTTCACTGCATTGTCTGCCTCCTCAATGAAACTTCTCCACTGTGCATGAGCCCGACAGCAATAATTGCATCCTCCACATGGGAAACCCTTTGGCTGTATCCCTGTCAAGTACGAGGAACAATGGGTTAATCTGTCCAGTAGTCTTGATAAGGCGTCAGTGCTCCCATGCTTGTATCCTAGTCAGTTCTTAACAACCATGTGGTATTGTGCTAGTTCTTCCATCCACAGGGCAAGCTGTCCTTGGCGGTCCCTGAACCTTAAACAACCAGGTCAGACTTTAGTGATCGGTCCTTACACCGTAAACACTTTCCCCAATAAGTAATATCTGAATTGCCTTGTAAACTTTTAAATGCTCAGCAGCTCTTTACAAGTAGACAATATCTTTTTTGTTCCGGAGTGAGGGCAAAGCTGCCATAAGCGACCACTCTCTCCCTGCCATTGTGGACTTGACTAAGGATGCCTCCAATGGCCCAGTTAGAGGCATCAACATCCAGTATGAAAGGGTCTGAGGGATTTGGGATTGCTAACACCTGAGGTTCCACCACGGACCTCCGCAACTTTTCAAATGCTGTTTGTTGTTCCTCCTCCCATATAAACTTCTTTTTCCCTGTGATGGCGTACAGAGGTTGCGCTAGTTTAGCGAAATCTTTAATGAAGGCCCATTTACAAAACATAGGACCTTTTCAACCTCCTTGGAACAGTTCGGGACTGCCCAGTTGGTAACTGATTGTATATTTTTCTCAGTCACGGACAACTATTCCCCATTGACCATTCTTTCCAAGAATTCCACCTCAGTCTGGAAAACTCAGCATTTCTGGGGTTTCAGCTTCAATCCATGTTCCCTGAAGCCCTTAAATGCCTCTTCTAAGTTTTCCAGGTGTTCTCTAAAGGTCTTGCCCATCACCAGGATATCATCCAAAAATGCCAAGATGGTCTTCCAGGTCAGTCCTCGGAAAACCAGGTTGACCACGCGAGTAAGTGGCTGGTGCATTTGTTAGACCAAACCCCATCAGTACATGTTCAAATAGACCGTACCTGGTGATGAATGCTGTCTTTTTCCTATCCTCTGGTTTAATGCCCACCTGCTAATATGCTGCATTGGCATCCAGTTTAGAAAACCATATGTTCCTGTAAGTGCATCTCATTAAATGCTGTTCATGTCTGTATAAAGGTTGAAATGCTTATATTCACATATCATGTAACTGTAAAAGGCAGTAGCCTATTATTGAGTGTCCAATTTTAAAACATTGTAAGGCATAGGGTTACTTTTCTTGCTTGGCATTATTGTTTAAGAATACATTTAGAAAATGTAAATAAATATAAGCACTCCATTAGTGAAGGAATTCAATCCATTATAAAAATGTTACAAATGAATCTTTCTTGGGATGGTTAGATAGTCAACAGGGTAAATCACAAAGTATAATTCTTTTACATACTAATTGTTCTAATAGAGCAAGCACTTGTCCATTAGTTAGAAAGTATAAGCTTTAACAGAACAGAACAGAACTAATTAATGCAAAATCAGACATTGGTTATCACATGGCAAAATCCCTTCATACAATCATGATACAATTCTGAGAAAATGGAATACTGGCATACTGAATACAATCTCAGGTTTAATACATTTATGAGCAGATTGTCAACATATTTCTGATTTATGTTTTCTTAGATCAGTGGCTTATGAGCCATTTGTCACTTATCAATACAAGAACATAAGGGTATACTTAGATGAACAACTCAACTCTTACATAATTAAAGCAACCACTGGTTGTTGAATAAATCTCTAATGTCTAAAGCAGTACATAGTTACATCTTGGTAAAAATGCACAGTGATATTCATTGACTTTACATGTACAATTCAATCAACAAACTTATAATGATTAAAAATATATAATTGCTTATATAATTTATGAAACATATTTACTTTGAGATCTTTTTACAAAGATATTTAATAGGTGTTTTAATACTTGACATTCTCAGTTATAACACTTGTTGAAGAACAAATTATTTGATGTATTGCAATAGTCTGGGAAATGTTAATGGCTAGTTTTACTTTATTTCTTTAAATACCAGTGCATTTTAAGATCCTGTAATTTTCCTCATATTTTATTATTGGATAAATTGTCATGAAGTATATGACTTCTAGAAAATTAGTAATTAATTATATATACACAATGCTTTGTAAAGATTGGTAATGTTGATTTGAGATCTCATCTTTTACAAAGAAAAGTAATACATATGGTACTATCAGACTATAAAGTACCTTATTAATAGAAAGTGATTTAAAGGCATTCTGGTGTTAATATGTCAGCTGGTTTTGGATTGTTTAAGGGTGATTCTTGGTTGTCTTGTTGTTGCATAAATAGTTAAAATCTTGTAAATGAGAGGAATTTTTTCAGGAGTATAAATGTTAAAACAAAAGTTGATGTAGGATTAGATCACCAAGATATTAAGGTGTATCAGAGATTTGTCATACTCCTGATTATTTACTATGCATTAGGTGGATTGTGTCAGGTTTCATTGTGATTGCCACATTATAGATGATAATGACAAACAACTCTGCAATTGTACAAATGGTGTTTACTTAGACTGTTGTTTATTAAATGGGAGCTGAAATCAGATTGAATACACAATGTACATTGACAATGAGATCAATTTATTTTGAGCTGCCTGTCAGGATGTGAGGCAATGCTGTAATGTGGCTGAACATCTATTGGAACCTAATTTCTCTGTTTGGATAGGTGAGTCCTTAATAGTATTTGTTCTTTCTATTCGAATAGGCAGTGTCTTGTTCTTGACTGGGGACTTTCAAATTTTGGCCTTTGTGTAAAATAAATTTACACCTCTCTATAGAATGTCACAAAACTGTCCTTCTCAGGACAAAAACTGTTCTTTTTAGGACAACCTCTCAGTGACAAAAAAACTGTCCTTTTTAGGACAACTTCTCGATTGACAAAAAGACTGTCCTTTTTAGGACAACTTCTTGATTGACAAAAAAATTGTCCTTTTTAGGACAACTTCTCGATTGACAAAAAAACTGTCCTTTTAGGACAACTTCTCAATTGACAAAAAAACTGTCCTTTTTAGGACAACTTCTCGATTGACAAAAAGACTGTCCTTTTTAGGACAACTTCTTGATTGACAAAAAAATTGTCCTTTTTAGGACAACTTCTCGATTGACAAAAAAACTGTCCTTTTAGGACAACTTCTCAATTGACAAAAAAACTGTCCTTTTTAGGACAACTTCTCGATTGACAAAAAAACTGTCCAAATGGTGTTTACTTAGACTGTTGTTTATTAAATGGGAGCTGAAATCAGATTGAATACACAATGTACATTGACAATGAGATCAATTTATTTTGAGCTGCCTGTCAGGATGGGAGGCAATGCTGTAATGTGGCTGAACATCTATTCGAACCTAATTTCTCTGTTTGGATAGGTGAGTCCTTTATAGTATTTGTTCTTTTTATTTGAATAGGCAGCGTCTTGTTCTTGACTAGGGACTTTCAAATTTTGGCCTTTGTGTAAAATAAATTTACACCTCTCTATAGAATGTCACAAAACTGTCCTTCTTAGGACAAAAACTGTCCTTTTAAGGACAACTTCTCGATTGACAAAAAAACTGTCCTTTTTAGGACAACTTCTCGATTGACAAAAAACTGTCCAAATGGTGTTTACTTAGACTGTTGTTTATTAAATGGGAGCTGAAATCAGATTGAATACACAATGTACATTGACAATGAGATCAATTTATTTTGAGCTGCCTGTCAGGATGGGAGGCAATGCTGTAATGTGGCTGAACATCTATTCAAACCTAATTTCTCTGTTTGGATAGGTGAGTCCTTTATAGTATTTGTTCTTTCTATTCGAATAGGCAGCGTCTTGTTCTTGACTGGGGACTTTCAAATTTCAGCCTTTGTGTAAAATAAATTTACACCTCTCTATAGAATGTCACAAAACTGTCCTTCTCAGGACAAAAACTGTCCTTTTAAGGACAACTTCTCGATTGACAAAAAAACTGTCCTTTTAAGGACACCACTCAATTGTCACAAAACTGTCCTTTTAAGGACACTACTCAATTGTCACAAAACTGTCCTTTTAAGGACACAACTTCATTGTCGACCAACTGTCCTTTTCAGGACAACCTCTATAGATTGGCTACATTACAAATTAATATAAACTACAACCATTTTTGATCTCATTGATCTCGGTTTGTAGCTATCGTTGGGTTCAAAATTAGTCTAAATAATAATCATTTGTTACGAGAGCTGAGTTTTTGTTGATATCATTTTTAATAACAAACCTATCACTCTGAAATGCTTCCACATTCAGTCAATGTATGGTAAATGTGTGTTCCTCAAAATAATCTTTAATATGAAAGAAGAAACAACACAAGCTCCTTGCATTGTTCTTTACAGTCACAAAATTAGCTGATTTGTTATCAACTGAATGTATAACTTCGGCTGGGGGAGAGGCAAATCTTTACATGAGACTCAATAGGGGAGTGCCTGATAGGCAAAGAGTATAAGAATATGAAGGGTTTAGAAATAAAAGGTTTAAAAAGATAAAAAAGTTATAAACAGATTTTTGTAAAAACATACAAAAATGAGTTTTTTTTCTTGAAAGATGAAAACATGAAGCTAAGTCACTACAACTAAAAAAACTGTGTTAAAAATATATATGTAAGGAACATGAACACAGAATTTTACCATTGTATAAAAGCTTTCCAGACTATAAGCTTATTTTTTTATTCAAAATTATTTTATGCTGGAAATTGTTTGGGATGTAAATGTAATCTGTAATTACTTTCCAGCTTTCTTTTAACCATATTTTTGTGTTAAGTTTGAAAATAGTGTTTTCATTGGATAACTTAATATCACTTGGTAGCAGAGCTTTTTTTCAAGATGTGAAATAGTGCTGTTTTATGGGAGATGATTGCTTTATAAATCATTTATGTAAGTGCAAACTGAGTTTTGATTCTATGTATGGGGAAGTCATCAAGTAAAAAACTTGCTCCCCAAATTCTTTAATCAGAACAACACAAAAATGTACACCATTAAACTTCAAGCCATGTGATCACTGACGATCAGACAAACAGTACAGGTGAAAAGCTTTTGAAAATATTGACACTGACACACTGATAAAGCTCTCATTGGCTAATGTAGTCATACACTATTGGAACAATTATAGAGTTAAACTTTATAATTACATGCAAGGTTATCAGGAAATGGGTACACACTCAATGTACCTGGAAGAGTTGTTAAAGCTCTTTGCTGGTAAATCCATATAACACAAAAGCTTTATGATTACATAATGAACAGTGTTTCTTTGCTCTATCAGTGCAAGACTGGGGTTTACATGTTTTAAAAACATAGCTATATTTGTGAAAATTGATTACTCATCAGATTACATGTATGTTTGAAATATGTTGTGTTTAATAGAAACAGGATAATTATGACTTACATGGGTATGTATGGAAACTATTGCTTGAACAATTTCAATCTTAGATATGGTTTGCTTTTTATAACTTTACATTTAACTGACATGTTGGGGGCGTCCACATGGTTTCCGCTCTCTAAGTCAAAGAGTTTTCATCCGATCTTTACCAAACTTTGTGAAAATGTTTGTGGGCATAATATCTCGGCCAAGTTTGATAACCAGCCACATCCCTCAGGCACTTCTGAATTATGGCCCTTGAATTATCCAAAATTCGTCAAATTAACCGTGTCCGCTCTCTTAGTCACAGAGTTTTCATCCGATCTTTACCAAACTTTGTGAAAATGTTTGTGGACATAATATCTCGGCCATGTTCGATAACCAGCCACACCGCCCAAGGTACTTCGAAATTATGGCCCTTGAATTATCCAAAATTGGCCAAATTAGCTGTGTCCGCTCTCTAAGTCAAACAGTTTTCATCCAATCTTCACCTAACTTGGTGAAAATGTTTGTGGGCATAATATCTCGGCCAAGATCGATAACCAGCCACATTGCCCCAGGCACTTCTGAATTATGGCCCTTGAATGATCCAAAATTGGCAAAATTAGCCTTGACTGCTCTCTAAGTCAAAGAGTTTTCATCCGATCTTCACCTAACTTAGTGAAAATGTTTATGTGCATAATATCTCGGCCAAGTTCGATAACCAGCCACATTGCCCCAGGCACTTCTGAACTATGGCCCTTGAATGATCCAAAATTGGCAAAATTAGCCTTGACCGCTCTCTAAGTCAAACAGTTTTCATCAGATCTTTACCAAACTTTGTGAAAATGTTTGTGGACATAATATCTTGGCCATGTTCGATAACCAGCCACACCGCCCAAGGTACTTCGAAATTATGGCCCTTGAATTATCTAAAATTGGCCAAATTAGCCTTGTCCGCTCTCTTAAAGTCAAAGAGTTTTTATCTGATATTCACCTAACTTAGTGAAAATGTTTATGTGCATAATATCTCGGCCAAGTTCGATAACCAGCCACATTGCCCCAGGCACTTCTGAACTATGGCCCTTGAATGATCCAAAATTGGCAAAATTAGCCTTGACCGCTCTCTAAGTCAAAGAGTTTCCATCCGATCTTTACCAAACTTTGTGAAAATGTTTGTGGGCATAATATCTCGGCCAAGTTCGATAACCAGCCACATTGCCCCAGGCACTTCTGAATTATGGCCCTTGAATGATCCAAAATTGGCAAAATTAGCCTTGACCGCTCTCTAAGTCAAACAGTTTTCATCCGATCTTTACCAAACTTTGTGAAAATGTTTGTGGGCATAATATCTCGGCCAAGTTCGATAACCAGCCACGCCGTCCAAGGTACTTCGAAATTATGGCTCTTGAATTATCCAAAATTGGCCAAATTAGCCTTGTCCGCTCTCTAAGTCAAACAGTTTTTATCTGATATTCACCTTACTAGGTGAAAATGTTTGTGGGCATAATATCTCGGCCAAGTTCGATAACCAGTCATATCGCTCATGTCACCCAGGAGTTACCACCCTTTGATTTTAGAAATTTCCTAAAATTTGTCTTGTTTTAACTCTGAGCTCTGACTTATGACCGGTGTATTTTGTGACAGTTGGGCACTCTTGTTCTTACAACAGATTGACCTCATATTATCAAACTGATGTCACTGTCACAACTTGTAATAACATTACAATTGGAGAAAGAGAAGTACAAAGAATGTAACATTAATTCACAAAACAAAACTTGAAAGTTCAAACACAGTGCATTCTTTCCAGTCTGTCTTGTATAATCACAAATTGAATATCCATGAACTATTCCTTCCTAATGTTCACTGCTTTAGAGAAAACCCAAAGTGAGTCAAATTTAATGAAACCCATCAGTGTATAATGTCAGTCATGTTGGTTGATGGAATAGGTCTTACAACTTGTATGGAGGATATGGAGTTTCTATATTTGATATTGCACATACAGCATACCAGGCTGTGTAAACTCATCTTCATATGAAGATGAAATTTTGAAAATTGCTCTATTCCTTAGAATGGTCATGTAAATATTGTGTGATAGAATGGATAAAATATCCTACTATTTAAATTGGTACAGTAAGATAATAATTGATATTGTGCATACAACAAGGCCAAATTCTTGAGTATAACATGACAGAAATTGACATGGACGTAGTGTATATAATATTGTTAGCATGGTCAAGGCCAAATTGGTTTAGACATACAATAATCCTCATACAGTTGGGCGTATTGATAAACAAAACACATAAATGTATCAGATATTATGTCTGATTTTTAGAACATTGTATTTTTGTAGATAAAATAGTTCTTTGTAAGTATTGCTTTGGCTCAGAGGGAAAAATTGAATTTGAATTGGGAAAGTTCTTTGCAAGTATTGCTTTGGCTCAGAGGGAAAAATTAAATTTGAATTGGGAAAGTTCTTTGCAAGTATTGCTTTGGCTCAGAGGGAAAAATTAAATTTGAATTGGGAAAGTTCTTTGCAAGTATTGCTTTGGCTCAGAGGGAAAAATTAAATTTGAATTGGGAAAGTTCTTTGCAAGTATTGCTTTGGCTCAGAGGGAAAAATTAAATTTGAATTGGGAAAATATACTATTTTGGTGGGGGAATCAGGGGCTGATATTTGGCTCCAATAATGGAGAATAGAGGGTTCTCGTTAGTGCTATCATATAGAGCACTAAAGAATTATGTGGTGAAAGCTTTTTTCCTTCACTGTCAAAATGTGTATTGTGTTAACAGTTTGGTTTTTCAGAATCTTATTTATTTCTATAGGAATATTAAAATTAAAAGTTGATATCGGGCATACAACATACTTGACCAAGTATTATGTTTTCTGGGTCATACAAATATGGACATTGTATCAATGGCAATGGCTAAGTATTGGTTTTGATAAGCCCTTAAGTACATTATGGCAATTTAATCATTTGTCTTAATTTTAGGTAAAACGTTCCAGTAAAAGGTATATGGTAATTCATATGTGGAATATTTTTACCTTTGTGCCTTTAATATTACATAATGGGAACAGAATATAAGTGAAGATTTGATGTGCATGCAACATATCAGTGCAAGTGTTATGGATGTCATACTCAAGTAATCTCATTTACTGAAATTTCTCAATTCGTTATTCATAACAATATCTTGAGTAACTGTTTGAGTGGTTAAAATATACTGTTGTGTAGTATCTTGTACTTGGCATTCATTTATGAGGTCAAATGTTTGAGTCCAGAAACATGCTTAGTGGTTATCACAACTTTAACTGCAACAATGGGACCATGTCCACACACTATGCACGGTACTGGCACATGACATTAAGGACATAAAACAGCAAGTGCTAACATTGGTCATAACTGTTTTAAAAATGAACAACCCTATTAATTTTGCATAACATACATTTATATGCAATGGTATAATGATGAAAAATTATACATTATAATCATTATATTTCTGTTTGGTAGGGTAAGTTGGTAGAGCACAGGACTGAGCATTCAAGTCTCAGGATAAGGGTATATTTTCCATTTTCACCTAAAATGAATCCTGTAAGTTAGTATTGATCTAGAACTATGACCCCTGTGTCAATATCAATCAGCTAACAATATTTGTACTTCCATGTCCAGAGTGTATGCAAGCGGGCAGCTCTGGGATTCGGATTTAGGGAGCGTAAATTTTGGGTCAATTTTGGTTTTGTTCAAGCCTTATAAAACGACAATGACTGTTTTATTCTTTGTTTATAAACATCATCATTGAAGAATATATATGCTTCAATAAATCAAAATCGCTTATTTGAAAATCGCTTATTTAAAGATCTCTGTATATTTTCGTATTTATACTCATAGTTATTTGTAAGGTTGGGGAATTTTAGGGGGATGTCGGATGTGCCCCCTGGATCTGCTAGTGGTATGCACATCAGCATAAACGAATTACTGTTAGGAATTATTGCTATTCTGTAGGTCACATTGATTTCTATGTCAATTTGTCCTTTGAAAACAGGAATCTGTTAAGTAACAACACATTATTGCATCCTTCTTCCCTGACCATTTATCATGTTGCCATCAGCATAAATCTCTTATAACCACATTTACCAATCATGTCATCCATGTTCATTTCTTCATCATCATTCAACTTTTTATGTTTGTTAGTTCTTTTACCTCTCTATCATTTATTATTTGTTTATGTTCCTTAAATTACACTGTTTATATTTTCAGACTGATGAAGACAGCTCTCCTACCTCTAGAATGGGTTCAACCGAGTCTAACTAATACTTCATGTCATTGTCCGTTCTCATTTGATTTAGTATTTTGGTCCTATTGCTTGAGGTCATTAATACTATACCTCTAATACATGCTGTGAAGTTAGTGGTTCCTTGCAGAAGAACAACAGTGGTTAGTACTGGTAGGCAACCCAGAACTTGTATGGTCAACTGACTGCTGTATTATTGAATACTGTTACACGTTCTTACCTAAATGCAACCAGTCTTCCTTGCATTGTTACTTCTTTTGGTGGAATTATTTAGAATTTGGTGTGTATATATTTTCAGGTTTTGTGTGAATGAGAAGTTTTGATGTTCAATGGTTATCATCCAATCAGAATGAACTGGCTGCCGGAATGTGATTTTCCTGGAACTTGTGAGTTTGAAGTCATTACATTTTATTTAGAAATAATGATATAAAAATGCAATTGAAAATTAAAATATTACAGTTACCATGAATAGTACTACAATTGAAATTGTTAGTTTATTTTACCTGGTATAACAAATATGCAAGGTTAAGGCAGTTCTTCAATTTTGACACAATGATATTTTAATATTATAGTATGCTTTCTAAAATACACTGAGAAGAATCTGAAGGGAGTTGCGCCCCCTGCCTCCTGAGCAATAATGTGAGTGGATGAAAGCGAAATCAATCTTGTATCTTACAATACAGAAAGAATGGTTTCGCTTTCACCCCTCAACATTTAGAGTTAGTATATCTGTAGATAACTGTAGTGTTAGGATTGTGTACTATTGTATTGAGTTTTAAGAACTGTTGATTGGTTTATGGTTTAGTTCTGTGGTATAGTTTTGATTTCTTTGTATTCTTAGTATTTGTTCTTTCTATTCGACTAGGCAGCGTCTTGTTCTTGACTGGGGACTTTCAAATTTTGGCCTTTGTGTAAAATAAATTTACACCTCTCTATAGAATGTCACAAAACTGTCCTTCTCAGGACAAAAACTGTCCTTTTTAGGACAACCTCTCGATTGACAAAAAAACTGTCCTTTTAAGGACAACTTCTTGATTGACAAAAAAACTGTCCTTTTTAGGACAATTTCTCGATTGACAAAACAACTGTCCAGATGGTGTTTACTTAGACTGTTGTTTATTAAATGGGAGTTGAAATCAGATTGAATACACAATGTACATTGACAATGAGATCAATTTATTTTGAGCTGCCTGTCAGGATTTGAGGCAATGCTGTAATGTGGCTGAACATCTATTCAAACCTAATTTCTCTGTTTGGATAGGTGAGTCCTTTATAGTATTTGTTCTTTCTATTCGACTAGGCAGCATCTTGTTCTTGACTGGGGACTTTCAAATTTTGGCCTTTGTGTAAAATAAATTTACACCTCTCTATAGAATGTCACAAAACTGTCCTTCTCAGGACAAAAACTGTCCTTTTTAGGCAACTTCTCGCTTGACAAAAAAACTGTCCTTTTTAGGACAACTTCTCGATTGACAAAAAAACTGTCCAAATGGTGTTTACTTAGACTGTTGTTTATTAAATGGGAGCTGAAATCAGATTGAATACACAATGTACATTGACAATGAGATCAATTTATTTTGAGCTGCCTGTCAGGATGTGAGGCAATGCTGTAATGTGGCTGAACATCTATTCAAACCTAATTTCTCTGTTTGGATAGGTGAGTCCTTTATAGTATTTGTTCTTTCTATTCGAATAGGCAGCGTCTTGTTCTTGACTGGGGACTTTCAAATTTTGGCCTTTGTGTAAAATAAATTTACACCTCTATAGAATGTCACAAAACAGAGTGTTGTTTATTAAATGGGAGCTGAAATCAGATTGAATACACAATGTACATTGACAATGAGATCAATTTATTTTGAACTGCCTGTCAGGATGTGAGGCAATGCTGTTATGTGGCTGAACATCTATTCAAACCTAATTTCTCTGTTTGGATAGGTGAGTCCTTTATAGTATTTGTTCTTTCTATTCGAATAGGCAGCGTCTTGTTCTTGACTGGGGACTTTCAAATTTTGGCCTTTGTGTAAAATAAATTTACACCTCTATAGAATGTCACAAAACAGAGTGTTGTTTATTAAATGGGAGCTGAAATCAGATTGAATACACAATATACATTGACAATGAGATCAATTTATTTTGAGCTGCCTGTCAGGATGTGAGGCAATGCTGTAACGTGGCTGAACATCTATTCAAACCTAATTTCTCTGTTTGGATAGGTGAGTCCATTATAGTATTTGTTCTTTCTATTCGAATAGGCAGCGTCTTGTTCTTGACTGGGGACTTTCAAATTTTGGCCTTTGTGTAAAATAAATTTACACCTCTATAGAATGTCACAAAACAGAGTGTTGTTTATTAAATGGGAGCTGAAATCAGATTGAATACACAATGTACATTGACAATGAGATCAATTTATTTTGAACTGCCTGTCAGGATGTGAGGCAATGCTGTTATGTGGCTGAACATCTATTCAAACCTAATTTCTCTGTTTGGATAGGTGAGTCCTTTATAGTATTTGTTCTTTCTATTCGAATAGGCAGCGTCTTGTTCTTGACTGGGGACTTTCAAATTTTGGCCTTTGTGTAAAATAAATTTACACCTCTCTATAGAATGTCACAAAACTGTCCTTCTCAGGACAAAAACTGTCCTTTTAAGGACAACTTCTCGATTGACAAAAAAAAACTGTAATTTTTAGGACAACTTATTTTTCCAAATTGTGCAAAATGATTGAAAAATGGGTAAATGTTATGTACAGTGAAAAGCTAATTTATCAGAAACCAAACTTGTTATGTAAATTTGGTAATTATTTCTCTTGTGTAATTGTTTTGTTTAGGTGTCATTCAAGGGTATTCTGGATTTGCATCATATGGCAACGTTTCGGCTAGACCCTATTCCAAATTTCATTCTAAGTTGGTTAAATGAAGACATATTGAACATGGTAATGAGGTTTAAGGACCTTTTGGAATTCTGCACTTAATGCTTCAAAATTTCAAGCAGCAAATAACCTCACTTAAGATTTCAATAATATTATAACTATTTCATTAACTTATTGTTGTATTAAAAATGTCAGTTATAAGGGTTAAGATAGGTTTAGGGTACTTTTTGGAACCTAATTTTACTCAAAATTGCATATTAGGGTTCATTTAAGGAAACATGTGGAAGCTATTTTGCATCAAAATTTCAATGTAAGTGCATGGTAGGTTTGGTGGATACGTTTGAAACTATTTAATACTAAAATTTCATATAAAGGTTTAGGTTAAGGAACTTTTCGGAACTTTTTTGCATCAAAATTTCATTAAAATTATTCCAAATACTTCATCTGCATATATCTTATTCTTGCATACAGGAGCGGTTATGGTCTGAAGCTCATAACGGCCATAATTTATCCTTTCAACTATTCAATTTAAATAAGGTCATGTTCATTGCAAACTCTGTTTCCCTTAGGAAAATTGAGGGGTGGAAGCGAAACTGTTCTATCTGCTTGTTTATAAATAGGCAGTTAGGCAATTCTAATTTTACACCTTGATTTTAACCTCAGATTATGTATCAACAATCAACGACTCTTCAACTTTTCGTTTACTTTTCTTAAATTATTCAAGGTTCAGGGTCTTAATGTTTTAGGGATTTAGGTTTACTTTAAGGTTGTGATTAAGGGTCATATGGTCATTTCCAGTATACAAGGTTAGGCAGAGGAGTCGTAAGTCCTCTAGCCTCATTTAGGAGTTTGTATTAATATTGCATTTTTGCTGTTAGTTGATATCATGAACATACTTGTATTATTCTGATGAATGATCAGATTACAAATTTACTGATTATCTTTGGTATGGTGGTAATCCCATTTTCCATTACTTATACATTTAAACAAAGGTCAATACATATCCCCTTCCCTGTATGTGTGTATCTTTCTTGACAGGAGGTTTTTCTGTTGGCCTCTGTGTTATTTGTGAACGACATTTTATTTGTTTATTGACACAACTTCTGTCCCGTAATCCCTTCCAGTGTGCTCTCCCTTTATCCCTTCTCCATTGTGTTTTTGTATATAAAATACAGATCTCACATTTCCTTGCTGTATGAACATCTTTCTTTTTTGATGTGTTGTCCATTCAACTGATGCATATGATTCACTTGTTTATGCTGATTCAGTTTCCTCCTGTGATAATGTTACATGGTTGTAACCCAATGGTCCACTCCATGTATCTTTGGACAATGACCAATACATCCCTTCTGAAAATGCTTTGTCTATAAGTTCTCTTACCAAGATGGTTCCATGTGGCTGTCAGTGTTTTGGGTTTGGTTGTGAAGCTTGTAGTGTAGATATCGATATGTTAAGTTATCAGTAGTGTAGATATAAAAAACATTGTATATAACTAATATATTAATCATTTAGATAAGAATATCTTAAATATTACACCTATATATTATTTTTATTAATGTTATTCCTTATTTAGATTACGGAATGAAGCAGACACTCACACAGTCTCTTTGTTTATATGTATTGCTTAAAACATGTTTTGGTTTATTTTGTCCATGTACTACATCCACCTGAATATCAACAATGTGGGTGTTTGGTGCGGAATGATGGACAAATTGTTTAGTTGGGAATCAGAGACCTTAGATAGCAGGTAAATAATTTTTTATAATATTTTCTACACTTACTTACAATAATAGTTGAAGTTGGCCAGAAAGGATCAGACCCTTAAGCAAATTGCAACATGGCAGTTTTCTTGCTGTTTTACAGCACAAAGTGCTCAATGTTGAGCAATTTGGATCTTTGGCTGTCAGTACATCTGTCATCTGCTATTTAATTGTTTGCACTCTAGAATCAAACATGGATACAATGTAATTGTATGTATGGCCATCAGTTCTTGGCCAGTTTCAATTATGGGCCAAATCAGTCTATTAGATCCAGAGTTATGGCCCTTGTATATAAAATGCCATATACAACCATGTTTACACTCTAGCTCTTCCATTTCTCCGCAAGTCCTAATCATATTTAAACAGAATGTGCATATCTGTCAGATCTATGGTCAAGTTTGTACTTGCAAGTCTAGAGTGTTATCAAAATATGTCATATTACAGTATGTTTGCACTTTTAGTCTTGTTTACTTTCTAGAGGTCACAATGTTCCAATCTTTATAAAACTTTGGCAAAATGTATGTTTCTATAACATCTAGGTCCTGTTTGAAACTGGGTCACATTGGGTCAAAAACAAGGTCAACATATCAAATCATAGTAAAACATAGGTCACTTTTTCAACCTGGTACATGAAATTTGATCAAAATGTCTCTATGAAATCCTTGGGTGACTGTATTCTTCTGAATTCCTGCAATTCTTGTTAGTTGTTAAAGACCATGACTGCCAGGGGGCATGGTCTCAAGTGAGCGATACAGGGCCATCATGGCTTTCATGGCCCTCTTGTTATTATTATTAATGTTGAACTTCCTTATATAAGTTGTAGAAATGGGATTGAATAAAATGGCAACTGGCTATAATACCCTTTACTTGTAAATGACTAAATTATTTCCAGCTTGTCCACACTATTTATGAATGCATTAATGTCAACCACATACAGACAAAGTTGTCCAAAACATACAGTCAAATCATTTAATTTGCTCTAGATGCAAAATTATGACACTAAATCACTGAGCTGAAAAGTGAATACTCATTGAATAATATTCATAGTGAAATAGAAACAGTCAGCTGCATAAACATTATGACTGAGATACTACAACTGCATGGTGAACCTTTCATTGATGGGTATAAACTGATTAAGAGGCCTTTATGCTTGAACAATATTGATTTCAGCTTTCATTTATATTGCATAATTCTGATGATAAGTATTTTTGTAGCACCAAGGCTTTAACAAACAGGAATAAAATCAATAACTTGATAATAATAATAGAATGTCTAAGAACATTTTTTCAAATGAGTGGAAGCTGGAATTGCAAAACTTCACATGAAACTTAGTGTTTAGAATAATATATCACAAAATCTATTAATAGTTATATTGTTGTCATACATTATAAACTTTGAAGATCATATGAAAAGTTATGGTCTCCTTAAAAAACTTTATTTTTTTAACCAACAGTTGATGTCACTTGAAAAATATTTTAGAGAAAATTATTTTTAATTAATTTTTGTGCACATCACCTGAAATGAAAGTGTCAGAACTTTGTTAAACATAGCAGTTGGTCACACCACTCAATATAAGCTCGATCCAATAAAATAATAAGTCTGGTAAAGTCCGGGCGTATAATAACATGATTTTAAACAATTCCAAGTATGGATGACAGGATTTTAAACACAACTGTGCAGTTGTTGTTGTTCTTGTCTTGAATTGAGCCACGGCCGTGGTCCAGTGGTTAGTGCACTGGACTTGTAACCTGGCGATCCGGGTTCGATTCCCGGTCGCGGCAGGTCATACCCTTCCATGAAAATTTGACAAAAATGTCGATTTTCCTCCACATGTGGAGAAGTTGCCGGCTTCCTTGTGGAAGGGTAAGTTAGTACTGGTTAGAATTCAGTCCAGGAAAAACTGGTTAGGTGAACCGGCCGCCGTATATAACTGAAATATCGTTGAGAAATGGCGTTAAACCCGATGAAACAAACAAACAAACTTGTCTTGAATTGAATTGACAATCTGTCCATTTATCACACCAGGCAAAAGTCACAAAATAAAATGGATGCAATGATCTAGGTATATATTAGCTGCATATTGGTAAAAGACTATTACTGACCTGAGGAAGTGATAAATATCGGCTTATGGTAAAATCATAAACAAAATTCTGAGTAAAAATGGTCCGAGTGAAAATATAGCCTTGACAGTGATTATCAGTGCGTACTGATCACCAGATGAAACCAGTAATGTCCGATTACTGTCCTAGTTTTCGTTGCACGTTTGTTTACATTGTTGTCTTAAGCATTGTTTAGTTCTTTCAGAGGAAAATGTCTATTTGCAGACAAATATTAAAAAAAAAAATACTGGAAGACTATATAAAAATTCAGTATACCTCTTTTTCTAATGTAATTATAGCTCAAACCCTATTTATTGTAGACCAAAGCATTAAAAAACATGATGTCTGCATCCTATGACAGCAATAACGTCACCAAACAGCTTCCCGCCTCATTTAATCTATATACTGGTGTGAACTTCTAACCAATATGATAGTCATTTAAGTGCTAATAACCTGTCAGTGTGTATGCCATTTTTATACGCCCGTTTGAAAAACGGGACGTATTTTGGGAACACCAGTGGCGGGCGGGCTGCGGGTGGCGTCCACATGTTGTCCGCTCTCTAAGTCAAAGAGTTTTCATCCGATCCGATGGTGAAAATGTTTATGGGCATAATATCTCGGGCAAGTTCGATAACCAGCAATATGGCCCCAGGCACTTCTGAATTATGGCCCTTGAATTATCCAAAATTGGCCAAATTAGCCTTGTCCGCTCTCTAAGGCAAAGAGTTTTCATCCGATCTTTACCAAACTTGATGAAAATGTTTGTGGGCATAATATCTCGGCCAAGTTCGATAAACAGCCATATCGCTTAAGTCACTCAGGAGTTATCATCCTTTGATTTTAGAAATTACCTAAAATTTGTCTTGTTTTAACTCTTGAGCTCTGACTTATGATGGGCGTATTTTGTGACAGTTTGCCTTCGTTTATTTTGTAATTTTGAATCACAAGAGTTTTAAAATTTCACAAAATTACTTGAGATCAACATTTACAATCTGATTAGCTAATTACAGCATGTAAAAATGTTTTGATATGCAAATACTTGCATTTTACATAGTCCATCCAACCAATTTCAAATGGTCTGAGATTTTGTGTGTGAGTAATTTTATGAAAGAGCATAGTTAAAATTGTTTGGATTGAGGTATAATAAGGAAGGAATTTGCCTACCAAGAACACTGGTTAGGTCAACTAACCTTGTAGATAACTGATGCAGAAAATGTCATGGATTTTTCCTAGCTGTCATTTGTCTGTATGTTTTTTAAAAAGCTAATGCAGTTTGTTCAATTATTTTCCAGGGTAGAAATGTACATCATCATCAGGTGTGCATAATGTATCCCAATGTGTTATTTAGGACGAAAAACACCTCGATTGGTGAGTATTTTTGCAATATCTTCATTGTTAACAGAATACTGTAGAAATGCACATACCAGGGGTGAAGCTAGGCCTTTTGGAGGTGTACACACAATTGGGGTTCAAAGGGGTGTTGTTTCCATGGGAGAGAAGAGAAACCTATTTGTATAGCAGAATTGAGGCTTGTATAACTCACCTTGTATACTGCATGTAATAAAAAGCGTTTGTTAACATATAAGGTAAACAAGGCTCTTTCTGTTATACTTTTTTGAGCTGTTATGCTCATGAATTCAAAATATAGGGCCTGCAAATGCTTCACCCATTTCCCCCGTAGTTTTATTATGCCCCCACTCTGTAAGGGGGCATATAGATTTACCCTTGTCCATCTGTACGTCCGCCCTTCTGTCTTCTTGTTTCACTCATATCTCCAAAAGAATATGAGCCAAAGCCATAAAACTTTACAGGAATGTTCACCAGCATGTGTTGTTGTGCACCTGGGGTTTCATGTTTGGCAGTGCCCAGTAAGTTCAAAGTTATGGCCCTTGACTTAGTTATAATATAGCCTACAGAGTATGCAATCTTGTGGCGCACATATTTCAAAAAGCATATGAGCCAGATTCATAACACTTTACAGGAATGTTCACAAACATGTGTTATTTTGCACCTGGGGATCCATGTTTGGGTAAGCCCAGTAGGTGCAAACTTGACTTAGTTAAAATATAGTATACAGAGCGTTCAATATTAAGTCGCGCATATCTCCAACAGTATATCAGCTACACTCACAAAACTGTACAGGAGTATTCACCAGCATGTATAGTTGTGCACCTGGGGTTTAATGTATGGCTCCGCCCAGTAAGTGCAAAGTTATGACCCTTGACTTATTGAAAATATAGGATACAGAGCATGCAATCTTGTATGTCGTGTATCTCCAAAAGTATAGGACCCCGAGTCATAAAACTTTACAGGAATGTTCACAAGCATGTATAATTGTGCACCTAGGGTTTCATGCATGATTACGCCTAGTAAGTGCAAAGTTATGACCCTTGACTTATCACCATAATCAGTACAGTAGGTCATTTGGTAATTTTGTTACCCATTCACAAACTATGAGCAAAATAAATAGCATTTGCTTTTGTGACAAAGGCTGCAAGTGGGGGCATCTGTGTCCTATGGACACGTTTCTAGTTTAATTTTAGCATCACATATTTTTTTATTCCGATGATGAATTGTACGATCGAGCATATTGTGTGTAATGGCAGCTACACCCACTGTATGTGATATTTGCATGTATCACTAGTTTATCATCAACATGCACATTTTTCAAAGCAGCGTCCTGTTTTCGAGTTCACTTCATGGAAGCACATCCCATCCACCTCCCAAACAAGCTGCTTTGTAAAATGCTCAACAGGATGTTTGTATTGTAAATATAGCTTAAGGTAACCTTACAGAGACATACATATATTGAATTGTATAAAAGTACTATTATGAAGCATTCTCAGGTTAGGCACCTCTTAACTTTATGTGCATTATTTAAAATAGCATGTGTGCAGGTGTCCTAAATAACAGCGTAAAACATATGACAAGATTTTGTATTAAATACAATGTTTTTTGTTTAATGTCCAGTTTGTGACAGTTTGAGAAGTACTACTGTTACTCCAAATAAATCTCAGCTTACCTACAAATAGCTACAATTTTAATAATCCTAATTAAATGTCTAAATAAAATGTAATGAATAGAAAAGAAATAGTGTAACATATTAAATACTGAAAATATTGAGTACAGCCGAAATATGAGAAACTGAGAACAAACTCGTGAGAATAACAACAAATCTCAAAATTAATTAAAGAATACTGTACATGTATATGTTCATTTGTCTGCAAGTGAAATGCTAAAAGTACATGGAGACTGGCAAAATTTAGAATAAATGTATATGGTAGTTAAGAATATTCTACTCAAGTTTCAAGTTCAAGTTTCAAGTTTATTTACAGATTCTGTATAACGCCCGAATATGGCAGCATTAGCAATAATACATTTTACATTCATTGAATACAGAGTGTCACATGACAAAAAGGAAATTACTATAATTATATAATATATACATGTACATTCATATACAGAGTAGTGACAATACAATCACAACAATAGAAATAAACAAGACATATTCACATAATAGTTCCTAATAAGAACATTACACATATAAATGTATTACAGTGTTTTTCATTTAAAAATATACACTTTAAATGATGAACAAAAAAACCAATAAATGTCTAGAATTGAAAAGAACATATTAATTATATATATTATGTGTAGTATTGAAGTAAAATAGTCAGCCATTGATTAATAATTTAAAATGGTTAATTATTTTATGACAGAAAACTGCAATATTAGCTAATTCTTTTTTACTGTCTGTTTTAAAAAGTTCAATTAATTTCATGGTATTTGGTTGAATGTAATAATATTGATTGACTTATTTACTTCTAAAAAATGTAAAATTTGGGCAAACAAGTACAAAATGGAATTCATCGCCTACATCATTACAATACAGACATTTTCTATCATGCAGGGGTATGTTTTGCCACCTGCCTTTTTTAGGAATATAAGGCAAAAATATGAACAAAGATAGTTAAAACACCACAAATACCTTGTCTCTGTGATTTTTAAACTTTTTTTACTGCAGGATAAAGGCTGTTTCCCCTTATCAAAAAGTGTCCATTATCCCCAAAAATCATCATTTTTTCCCAATTCTTTGTTCATTTGTCCCCCTCTGACTGAATTTCTTCCTTTGTGTATTCAGACCACTTTATTAAGTGACCACTTTTTGGCTGTCCCTTGGGTGGTCTCTTAATACAATGTCTACTGTACTAGGAATATAAGGCAAACATATGAATCATGATAGTCTCTGTGATTTTTTTTAATTTAACTGCCGGATATAGGCTGTTTCCCTTATCAAAAAGTGTCCATCTTCCCCAAAAATCATCATTTTTTCCCAATTCTTTGTTCATGTGTCCCCCTATGACTGAATTTCATTCTTTGTGCATTTAACCTTTTATAAAAGAATCTTTGCTCTTACATCACCTCATATGTATAACAAACACCAGTCCCAGCTGAAAAGTTTATTTTTAGAAGCAAAACATATATATGCATAACCTGATTTTGCCAAATTTGGTATTTATTGCGGCTATTTTACCAATTGAAACGGCACAGGCAGTAAAATTATTTCTAAAAAATCACTGGCTGTTGTACAAATGTGTCCACTCCTGTACATTGCAAATCTCTGTGTTGGCTCAGAACACTGCGATTGAACATGCTAGGCGACCATAATCAAATGAAGAATGCTGGCCATTATACCTGTTAATTGGCGGACATGCTGCCCCAAAATGACAGTGGTGGGTGTTCCTTGACAAAAACCACAATGAGCATACTGTACAATTATACAGATCTCAATACTTGCTTCACATGAAATATTGTGACAAAACTTGGTAGGCCTACATAGATGGAGACTTCATTTTGAGTTACTTGGGTCTAAGTCAGTGCTTCTAACACTGTATGCAGACCATTTCCTGATTGCCTAACCAGGTGAAAAGTTCTTGCAATAAGCGACCTTGGTACCTCGTTGGTTAGAGCACTAGGCTGTAACCTTGGAAGCCCGGGTTCCATTCCAGCAGACTGGGCAGGTCATGTTTTTCTGTGACATTTGGCTACTGTCATGTGTCCTCCACCTCTGATTCATGTGGGGAAGTTATCAGCTGCTTGCCTAAGGGGAAGTTAGTATTTGTTGTTAATTAATTCCATGGAAACTGACCACAATATGCCAAAAAGTTGTTGATTAAAACCTGATTAAAACATACCAATCATCTATACACATAAGAAACTGCACAAATACCTAACCCATCAGCACTATGAACTATTTTTGAAGTTGAAGTTATAAAACATTAAGATTGATCCTTATGACTGTGATATAATGTCTTCCAGTTAATTGTTATAAGGATATGACAATATTTATACAATTTTCTATCTGCTAGGTTATTAATCTGCTTGTTCCAGCAATAGTTGGTCAAGGTCATGCTTGAGGGTCAAATTATAAGTGCGTAATTGTTTTTTCTCGGCTCCTTACTCATGTGCGGCTTTCTTGGATAAATATCAAGAATAATCTCCCTTGATAAGTGGCTTGGTTAAAGCCATTTCCTCTAAATGAGATTGTCTCCCATCTACGTGAAAATGATACCTGTCAAAAATGGTCGATAATAAATAATTGATATTGGCTCCAGGCGCGTAGCTAGGCTTACGCACGTACGCACGTGCGTAAAATAATTTTAGACAGGTCGAAAAAATAAAAATGAAATAAATGCGAAAAACACAATAAAAATGTACACTGGGAGTTAAGGGGGGTGAGGTGCAGACTATGTTGTAAAATATACTCGAAAAGACACCATAGACCGTTCCAATTACAAAACAAATCCCGGGGAAGCATGCCCCCGGACCCCCCTAGCAGAGTGCGTAAAGTCAATTTGGGCTCAGCTACGCGCCTGGGCTCCATGCTATTACTGATTTAATATATTCTTGAAGTTAATGTCTCCTGATCATTATTGTTAGCACCTAACCATCCCAGCTGCATTCAGGCAAAATGTTGAAATTGACTCGGGCTAAATTTTGACTTTATATACTTAAAACCGCTAAAAACGCAAGTTGTCTGCTACAAAGCATGACATAAAGAAGAAATAATTCTATATTAATTCACTAACACAATTTCCTAAACTTATTCAATCATGAAATATGAATTATTAGTCCATAGTTTCAATACTTTTTTAACAATGTTTTAAACATTGGTAACAGTTGGTAGCATTTAACACCATGTACAAAATCAAGCCATATTAAAACAGTAGCGTTTTTAATGGTGTTGACTATATATTCTTGAGGGTTATAGAACAACAATGACTTTACCATGGAATTAACAGAAATAAATAATATGTTCATTTTCTAAAATTTACGGCAACAATGAAAAGTTCAATATAAGATAAATAATATATTTTTGTAATTATGTATGTAATGTTGATAATATGTGAAAATGAATATACATGTACTGATATTATCACACTCGATTTAAAAGTAAATTTATAACGAAGATCAGAAAACTAGTCTATAAGAACAGCTAGTAAACTGTCGTAGTGGACATAAAACATTCGAACTTTTAAATGATTCTACAATGCTTACAATCTAAAATAGTACTACTTATATGTTCAAATTGTTGATTTGTTAAACAAGTTTGTTTTTGCACTTATCCTTATCATTCTATGAATAATGTTTTTTATATGTACAAAATGTTTTATATATATGAAGCACATAGTATAAGTCAAAACAAAATGTCTGTTCTGTACTGTACTATAAGACTTGGGAACAAAATATAAATGCATTGATTTTCAAATATGACCAGATAAGATATGGTAAATAAGTGATCATGCTCATCTTGGTAAGCTCTTATTATCATCCAATTTCGATTAATTAAAGAGAGTAATCAAAATTGATTGTCTGCTCAATTGTTTTCAGTAAAACTACAAATTATTTTGGTATAAAAAAAACAATATTTAACTAATTACATGTATAAAATAAATATTAAAAGTCAGACTTTTAAAATTATTTTATATCAATACAGGGACTGATTTTAGGTATATAGTTGAACAGTATCATTGTCAAGTTTTACTGTGTTAAAGTTCACGTCTTTACAGGTTAAAACCCCAAGCTGCATACTGTCACCCAATATAATATTTCATCTTGAGGCTGTTCTATAAAACAAATGTATTCACTGCATCCAGATTGATCACTTACAGGGTAAATCAGATTCCATGCTCTGTGTGCTGTTGGATATCAATAAAGCGTACACTGCTATTATTTTGTGTATTCGACATTTAAAAAAAACTGACTATCCTCAACAAAAATCGTTAAAAAAAGGCTATCAGGAAAGATAATCCAAATTAAAGCTTAAAATGCCATCGAAAGTACACATTTTGAACTCTAGTATATTTGTGAACACAGTATCTTCCTCTTTTTGAAAGTTTAGTGACCATAAAAAACTTTAAAATGGTAATGAGGAAAAAAGAAATCAAAGAAACATACCATTTGCATGTCATAAAGTAGAAAGTTAGATCTGCATTGAAACTTTTGTTTGCACACAAAAGATACCTTAAACAGATTTGATTTATCACGGTTTGAACACATTTCACCTCTAGTATTCAATAGGAATTTGGTAGGTCCATCGTGACAAGAACAGTTCTAAATCATATAAAATGGTTCATATAAATATTTAAAATTAATCAGTACAAACTGACATGCAAGTTAACTACATGCATGGTAGTTACAACAACAACAACTACAACAACAACACACCAGACAAGAAGATTGACTTTTATAATGAAAGTAAATTGAGATTTTATATGTAAATAAATTTAAAAAAGCAATTAATTAGTTAAAATTATAAAAGCATCATGATATTGTTCATTTAATCAAGAATATATGTTGCAAGCTTAACTCAGGGGTTCCGTTTGACCCTTGAATTGACCCTTTGACCCCTGTAATTTCTTTAAAAGCCACATTTTGACCCTCAAGATTCTGGCTGATGGGTCAATGTTCTCTAAATTATAGGTAATTTAGGTATAAAATGGTAAAATCCAGTAAGAAATTATTAAAATGACCCTTGAGATTCAGCACCTAGTGGAACCCCTGTTAAACTGATAACATGCTTTCACTTTTTGGTGTATATGATTAGTCGGCCCCTAAACTTTTGGAAAATGACAATTTTAGGGATTTTTCCTACTAGATGGTCTGTGTGATAAAAGGTGAAACTCGAAGTAAGAACATTTTTACACTAAATAAAAGAGAGGAAATTGCAAGAATACTGTCAAAACTGTTAAACTATTCTAGTAATAAGATAAAGCTGTATAATCTATTGATCAAAACTGGTAGAGCTGGAAACTTTATATTGATTTTCAAGGGAGACAATCCACTTCAATAAGCCAGCTAAAAGGCATTGAAAACTGGGTATGCCTAAATTGGTTGATGAGGTATACCAATCCATTAAATTTTTTGTTCTTTTATTGAATTTTCTTAAAACTTTTTATAGAATAGTTATAAACTACCGCATGTCATAAATGACGTCACAAACATTCAAGTAATTTGAAGTAAATGCTTAAGGGGAAAATTGCCTGCAAAGTGTGAAAATATAGATTGTCTGTAAAGTTATGGGAATAAACAAATGACATTTTGTATAATAAACTGTAAATGAATTCATTCATGTTTAAATCATGTGAAATACAGTCGAATCTGCTGTAGTGACCACCAGCCCTAAATGACCACATTGTTATCTGCCCTTTTCATGTTCCTATATACCAGCCCACATGATACAAGTTTAAATAATTATATCACATATTGTATTCGAAGACAATAATTTCCAATGAAAGAAATTGTCATACTTGGTACAGAACAAATATTTAACAATGTCATCATCATTTGAGTGCACCTTTGTCTTGATTGTTTGTTGTGATGTCACGCACAAGAGTTGTTATTTCACAAGTGAGTTATCAAAATTATTACCACTCTACTTTGTATGTTATGTTATAAATGTTGGAGACGTCTGCACGCCAAAATTTACAAATTTACTCCTTTAATTTCAGGTCTACATTCATTAATTGTTGGTGTATCTGCTGGTCATAATGTTGAGAAACATGTCTGGTGGAGATCCTGGGATGCATTTCATGGTGAGTTAAATAAAACTGTCACAGAATTCTACATATAAACAACAAATACTGATGAATGAGCTAACCCACCAGCAAAGATACTTATGCCTGATATAGTTTGTAGAGACTAAAATGTATTTTCTGTATGAAATTGTTACAGAATTGAGCAATAATGTCTGCAATAACATTTTTTCATTTCTGCCTGTCCTTAGAGATGTGCTTAAGTTTCAGTATCATAAGATAGAATAACATGGAGATAATGTCAAAAAATGTGATTGGTTAGCTCTGTTAGCCAATATTTATTGTGGTGATTCTGCTGATAGGTATATAAATAGAGGGATGAAGCAATACTCAGTCTATAACATTCTATATGCATATAGATGTAGCAGCAGACAGACTTTTTCCCTTTCACCCCTCAAAATATTCAATTGAATAAGCGAAGCACTTGGCTATTGGCAACACCGAACATTAGCTATACTTAAGGTCTATATCTAAGGTTAAAATTCTATTTTAAATGGACCAGCATACATTGTATATCATTAAGTTGCTTGTATCCAATTTTCACTATATTAGCAAATCAAAATAAGTTGTTAAATTGTAACCGTGAAAATTAGAGCTCTGTAGCATTGTCTAGTGGTCCTTGTACAAGAGTGCATAAATTATTAAGTCCCGTCAAAAAACATGGCCACCAGGGGTTGGGCCGTGTTCCATATATGTATATAGTGGAAACTATAGACAACATCATCTCCTAAACTACTCAATGGATTTTGACCAAACTTCACAGGAATGATCCTTAGGTGGTTCTCGTTCGAAGTTATATAAATGGTTCCGGCCTGTTGCATAGGTAGGTTACAGGAGCTAAAAATAATTTTTTTAAGTGTAAACTTTGAAAATCTTCTTGTCCCGAACCATAAGGTCTAGAGCTTTGATGTTTGGTGTGTAGCATTGCATAAATTATTAAAATCTGCCTAAAAACATGGCCGCCAGGGGGCAGGCCTTGTTTCCTATATGTATATAGTGGAAACTATAAACGTCATTTCTTAAACCTTGAAAACAAGTCTACTTTTGAGTTGGTCTTAATATTGAGGTTGAATAAAGAGCAAAACAGTGACAATGGACTTGAAAGTTTCACGCTTAATTTTGAGGTGGTTTTGTTATTGAGATGGTCTTTAAGTGAGGTTTTACTGTACAAGTGTTTAAAAAAAGAGCTGCCAAGATTGTTATGAACCGAGCGATAAAATCATCTTCACAACTTTTCAAAGATCTTTTATGGCTAGAATATAGATATGAATTAAATATCACATGGCAGTAATAAAAAATTTAGATATTTTTTTGTAAATAACATGGCACCATCATATATGACTGAGATTTTGAATTTTTGTGGACATAAATTGCAAAAATGACGCTCAGTATCAAACAAAGATCTTGTATTGTATGCAAGACCTTATACAAAACACCATAAGGAAAGTTCTCATATTTCAGTATTAATGGAATAAAACAAGGTTTGCACAGGTCTTGAAAAGTCCTTGAAATTGATGCCTACTCCTTGAAAACTGCTTGAATTTGTAACAGCCACACACTCCTTGAAAAGTACTTGAATTTTGAAAATAAAACACTGGATCCCCTATTCTCTATACTGAAAAATCAACATTTCTATAGTCCTTGATAATGGTGAAAAAGTCCTTGAAAAGTACTTGAATTTTGTTTGGGAAGTTCTGGATGAACCATGTAAAATACCAGTACACTGCAAATATTCAAAGAAAAATGCAAAATATATTTTGCATGTTGCAAACCTTTTCATATTGTTAATTACCAATGCTTATGTACATATTTCACATGTATGTATCATTTTAATGATGGAAATTTGTTTTGTTACTTATTCAAATTTACCAATAATTGTTTTGCTTGTCACTGAATCATAAATCTTTTACCGAAATGTTTGAACTAGTTGTTGAAATTAATGTGAATACATAGCATCATAATGTGAAAGGCCAAAACCTGTGACATAGCCACAAATAAAAATATCAGTCTGACGTTCTCGAGGTGAAATCACTCATTCTTACACTGAAACAAACAATGTTCTATTTATTTCATGTGTCATTTTGGTCTTTTTTTTATTTTTTACTTGTTAATGACTTCAAATTTTCCTGTTTAACACCTCAGTATTTTACATGATGCCATTTATATGATATCATTATCACTTTGATAATTTCACTGCTCACTAAAGTATTGTAAACATTACAGTAAAAACGCTTTACACATTTGGTGTAAAATGATGCATAATTAAAATAAGCAAGGAATTGCGTTAAATTTGTTTCGGGTCTGCCCTGCAACATTGAGCTGTGAGGATTTTAATGAAACTGATGACTGCAGATATGTAACAAAGATCCTCCTTTACTTTCAGGTCTCCATTCAATGATATGTTGGTGTATCTGCTAGTCATTGTTGAGAAAGGTTTCTGGTGCTGAGATACTGACACACATCACATGGTAAGTTAGACTGTCACATAATCCATCATATAAACAGCAAATATTAATCAAAAGAGCTTACCCACCAGAATTGATGCTATTATCTTACATGGTTTGTAAAGATTAAAATGATATTCTGAGTATTTATTCTAAATAAAAAGTGAGAAAATGACAAGGGAGGTAACAATCACTATACATTTTGCTACCAGTCCCTGTGTGTTAGTAATAAGGTAAGCCTTCAGAATGGTATGATATATATAATGTAAAAAATGTAAATACAAAATGGTGGGTTAGCTCTGTTAGTTAATACATTTGTATTTGTTGTAGAAATTCTGCTGATAATCAAATTGAGTGGTGAAAGTAAAGCTAGTTTTTAAGACTCTATATGCATATACTGGGAAACCTCAATAAGAACACCATTGGATCTGAAGAAATTTGATCTTATCAATGAGGTGGTCTGATTTTTGAGTTAAAATGTGGATGAAAAATAGAAAACTGGTCCCTGAAAATATGGTCTCATGAATGAGGCGGTCTTTCTTTTGAGGTTTTACTGTAGATAGAGCAGCATATGAGCATCGCTGTATGATCTCCAACCTCTAAGTGAGATCGTTTACAGAAAACGTCACATGTGATGTCGCCATGTACTGACAGTAAGCAATATTTGCCCCATATAGCAATGAAAACTAAGTGACCCTAGAGAGTAAACATTGTTTCCTGTTTTCAAATAGTGACATCACATATTGCGTTTTCTTGAAATGACGTCACTTACGGAAGAGGTTGTAAATCCAATGGCAGCGCTCGTATAGACTTTTCACTTTCATCCCTCAAAATTGTGTCAAGAGTTCTATTGATCTTTAAAATTTTGATTATGGCTTATAGAAATAACTCTTTGCCTTACAAAGGCGCTTGGTCGTGGGCAACACCAAGCGTTAACTAAACCTGTAAGGTGTGTTTATTTTAGATGATAATACCTAAATTCCTGGATATCTTGGCATTAAATTTATTATAAAAATTGCAATTAATAGGTTAAAATAACATATCGCTTCATACTAGATTAACATTATGTAGTTCAAAGCCTTTTCAATTGAATATACTGATAATCGATAAAGCACTCTTCAAAGAAAACTAAATACAACATAGAACATATTCAAAAAATATTTGGTAAAGCATAATTATACTGAACAAAAATATGTTTCAAAACACTCTATTTGAATGTAAACCAATAATTCGCCAAAGGCTAATGATAATTGAAATATTAGTTAATTATCGAAATAGAAATATTTGGAGACATAATACAACATATATTAACATTACCAGTCAAAATCTTTAAAAAATCTTGTCCATGATGAGTTACCTCACCACAGAACAGGCCCCAGGCGATATTAACAGAAGTGTAAAATATTTCCCAGAATAATATCTATTTGTAAATTCATTATGTCCAGGCAAAAGGCGGTCACAATCGGTAATGACCAATTCAATTAATCTGAGATTTTTTATTTCTGTGCGGTGTTTTATCATCATCATAATTGGCTTGATTTCAATCAATTGGCTGTATTTTGTGCTGATAATTAGTAGAAGCATTACAGATAATAGTATTGGTCTTTCTGTGTGTGAAATTTCTATTGGCTATATTCATATTTAATATGAAATCGAAGTACTTATAACTTTTGCTAAGTGTACTTCTATGAAACTATAACTAATAATAGATGGATCCAGATTAACACACAAAGCGCATTCTTTTAGTTACTATATTGTATATCATTAAGATGACTTGTACTAAACTTTAATTTAATATACATGTATGATGTAAATAACACGGTTAACAGAAACTAAAAATGTTGCACCCAGTATGGTGCATCATTCAAAATCACTAAAGCAATTTAATAAATTCAAGTTCAGCATTTAAACAACAACATATAAGCAACGCTGTACGATTTCAAACCTCTTCTATAATTGACAACATTTTCAGAAAATGACACATGTGACATCACCTTATACTGACAGTAAGCAATATTTGCCCCATATGGAACTATAATGAAAATGAAGTGACCATATGGAGTAAATATTGTTTCCTGCTCACAAATAGTGACATCACTTGTGACGTTTTCTGGAAATGATGTCACTTACAGAAGAGGTTGGAAATCGTATAGGGGGCTCATATATAAAGTGACATCAATGTCTGTTAATCATCAAACAACAATAAAAAAAGACGCAAGGCGACGTCCTATGGTGGCGGGCCATTAAAGTCAATGACTGGCATTAACAATTGAGCGCTGCTGTGGGATTTACAACCTCTTCTGTAAGCGACGTCTTTTCAAGAAAACGCAACATGTGACTCCATATGGTTACTTCGTTTTCATTATAGTTCCATATGGGGCAAATATTGCTTACTGTCAGTACATGGTGTCGTCATTTGTGATGTTATCTGGATATGACGTCCCTTAAAGAAGAGGTTGGAAATCGTACAGCGGCGCTCAATTGTTATTTGTCAGATATAAAATGAACAATATGCTGATTTATTGATTTAAATCTTAATGATGTAAAGTATTAAACAATAAGCGATGTCAGTGAAACTTTCAAATTTGGTTGACCTCTTCTACCACTCATAGTGTAGGTTGCAGTGACTGCAAGGTCAAGACACCACTTGATGTAATAGGGGTGTCACGATATACTGCTATATCTGTATACATTGTATTGCAATAAGCAGCCAAACTGAATTGTACCATGATATGTAATATACGTACCAGTGGCATATGAAATTTGCTTTTTTGCTTTCAGTCAGATACTACTGGCTAAATACTTTAAGTATTGAAAATCTAATAAATTGTTTGTATTAGTAATAACCTGAAATAAGAGTGATACACTACTGTTAAGTTTCTAGTCATCATGAAAAACTATTTAATCAAAAATTTAAATGATATTTATAATTGTTTTGTTCTGGTTTATGCATATTCATTTTTGAATTTATTTAATGCATTTGACGAGCTTGAAGTTGAATAAAATTGTTAAAGTAAGAAAAAATTCTACAGTCATAGATGAGGTTAATGAAACAATATATCATGGTACATATTGCAATGCACTGCTAAAGTATTGCAATATATCATGGTACACTATAGACGTAACATGACACCCCTATAAAAAGTTGTATATGAAGTGGTTCAGTAAAGTTTTTAGTTGACACAAACTTATTTATCTGTGATTTCTTTTTCAGGATCAAAAGACAATGATGATCCATGTAGTGTTACACAAAGCCATGTATGTGTACTTGGTTGTGTTGTTGCTGCATGTTGATGTACAGAATAAGGTAATATAAAATATTGAACAAAATGTCAAATAATTGATTAAAGGGAGACAACTTGCATTCTGTTCAAGATCATTCATGAACATTTTCCAACATTAGACATCACTTCAAAGAAAACAGGCTTTCTAAGGTCAAATACTTATACTTTTTTTACCAAAAACGAATATTTTATTATGAGTTGGAAGTTAAATGGCTAGTTTATTGCAAATTATGACAAATTCAGCAAAATAAAAAATATTTTCATTGACAAGAATATCATTCCATACTAAATTCCTGACAAAAGTTATGTTAAATACATTAATTTACATACAATTTGTAATGCCACTTTAATAATATCACTGTATGTTAAATTAACTTCATGATGTTGTCAGAATAAAACATGGGCAGTAGAATATACCAAATACTAAGCAAAAGCCTTATGAAATGTAGAGCAAACTATTCCGTTTGAATCATTAATACTTACTGGTATACTTTCCATAGTCAATCAGTGGGTCAGTCGGTAAATAAAACTTCAGAACATTGAATAATTGTGAAGTGAATTAATAAATGAAAGAATTGTATTCTGAACATCAAAAGTTTGAAATACTTTGGTTGGTATTTGAGTCTGCCAGTATTTCACAATATTGTGGAATTATAACTGGTTTTGGTTTTTGTAGCCAAATGAAGACATACCATCAAAGAATAAATATCATATTTTTCTTTCATTTGATGCATTCAGGTGAAAACTATCACACCTCACTTATTAAGCACATTTCAATCTGAAGAAATCTGAGCATTGACAATTGATTTTCTGTTCATATAGGCCAGTGAAAATAAAAAAAAATGGGGAAAAAAATAGTAGAAAATGTTATAGAACAAACTGTGGATTTCTGTTGCAGATGTATGTCCCTTCATGAATTGGATTTTTAATCACTTACCGAATAAATCATAAGTTTAGCATCATTTAAATATTTTGGACTATCTAACTATTTTACAAAACCTTTGGCATTCAATATGCATGTTCTTGAAAACCTAAATCAAAACTAAGTTATTGCATATATTTAATAAAATAATATCGCAACGCAAACAAACACGTCGAAGTTGAATAAATTTATTTTAAATTTAAAAACATATATTCAGATTCCACATTTTAATAATTTCACAATAATAAATAATATCAACATACATTTACCACTTTATGTCCAGTAGAGTTTCAATTGAACAATTTAATAAAATTAAATGCACATTGTGACACAAATATAATATCATGGCATTGTGATAAAATTAACTGTTCATACAAAAATATTGATGATTACAATTATTAGTAAATTATTAAATTTCCTGGTATTTTAAACTTTGTATTTTAGTATATTTGAGTATTCTCGAGAAATCAGGGTCAGGAGTATCAAATTTGTGATAAATAATAGTGAAATATTTCAAATGAACTCCTTTGTCTGAGGTTATAAAACTTGAGATTGATTTCAAATCTTGTTTTGTGTGTTTTCTTAGATTAATTCTGTTGTTTTATAATTGATCATGCAGTAATTGCCATATAACATAAATAATAACCTAAAAAAGTACTGAAACATTTAACAAAATATATATTTGACAAAATAAGTTGTGACTGAAAAGAAGCTTTGAGTACAGCAACTGATCTCAAGTTTATAATCTCTGGCCGTGGGCCGTAGTCATTCTTGATGAGTTCTTTTGTAAATGTCCTTTGAGTTCAGTCTGTGTAGACACTAATGCCATTGACATGGTCAGAGGTAATGTACAATGTATATTGATGATTTGCCATCACTTTTAAATTATTAACATACAGAAATGTATTCTCTATAAATAGTTATAGTAAAATAGTAGCTGAAAATTATCTCAAGATGTCAGACACACCGTATATACCATGTACTGAAGTAACGACAACCATATCAGGGTCATTTGAATAACCGTTTTTGAGGTTTCTTCGGTGGCATAGTGGGTTTGGTTGCAGTTTCTTCAGTGCTAGGTGCTGACGTCATAGGGGTCATAGGTTTGAACCCCTTTGGGTTCACTAATGAATTTCCAAAATTTATTTGAAAGACATTCATTAAAGTCAAGTCTGTCAGTTAGATATTTAAGTAGCTAAACATTATCACCAAACTCAAGTTGTTTTGATGAAAAATGTTGGATTTTGTCTTGAATGATAATTGTACTAGGTTGTTTCTTGCATTTTAATAAGCAGAAAGTCATATTTTCCCATCATGCCTTGGCATCAGCAATGACTTGGCTCATTTTGCATTTCTCATGATACTTATACACTTAGCAATTAAATACATTCACAGTCAGACCTCATTCATTCAAATTCATCGGGTTCAAAATTTTAAGTAATACTTGGTTTCAAATAGCCCATTTCAATTTGACGCGCATAAGAAGATACATCAGGACCTGATATTTATTTCCGATTATACCTAGTATTTGGACAGAAGGTTGTCGAATAAACAAGCTACTAACCCGATATTTTCGATATAGCTGTGTTAATTGTGACAAAAAAGTGACTAATTTTGATAAAAAAGTTTTAAGAACATCCTTTTTTATATTTCAGGTATGGGATGAATCTCATCACACAACTTCATCAAGTTGGTGCATTTGTCCCGTCAATGAATGGTTGTCCAGAATGAATGGTTGTCCAGAATGAATGGTTTATTTTTGAACGTTATTAAATAACAAAAAGTGACATATTAGACATGAATGATATGTTTCAACATGGACCAGAAGACTTTAGTGTTAGAAAATAGACAATTTATATACTTTCCATTGTGAAATCTTGTATATTATGTTTGTTTTGTCCATAAAGGACGACCATGGTCCGTAGAAGTGACCAGATATAATTTGTTGCATCTTGTTGGTCTTACTTATTGCTATCTACTTACTATAACCACCCACTGACATCCATGACTGATCTATTCTCTTAACTGCTCCATCGTCTTTGGGTTTAAGTTCACATTTTTCATAGATCAAATACAAACCATTAATTGGTTTTCTTCATCATAAGATGAAGAGTTTTTACCGATCACATGGCTTATTCTATGATTGAAAGTATTGACCCACAGTTGATGACAGCAGTTAAGTATGATAGTCAGTTGCAAGTTACAAAAGACTACAAGGCTTGCCATCGATTAAATGAAGCAGCCATTGGATAATATATGGATTGTCAAGTATTGGTGGCCAAGTAGGGCTAGACTTATGTGTCCCCAGTTGTCAAAGGGGCTAACTCGCCTATGAAGTTCTGCCACATCTTAAACAGGAGAGACTACTCTTGTTTAGAATGGTCGCCTAAAAGGTACAGTTATGCCCCCTGCTTAAAAAGGCCGCTATTATGAATGAGAGTAATGTCCCTTTATTACAAAATGGATGCAATTTTAGACATGATTTATGGCCCCTGATGTCAAAATGGCTGCCATTTTCGCGGAATATCAACCATTTTGAAATCGGGGGAAGTAATCCATGCAGTAAATTTCCACCAATTTGAAAGAAGGAAGGCTACTCTTGTTTCGAATGGTCGCCAAGCAAGGTAGAGTTATGCATCCTGCTTAAAAATGGCCGCTATTATGAATGAGAGTAATGTCCCTTTATTACAAAATGGATGCAATTTTAGACATGATTTATGTCCCTTGATGTCAAAATGGCTGCCATTTTCGCGGAATATCAACCATTTTGAAATCAGGGGAAGTAATCCGTGCTGTTAATTTCCACCATTTTGAAAGAAGGGAGGCTACTCTTGTTTCGAATGGTCGCCAAGCAAGGTAGAGTTATGCATCCTGCTTAAAAATGGCCGCTATTATGAATAAGCGTAATGTCCCTTTATTTCAAAATGGAGGCAATTTAAGACATGAGTGATGTCCCCTGATGTCAAAATGGCAGCCATATTTGAGGAATATCAACCATTTTGAAATCAGGGGAAGTAATCTGTGCTGTTAATTTCCACCATTTTGAAAGAAGGGAGGCCACTCTTGTTTCGAATGGTCGCCAAGCAAGGTAGAGTTATGCATCCTGCTTAAAAATGGCCGCTAATATGAATGAGAGTAATGTCCCGTTATTACAAAATGGATGCAATTTTGGACATGATTTATGTCGCTTGATGTCAAAATGGCTGCCATTTTCGCGGAATATCAACCATTTTGAAATCAGGGGAAGTAATCCGTGCCGTAAATTTCCACCATTTTGAAAGAAGGGAGGCTACTCTTGTTTCGAATGGTCGCCAAGCAAGGTAGAGTTATGCATCCTGCTTAAAAATGGCCGCTATTATGAATGAGAGTAATGTCCCTTCATTTCAAAATGGAGGCAATTTAAGACATGAGTGATGTCCCCTGATGTCAAAATGGCAGCCATATTTGAGGAATATCCACCATTTTGAAATCAGGGGAAGTAATATGTGCTGTTAATTTCCACCATTTTGAAAGAAGGGAGGCTACTCTTGTTTCGAATGGTCGCCAAGCAAGGTAGACTTATGCATCCTGCTTAAAAACGGCCGCTATTATGAATGAGAGTAATGTCCCTTTATTTCAAAATGGAGGCAATGTAAGACATGAGTGATGTCCCCTGATGTCAAAATGGCAGCCATATTTGAGGAATATCCACCATTTTGAAATCAGGGGAAGTAATCTGTGCTGTTAATTCCACCATTTTGAAAGAAGGGAGGCTACTCTTGTTTCGAATGGTCGCCAAGCAAGATAGAGTTATGCATCCTGCTTAAAAATGGCCGCTAATATGAATGAGAGTAATGCCCCTTTATTACAAAATGGATGCAATTTTAGACATGATTTATGTCCCTTGATGTCAAAATGGCTGCCATTTTCGCGGAATATCAACCATTTTGAAATCAGGGGAAGTAATCCGTGCTGTTAATTTCCACCATTTAGAAAGAAGGGAGGCTACTCTTGTTTCGTATGGTCGCCTAAAAGGTAAGAGTTATGCATCTTGCTTAAAAATGGCCGCTATCATGAATGAGAGTAATGTCCCTTTATTACAAAATGGATGCAATTTTAGACATGATTTATGTCCCTTGATGTCAAAATGGCTGCCATTTTCGCGGAATATCAACCATTTTGAAATCAGGGGAAGTAATCCATGCTGTTAATTCCACCATTTTGAAAGAAGGGAGGCTACTCTTGTTTCGAATGGTCGCCAAGCAAGGTAGAGTTATGCATCCTGCTTAAAAATGGCCGCTATTATGAATGAGAGTAATGTCCCTTTATTACAAAATGGATGCAATTTTAGACATGATTTATGTCCCCTGATGTCAAAATGGCAGCCATATTTGAGGAATATCCACCATTTTGAAATCAGGGGAAGTAATCTGTGCTGTTAATTTCCACCATTTTGAAAGAAGGGAGGCCACTCTTGTTTCGAATGGCCGCCAAGCAAGGTAGAGTTATGCATCCTGCTAAAAAATGGCCGCTAATATGAATGAGAGTAATGTCCCGTTATTACAAAATGGATGCAATTTTGGACATGATTTATGTCGCTTGATGTCAAAATGGCTGCCATTTTCGCGGAATATCAACCATTTTGAAATCAGGGGAAGTAATCCGTGCCGTAAATTTCCACCATTTTGAAAGAAGGGAGGCTACTCTTGTTTCGAATGGTCGCCAAGCAAGGTAGAGTTATGCATCTTGCTTAAAAATGGCCGCTATTATGAATGAGAGTAATGTCCCTTTATTACAAAATGGATGCAATTTTAGACATGATTTATGTCCCTTGATGTCAAAATGGCTGCCATTTTTGCGGAATATCAACCATTTTGAAATCAGGGGAAGTAATCCCTGCTGTTAATCTCCACCATTTTGAAAGAAGGGAGGCTACTCTTGTTTCGAATGGTCGCCAAGCAAGGTAGAGTTATGCATCCTGCTTAAAAATGGCCGCTATTATGAATGAGAGTAATGTCCCTTTATTACAAAATGGATGCAATTTTAGACATGATTTATGTCCCTTGATGTCAAAATGGCTGCCATTTTTGCGGAATATCAACCATTTTGAAATCAGGGGAAGTAATCCCTGCTGTTAATCTCCACCATTTTGAAAGAAGGGAGGCTACTCTTGTTTCGAATGGTCGCCAAGCAAGGTAGAGTTATGCATCCTGCTTAAAAATGGCCGCTATTATGAATGAGAGTAATGTCCCTTTATTACAAAATGGATGCAATTTTAGACATGATTTATGTCCCTTGATGTCAAAATGGCTGCCATTTTCGCGGAATATCAACCATTTTGAAATCAGGGGAAGTATTCCGTGCTGTTAATTTCCACCATTTTGAAAGAAGGGAGGCTACTCTTGTTTCGAATGGTCGCCAAGCAAGGTAGAGTTATGCATCCTGCTTAAAAATGGCCGCTATTATGAATGAGAGTAATGTCCCTTTATTACAAAATGGATGCAATTTTAGACATGATTTATGTCCCTTGATGTCAAAATGGCTTCCATTTTCGCGGAATATCAACCATTTTGAAATCAGGGGAAGTAATCCCTGCTGTTAATCTCCACCATTTTGAAAGAAGGGAGGCTACTCTTGTTTCGAATGGTCGCCAAGCAAGGAAGAGTTATGCATCCTGCTTAAAAATGGCCGCTATTATGAATGAGAGTAATGTCCCTTTATTACAAAATGGATGCAATTTTAGACATGATTTATGTCCCTTGATGTCAAAATGGCTGGCATTTTCGCGGAATTTCAACCATTTTGAAATCAGGGGAAGTATTCCGTGCTGTTAATTTCCACCATTTTGAAAGAAGGGAGGCTACTCTTGTTTCGAATGGTCGCCAAGCAAGGTAGAGTTATGCATCCTGCTTAAAAATGGCCGCTATTATGAATGAGAGTAATGTCCCTTTATTACAAAATGGATGCAATTTTAGACATGATTTATGTCCCTTGATGTCAAAATGGCTGCCATTTTCGCGGAATATCAACCATTTTGAAATCAGGGGAAGTAATCCGTGCTGTAAATTTCCACCATTTTGAAAGAAGGGAGGCTACTCTTGTTTCGAATGGTCGCCAAGCAAGGTAGAGTTATGCATCCTGCTTAAAAATGGCCGCTATTATGAATGAGAGTAATGTCCCTTCATTTCAAAATGGAGGCAATTTAAGACATGAGTGATGTCCCCTGATGTCAAAATGGCAGCCATATTTGAGGAATATCCACCATTTTGAAATCAGGGGAAGTAATATGTGCTGTTAATTTCCACCATTTTGAAAGAAGGGAGGCTACTCTTGTTTCGAATGGTCGCCAAGCAAGGTAGACTTATGCATCCTGCTAAAAACGGCCGCTATTATGAATGAGAGTAATGTCCCTTTATTTCAAAATGGAGGCAATTTAAGACATGAGTGATGTCCCCTGATGTCAAAATGGCAGCCATATTTGAGGAATATCCACCATTTTGAAATCAGGGGAAGTAATCTGTGCTGTTAATTCCACCATTTTGAAAGAAGGGAGGCTACTCTTGTTTCGAATGGTCGCCAAGCAAGGTAGAGTTATGCATCCTGCTTAAAAATGGCCGCTATCATGAATGAGAGTAATGTCCCTTTATTACAAAATGGATGCAATTTTGGACATGATTTATGTCCCTTGATGTCAAAATGGCTGCCATTTTCGCGGAATATCAACCATTTTGAAATCAGTTGAAGTAATCCGTGCTGTTAATTTCCACCATTTTGAAAGAAGGGAGGCTACTCTTGTTTCGAATGGTCGCCAAGCAAGGTAGATTTATGCATCCTGCTTAAAAATGGCCGCTATCATGAATGAGAGTAATGTCCCTTTATTACAAAATGGATGCAATTTTGGACATGATTTATGTCCCTTGATGTCAAAATGGCTGCCATTTTCGCGGAATATCAAACATTTTGAAATCAGGGGAAGTAATCAGTGCTGTAAATTTCCACCATTTTGAAAGAAGGGAGGCTACTCTTGTTTCGAATGGTCGCCAAGCAAGGTAGAGTTATATATCCTGCTTAAAAATGGCCACTATTATGAATGAGAGTAATGTCCCATTATTACAAAATGGATGCAATTTTGGACATGATTTATGTCCCTTGATTTTAAAATGGCTGCCTTTTTCATGGAATATCAACCATTTTGAAATCAGGGGAAGTAATCCGTGCCGTAAAATTCCACCATTTTGAAAGAAGGGAGGCTACTCTTGTTTCGAATGGTTGCCAAGCAAGGTAGAGTTATGCATCCTGTTTAAAAAATGCCGATAGTATGAGTGAGAGTAATGTCCCTTTATTACAAAATGGATGCAATTTTAGACATGATTGATGTCCCTTGATGTCAAAACATTTTCACGGAATATCAACCATTTTGAAATCAGGGGAAGTAATCCGTGCTGTTAATTTCCGCCATTTTGAAAGTAAGGGAGGCTACTCTTGTTCGAATGGTCGCCTAAAAGGTACAGTTATGCCCCCTGTTTAAATTGCCGCTATTATGAATGAGAGTAATGTCCCTTTATTACAGAATGGATGCAATTTTAGACATGATTTATGTCCACTGATGTCAAAATGGCTGCCATTTTCGCGGAATATCAACCATTTTGAAATCAGGGGAAGTAATCCGTGCCGTAAATTTCCACCATTTTGAAAGAAGGGAGGCTACTCTTGTTTCGAATGGTCGCCAAGCAAGGTAGAGTTATGCATCCTGCTTAAAAATGGCCGCTATTATGAAAAGAGTAATGTCCCTTTATTTCAAAATGGATGCAATTTAAGACATGAGTGATGTCCCCTGATGTCAAAATGGCTGCCATTTTAGCGGAATATCAACCATTTTGAAATCAGGGGAGGTGATCCGTGCTGTTAATTTCCACCATTTTGAAAGAAGGGAGGCTACTCTTGTTTCGAATGGTCGCGAAGCAAGGTAGAGTTATGCCTCCTGTATAAAAATGGCCGCTATTATGAATGAGAGTAACGTCCCTTTATTACAAAATGGATGCAATTTTAGACATGATTAATGTCCCCTGATGTAAAATGGCTGCTATTTTCGAGGAATATCACCCATTTTGAAAACAGGGGAGGTAATTCATGCTGTGGATTTCCGCCATTTGAAAGGAGGGAGGCTACTCTTGTTTCGAATGGTCGCCTCAAAGGTAGAAATATGCCCCCTGCTTAAAATGGCCGCTATTATGAATGAGAGAAATGTCCCTTTATTTTAAAATGGATGCAATTTAAGACATGAGTGATGTCTCCTGATGTCAAAAAGCAGCTATATTTGCGGAATATCCACCATTTTAAAATCAGAGGAAGTAATCCATGCTGTAATTTTCCGCCATTTTGAAAGAAGGGATGCTACTTTTGTTTCGAATGGTCGCCTAGAATGTAGAATTATGCCCCCTCCTTTAAAATGGCCGCTATTATGAATGAGGGTAATGTCCCTTTACTACAAAATGGATGCAATTTTAGACATGATTAATGTCCCCTGATGTCAAAATGGCTGCCATTTTCGCGGAATATCAACCATTTTGAAATCAAGGGGAAATCCGTGCTGTTAATTTCCACCATTTTGAAAGGAGGGAGGCTACTCTTGTTTCGAATGGTCGCCAAGCAAAGTAGAGTAACATGTGACTTTCGTGGCTGCTACCATATTATTATTGATATGTGACTTTCGTGGCTACTGCCGTATTACAGATATGTGACTTTCGTGGCTACTGCCATATTACAGATATGTGACTTTCGTGGCTACTGCCATATTACAGATATGTGACTTTCGTGGCTACTATCATATTAAAGGCGTGTTACTTTCGTGGCTACTGCCATATTATAGACATGTGTCATGATGTGACTTTCGTGGCTACTGCCATATTATAGACATGTGACTTTCGTGGCTACTGCCATATTACAGACATGTGTCTTGCATGGCTACTACCATATTATAGACATGTGACTTTCGTGGGTACTACCATAATAATATATCAATATGTCCGTAGCCACGAAAGTACAAGGCGGAAGTTAAAATGAATATTCATGAGTTGCAATTTTCACAAAATGACTTTTTTTACGGCACATACTATTAGTTAGTTCTAAATGGACAGTATTCGGTGAATAGGCGTGCCTAATGAATATTCATGTGTTTGAATTCATCACTGCTAGCACTATACATAGCCCATACACGAGTATAACAGGTTACATATCGGACATCCGGTATTCGGCGATCAGACATTGGTGTTTGAATGCATTACTGCTAGCACTATACCTAGTCCGTACGGTGATTATAATAGGACATCCGGTATTCGGCGATCATGCATTGGTGTTTGAATGCATTACTGCTAGCACTATACCTAGTCCGTACGGTGATTATAATAGGACATCCGGTATTCGGCGATCATCCATTGCTGTTTGAATGCATTACTGCTAGCACTATACCTAGTCCGTACGGTGATTATAATAGGACATACGGTATTCGGCGATCATGCATTGGTGTTTGAATGCATTACTGCTAGCACTATACCTAGTCCGTACGGTGATTATAATAGGACATCCGGTATTCGGCGATCATCCATTGGTGTTTGAATGCATTACTGCTAGCACTATACCTAGTCCGTACGGTGATTATAATAAGACATACGGTATTCGGCGATCATGCATTGGTGTTTGAATGCATTACTGCTAGCACTATACCTAGACCGTACGGTGATTATAATAGGACATCCGGTATTCGGCGATCATGCATTGGTGTTTGAATGCATTACTGCTAGCACTATACATATAGTCCGTACGGTGATTATAATAGGACATCCGGTATTCGGCGATCATGCATTGGTGTTTGAATGCATTACTGCTAGCACTATACATATAGTCCGTACGGTGATTATAATAGGACATCCGGTATTCGGCGATCATGCATTGGTGTTTGAATGCATTACTGCTAGCACTATACATATAGTCCGTACGGTGATTATAATAGGACATCCGGTATTCGGCGATCATGCATTGGTGTTTGAATGCATTACTGCTAGCACTATACATATAGTCCGTACGGTGATTATAATAGGACATCCGGTATTCGGCGATCATGCATTGGTGTTTGAATGCATTACTGCTAGCACTATACATATAGTCCGTACGGTGATTATAATAGGACATCCGGTATTCGGCGATCATGCATTGGTGTTTGAATGCATTACTGCTAGCACTATACATATAGTCCGTACGGTGATTATAATAGGACATCCGGTATTCGGCGATCATGCATTGGTGTTTGAATGCATTACTGCTAGCACTATACATATAGTCCGTACGGTGATTATAATAGGACATCCGGTATTCGGCGATCATGCATTGGTGTTTGAATGCATTACTGCTAGCACTATACATATAGTCCGTACGGTGATTATAATAGGACATCCGGTATTCGGCGATCATGCATTGGTGTTTGAATGCATTACTGCTAGCACTATACATATAGTCCGTACGGTGATTATAATAGGACATCCGGTATTCGGCTATCATGCATTGGTGTTTGAATGCATTACTGCTAGCACTATACATATAGTCCGTACGGTGATTATAATAGGACATCCGGTATTCGGCTATCATGCATTGGTGTTTGAATGCATTACTGCTAACACTATACATATAGTCCGTACGGTGATTATAATAGGACATCTGGTATTCGGCGATCACATATAGGTGTTCGAACTAATCACTGCCAGCACTGAACCCAGTCCATACATGCTTATAACTGGTCACAAATCGGACATCCGGTATTCGGCGATCATATAAAGATGTTCGAACTAATCACTGCTAACACTATGCCTACCTCCTACATGATTATAACAGATTACAACTTGGACATCCGGTAATCGGCGATCATATATAGGTGTTCTAACTCAACACTGCTAGCACTATACCTACCTCCTACATGATTATAACAGATTACAACTTGGACATCCGGTAATCGGCGATCATATATAGGTGTTCTAACTCAACACTGCTAGCACTATGCCTACCTCCTACATGATTATAACAGATTACAACTTGGACATCCGGTAATCGGCGATCATATATAGGTGTTCTAACTCAACACTGCTAGCACTATACCTACCTCCTACATGATTATAACAGATTACAAATTGGACATCCGGTAATCGGCTATCGTATATGACGCTTTCTCGCGTGGGGATGACAAATGATGTGATTGGGTATGTTGGCAGCGAGAGATGCATGTATTTTTATATTGGTACGTTGTATGAATTAAAAATGAACATGTATATAAAGTATTAACCATATTTATGAATATATAGTCGACCTTAATTTTTGTCATTATCATCAAATTAGTGAATGTTGTTGCCATTGATTTTAAGCAGAAATTATGCGTTGCAAAGATCAAATGTTGTGGACATGTATGATTGACGGAGCTAATCATATGTATTTGTATCGTAAAGGCACGGACTTATATGTCCGTGGTAAAGGGTTAAGAAAAATTATTTGTCTGTCGAAATCGTCATCAGAATCCATATTATATATAAGATTCCAGATATTAAATCCATTGTTGGATTATCGTATTGAGACGTATGTGGTTATTTTGATTGCACAGTTTATTTCAATATAAATTTTAATGCTTACAACACTTTTTTCTGTGATCGAAGAGCATTAATATATTTTAACCCAATTTTTTTTTAGGTTTCATGCTTAATTTTTAACAACTTGTTTCTTAAGGTGTCTTTCAAAAAACAAGGTAATGAGTGTAAGCTTTTTGATTCTGTAATTCTATGCTCAACTTAATACATTAATTAAACCATGTGAACTCACTGTGTTTTGCCCCCATGCTGACCTGGATAGAATGCCCAGTGTTGCTGGGGCAAGTGCCCGAAGTCGCCGTCTGTGGATTAGCGGTAGCGGCAGTCCGGCTGCGTTGTTCGCATATTCGCCCTTTATAAGTGGGCAGATATCATTTTACTCACTACATTGTAACATGATTATAACAGGTTACTGGTCGGACATCCGGTATTTGGCGACCATATATGATGTTCCAACTCATCACTGCTAGCACTAAACCTACCTTGTACATGATTATAACAGGTTACAGGTTGGACACCTGTATTTGATGTACGTGTTCGAACTCATCAGACAGTAATCTTTTGTATAATTGCATATTCATTTACTCTTCTTTGTATTATTTTTTCCATCATCCTGGTTCAACATTCTGTTGGGATCCCACGACAATGAGTATGGAAGCGTGGCACTTCTGCTTGGTATGTAGGAGGCTTATGAGGTGTTTGCTCGAGTTTGTATTTGATGCCATTCCAACCAAGGTCAATGTCTCCTTTGTAAAAAATTGTCTCATGGCATTGTCACATTTCCTGTTAATTACACATTTGATGTTTTGTGTTACTGGTATGGCTGAATAATGGAATGGTTCTTATACCTCCATTACACAATTTTCACAGGCATGTTCATTTACAAAAATGGCAATATATGGAACAACAAATTAAACTAAATTTCTTTGTTTTATTAGGCAAGTATGAATATACATTTCTTGACATGATACTTTAAATACGTCCCATGCTTATTTGCAAACATGCTTCATTTGATAACAAAATGTTCCTGAAACCGACTAGATCAAAATTGGTTGATATGAAGATCCTCACAGTTAGCAAAAGATATGATTTCCAACATGTAAAGAATAATCACTATATAATTATAATATCAACAAAATGACACGCATCTGGCAGGCGTGTTTCTTTAAATGAATCACGCAATTTGAACAATCTTGCGAGAGGGTTACCAAAGGAACATTTGCGAGAAATTATTTCAAAATTGGGCCAGTAGTTTGTATACAAGAAGATTAGTAAGTTTCCACGAATACAAATTAATTGGACGTATGAACATACAGTGAGTGATCACAATAACTCACACTGAGGTTTTTTCTCAGGCGACTTAAAAAACTGCAAATTCCAATGCAACTACAGTACACACTAAATATTCAAAATATTAAAACAATGCGTCTTTAACAATTGAATGGACACAAAGAGTTATTTGATATTTTCTTGCACTACTGTACAGCAATATAACTGAATGACACACAATTAACTTGACTGTCCCTATGTTGGCAGAAAGGTAACCTAACTGATACAAAAAGGTAAGATGTTTCATGAATATTTCCAGTTGCTTGCAGAAAGACGAGCAAATTAGTACTGTTCCTAATTCAAGGAAACTGATTAATATTCAACTTGCTGCAGTATATGACTGAAATATTGTTGAAAAAAGGTGCAAAACCAGATGAAAAATGGAACAAATATTGATTAGTTACATAGTAATTACTGTGGATGGGCAAATTAACCTTGTTTAAAAAGTAAACGGCAATACATCCGTCCATGCATCAGAACATTATGATTATACAAATGTACACATTTCATGCAAGTTACACAATTTGATGAAAAATCTAACATTAAAAATTTGTCTAATTTCTGTCAAAGCATAGTTTCCGAAACTAATCTCTTTTGGTTCTCTTCGAAGGCCTATCTGGGGGGAAGTTGAGAGAGGACATCCTCTGAAATTAAAAATTTGGTTCAAGAATGTGTGGTATGAAACAATATTTTTTAATAAAGGCCAGTCATGAAACATTAATCTACATTAATCATCTAAATTTTGGTCACAAAACTCACCATGACATGTTAGACTAAGGCGACCTTAAACAGTTCTGTTTATTATATCCAGTGTAAGGTGTAAACATTGTCCTCATTATTTTATTAAGCATAACCAGAAGAACAAAATGTTGAATATAGACAAACATCAAGTAATCATTACCCTAACATAACTCCAATTAATGTATTCTATAAAAATTAGAATGAAGTACACAATTTTTAAGAAAGGTATCAACAATATCTACATTACTGAACCACTTACAGGTCTGTAGGCAGCTAGTCAAGACTGTTCCATATTAATACTTGAAATTCTACTTCAGCTTGATGGCAATAAAATGTCTATATACACTTTGTATTATTTGTTAAGGTTCAAATTGTATTTTTTAACTTCAAAAAGTCATCATAATTACCTGTACAACATGTACGCCACAAGAAGTTCCATCCATCTGGTTTTTAAGCGGAAGGAAATCGATGTTCCAATGTTGGGTAGGAGATGTCTCTATCCTGTGCTTGTAACGCTCATTCATAAAGGCACTAAAAATTGATAGTAAGATATAAATATGGGATTTTTTTTTGTAATTCTTAAATGTAGCTTATGAAGGCAATAATTGGTAACTGGAAAATATACACTTTTCTGGTACAAACTGCAGGAGCGATTTAAGTCTCAGTTGATCAAATTCTGTCTGAAATATACAGACCACCGCTTTTTGGTTTTTCTTTCATTGACAATATCATCCCTGCAATATACATCTTTTGCAAATTCTGTATGCAGCTTAGCATAGTACAGATGTTGATTAAAGGGTAGAAAGTACCTTAAGTGCTACCTAGAAGATGTGCTTATATAGCTACATTAAATAGATGGTAAATGGTTACATAGCAAAGAAGCAATCACCAAATACCACCTGCTGAAGTTATGAAGGGATATGGTATCTTTCAACATTGTCAGCACTGAATCATAGTTCAAGGGCTTTATAAGGTCGACATTAAAAATATAGATTTATTGATGATGTGGCTACTCAACTGACTGGTACCAGTGATTCCAGTTGTTTGTACCCAATAGCTATTGTACTGCGGTAATATTCGTACCCAGCAATTTTAGCTAACCTCAATAAATATTTACATTAGGGGAAACAAACAATAGTTTGTTATTGGCCTAAAGCATTTTATGACATGGAAGTACTTAAATAAATGCAAACTACAATGATGATCATGTGGATTGAGCCTACAACCTTTAGTAGATCACCCAACATTCAACATTGGATGTTTAAAACAAAAATCCTATTCCTAACCTAAAGAACCTATTTTTTCATCTATGTTACATGAACCACACATATATTTAGGCCAATATTCAAACACAACACCGGAACAGTATCACTTACTACCATCTCTGAAGGTAGGTATGTTTTGAGAATTGCTGAATACAGAGAAAAATGCTAAAACATTTAAATTTCTACAAATTAATTTGTCCCATAAAATGATTATAAACAAGAGATGTTTGTAAAACATTATGCCCCCATGACCTTTGACCCCAAAATCAATAGGGTTCCTCTGCTACCCAAGATGAATGTCTGGAACAGCTTTAAGGATGATAGGGATTTCTAGATGGGAAACGAAAAGTTTACGGACAGACCGACCGACATGTGCAAACCTATATGCCCTCCCTTTTCCGAAGGGGGCATAATAAAAATGACGCTTCAGCATGTACGTATCACATTAAACTGAACATTTTAAGCACAAATCAAGTTTAATAGATCACTGATTACTATAACTTTCTTAGGATACTATGAACATTGGCTAATACTATTTTATTCTAGATGAATTCTAACATACCTGCTGTCTTAGTTTTTTTGTTCCTCTTCTTCCTTAGCTTTAGGACACTGGTGTTTTTCTGTCCAAGTTTACGTCCAGGTTTTCTTGGTCTTAAGATACCAGCCTCAGCAGGGACCATGCCACGTACTTTCTTATACAAGACTGTGAAGTCTTGGAACAGTTCTTCATATTGTGCATCTGCTGGCACTAAATACATCATGCTATTTATAGCACATGAGAGTGCTCTACATTTGGACTTGACAGCCACTGTTTGTTTTGGTGTATGTGTTGGTTGGACCTTGGAATGGCTCTGTGTCTGTTTTGGTCCATCAGTGCCTTGATTGTCTTGTTGCGCATCATAAGGAATGACATCCTCATCGACCAAGAGATGAGGAGCGTTTCTAAACTCTTCACTAAGGGACTCCCATCCGTGTCCTGGTACATGCATGATGATGTGAAGCATGTGCTTACACGGTAAATGGTATTTACCCCAGTCCAAGCAGGTGCAGGAAGGGAGGAATCCACCCAGATCTATATTGTACTGGCAACCACTAGTAGCACTTGTTATAGTGAACGTATGTTCCTCAGTCTGGTTAACTTCACTAACTGCAGGCTCAATTGTTATGCGGTCCACACAGTGTTCTATAAATGCACTAGACTTACAGTTGAGGAAATCAGGGATGTCTAGGATGTCTGCGGAGTAATTCGTTGACAACCATTCCAGGTTTTGTTTCACGTTCCTGAAAAGCATATATATTCAAATTATTACATACAGTGCATGGAACTTTAAAGCAGAATATTGATAAAACAAAAAAGTTGTTTACAAACAATGCACATCTCGGCTATCCACATTTTAGATTAAATAATACTAAGCAAAAGCAATTAAATCATTAGACACTTGACAGCAGCAAACAACCCCACATCAATGATATTTCAGTAGCCTGACTGACACTAAGCTTCTTATTAAATCCCATTAATGCAACAGTCAAATACTAAAGGCAGGGTTATGAGCCTTGTTATACACAAGCATATTGTTAAAAAGTGGGGGCATGAAAATAAATCATAGTACCAATATTATCAATGTTAGAAATACATCCGAATGCAGTAGAATTACCCTTTAACTTGATGTGTTCAATTTTGTTTTGGCATTTCTGTATTTTTTTTTATTTTTAGTCAAACTGTGCACAAAACCCATTTACGCTAGAATATAAAAGAAGTGATCTTGACAACACACTACACTGGAAATACCAAGATACCTTTTCATATTAGCATCTGCATGCTAAAACATAATATTATGAGGTTTCATTGCAGACTGGAACTTTTAACTTTTACTAGTTTTTAGTGGAAATCTTTTTTCTTTCATTTTGGTAACACTGACCTTGACACAATGTTAACCAAATGTGTCTACAGTTAGGGACTGCATCTATCAAATTTTAAGAGTATAATTTTGGTCTAGTTTACTTACTGTTGCACACAAAGGGCCGAGTACATGTGGTTTTTGATAATTTTCCTGCTTGGATAAAATCGGCTATTCAAACGATTAGCAGTTGGAAATTGTCGTTTTGAGTAACCGAAAATGGCCCGTGCCATTTCATCAATCCTCCTGACACCATCTCCAACCAAAGAGTGTATCCTGTCAATAATTGTCTGGTCCAATCTCTGATACACTGAGCTGAGCTACAATAAATTTTACAAGAAATATCTTCAAAAAAGATGATCAACACAAATTGAAATAAGCAAAGATGTTGTAGTTTTATTGATTAAGATCTTAAGTTATATCAGGAACACATGTTCATAGAATCAATAAATAAAGACAACGAAACATTAAAAATCTGCTTTCGTTCATTTGTATAAATCAGAGCTCGGAGTTAAAACAAGACAAATTTTAGGCAATTTCTAAAATCAAAGGGTGATAACTCCCGAGTGACTTGAGCGATTTGGCTGGTTATCAAACTTGGCCGAGATATTATGCCCACAAACATTTTCACTAAGTTTGGTAAAGATCGGATGAAAACTCTTTGACTTAGAGAGCGGACAACATGTGGACGCCGCCCGCCACGGTTGTATAAAATTTCAATAACAACATGCGTGGTAGAAGTACATGTAGTTTGTATCCTGCTCAATAAACAATCAACAGTATTTAAGAATTCAAAGACATAAAACATGTAATTTTAAAATATCATCCCATTTTTCAAACCTGATAATTAACAAAGTCTACCAAAATTCCAAACAAACGATATCAGAATATTTTTTATGATGTTCCTACCTCACCAGTGATGTGGTTGTGACAAGATTCATTGGGTACAGACACATACACCCTCACACCCCAATTTACATTGGATGAATGAAGAGTTGGAATCAATCTAAAAAAGAAGGGAATTTGTTACATATTTATATATTTAGTCCACGGACAATCCACTCACTTTTTACACAATAATTACTCGGACAAAATTAAATTTAACTGAAGAATTGTTTTTTTATTTTTATACAATGTTGTAAAAAATTCTCAACTGTCAATATTTGTCACCTTCAAATATATTTGTGTTCATTTAATCAGGTACTATACCAAGGAGTTGTCTTATAAATAACTTGCACCAATAAATGAGGGCCAGTTTGTTAGTGTTTTTGTCATGTCTCGTTACAACACAACAAAATAATATAAAATATCGATGACATCTCTATCTTGGTTGCATTTGATACCTTGTAATCAGGATAGCAGATGACGGCCCTAAGGATGATTGAAGCCCTGCAACCCTCTTTCTTGGTGCTGTGCTTTCAGCTCTTCTCTTCATACCCATGTTCAGACTGAAATATAACAAATTGCGTCTTTGAAACAAGTTTTAGAAGAGTTAACAATTGAAATTATCAGTTTTGCAAACAAATGACTGTAAATGATGTTAAAGTGCCCAGTTCTGAAATTACCAAAGGTCAAAAAGATTCAGTTGGTTTAAGAGTTTTTATTTCAATGAAAAGAGTAAGTGTCCTGGTTTACATATTAATGTACAATGAGGCTATGATAAAAACAATAATATATATAACAGCTTTTTGGGTGCAGGTCCTGGTTCATTAAGACTCGAATAGAACAAAGTGTGCAGTATTTCATATGTGCAGGGAGGAACCGTATATGACCCTTATAGTGTGTTCCAGACATGTGTCATATAAAACTTCCTAGTCAAATACAAAGTAAAACATACCAACCTCAGATTTATTTCTGCTAGATTTTAATTTGTCCGATTGATGTCTGTCTGGACCTTTCCAACACTCACGGATCTGACGTCCTACAAACTGGAAAGGCACAACCATCAAACTGGATGGGAAGTAAGGAACTTGAATGCTCCTCCCAATATATACGTCCTCCAACTTTTGGACCTCCTGCATTACAACAAAATGTCCAAGGTTGCCCTGTATAGCTTTTCAGATAAATCCTTGCTCTCGAAGTTACAGGAAGTCATGATTGTAAACAACCTACTAAGTGTGCGTGCGCAGTTTGGCACTGCACACGCTACAATTGCGGCCATAATAATTTGTGCAATTTTTTATTTTTTTTATTGAACCAGTATGGGGACACCAACATACACTAAAAAAGAAAAACCCCTAATGAGGAATCAGCTTCAGAGAAGTTCCTGTGATGATTTTCCTGTATTGTGTGACTCAATTATGACCAGTGTAAACATATCAAAATACCACAGTAACATTTATCATTACTTAATATTCATTGACTGACTTTAGAATACAAGAAAAGAACGTGACACGTTATTATTTCATGCGTAAGCTACATGTATGCTTAATTTCATGACAATCGGCAGGCATTTGCTAGTGTACGTAGTGTTACATTTTGGTATGTTCCATACGTTTATCATAATGTAATATTTAATAATTATTGTCTTCATTTTCAGCTCTCTCGCTGATCAGAGTCTTACAACAGACATAGATATAGAAGATCAGCCGGTTACATACCGCTACTTTGAAAAGGGCAGCAAGCGTGGTGGAGAGCTGCTTGTCAGTACGGACGGATACACGTACTGCGTGAAGAAGCGCAACAAGTCGTCCGTCCTATGGACCTGCAGTGTACGAGGGAAGGCACTTCGGTGTCACGCCAAAGTCACACAGGTCGGTGACGACTTTCGTGCCGGTGCCAGTAAACATGTCCATCCTGGCGACGTGGGCACATTGATGAAGAAGACTGTCGAAGTTGAAGTTAAGGAAGCGGCGGCGTCTCAACTATTCCGTTCAGCGGCTGAATTGGTTGACGTTGCTATGAAAAACATACCCAGCGATCAACCCCAGTTGCCCAATCCGGGCCTCATTGCGCGGGCGGCGAATAGGTACCGCCAAAGAATGCGACCAAAGGAACCTAAGGACCTTGACTTCGACATGGATTATCTGAACTGTGAAGAATTTCTTATCGGGGACATCCGTGTAGGCCGTGAACGGCACATAATATTCTCAACGCCGGAACAAATGCGTATTGTCTATAAATTGCATTGCTTGTATTTTGTTTCAATTGCTATCTCGTCTTTATTAAAAGTTTATGTCTGTATGTATATATGTATAATGTGTGTGTGTCAGCGGCGCTACCGGGATTCGTGGTGTGTCCCGGATGTAGTTGTACCTCTATTAGCTCTTTAAATAAAAAAAACAACCATTACTGCTTAAGTGTAATATGTACTTTGTTGTTAATCATTCATTTTGGTAACGATTAAACGTAATATTCTGCTATTTTACTGTTTTTTTAATCTGTAAGCAGGGTTACAGCTATAACGGAACGCTCTTTTTTCAAAATACTGTTCTTATATTGATATTATGTTTTTATTTATGATATTTATGTATATTATTAATTTGTAATGTAAAATAAACAGTTAAATTATATGTTGTATGCGCTGTTTCAAATCGAAGTTGACATATCGAGGGTTCAGTGCAAATGAATGAAAATATGAATAGAGCAAAAACTGCAGTTTATCTCTTAGTGCGTCAGTTGTTAATATCACTTCAGTACTGTACAGTAATGTACATTTGTTCTGTGATAAGGTTGTCATCTATCATTTCCTCTGCGATGATTTTTTCATAGTGAATCTAACTTTTGTGATATAAACCATGCGATGTCAAAGGCAACTTTCATTGTACAATATTAGCTAGTCTGATTTGTCGGCAAAGCCTTGATTTGATAAGACTCGTTAAGTAAATTCAATAAAAAATGACCGCTTTTGTAAGATCCTCAATACAAGTTCATTAATAAATCTATCTACAAGGTCCAGGCTATGGTCGTTTGCGGTCGATACAGCTTTGTACCTTGCAGTTGCTAACTTGAATAATTCCAGGACACTCCAGGGTGGTCTTGACAAATTACAGAGATGGGAATTCAAGAATAAAAGTGAGTGTAACTCGAGTAAGGCTGCAGTTACACAGATGACATGGTCCAGAACTTCATTACCTGCTTGATATAATTGTACATTATATTGCATGGTAAGGTCCAGGAAACAGTTACCAGGTCTAGGTACCTGGGGTAGACATCAGTCGCAACCTTTCGTGGAACAACCACAACCAACAAATACATGCTGATGCTAACTATAAACACTCGATTCTAAAGACAAAACATACAGGTGTAAAATGATTTTATTAAATCCAGCACAGCATTATCAACCAAATAATACAATCTTCTAAACAATACCAACTTTACAAAGTGACATTTAATAGTTACAGATAACACATACACATACTACTAAACACGGCCTAGAATTATTTTCAACACAGAATACACACAGTATGTGGTAGGTGTGTCACCAATAGACACCATATCAATACAAACAAGTCCATTTGATACCAATACAGAATTACAGATTTTAATATATCGATACAATTGAAAAACTCTCATTTGCTAATGATCTCACTGCAGCCGTTTTTCAGTCTTACAGGAAGTATGGCGGGTCCTTTTGATAGGGGAAATTTGCATCATGAATTACCAAATTTGGGTATCTAATAAGGCAATTTTTTTTAATAATTTTACCGAAGTGGAATTTTCTTTCTAAGTAAGGGAAAATATAAACTTTTCTTTGAGGATTGGAGCCCAATATCGACCCAAAATTTACCATAAAAAAGGGCCAAGATGGAGTAATCAGAAGTTTATGCCATTTTTCCCCCATTGTCTTGTCGACTCGCTGTGCAGACCGCATTCCAGCATGTACTATATTAACAGTTGTCCATGGAAACAAAGTGGTTGCACCCCTATATTTCAAAAGGCTCTAGGAAGTGATATTTGAGATCATTTGGGAATTAAAACAGTGTTTGTGTAGCATTACTCTAGGATAAATGCCAGTTCCGATCATTTAAATCTTCTAAGTTCTATCCCAAAAAACAACCATCAACAAATTATTGATATATTTGACTCGACATACTGATACAGACCATCAAAATGACAGCCCAAAAACGTATCATACCATTTCAATAAATTTGTCTCTCATTTCACCACATCATTTAATGAACTCTAAACTCGCTGTCCTGAAAGTCATCACATCATACAATAGTATAACAGCACCATTCATCCAACCAATAACTTGTATCACTGCAGAATATTAACGTCCACAACACTTCAATATAACAATAACACACATTTGACAACAGGGATTGAAATCCATTATTGTTATTGTTGTTTCACGGCACACACCTCCAGTGTTGCACTGAACACAGCCCTGAAGAACTTGTTATAACTTAAGAGGAATAAGTTTTGCTACAAAACCCGATGATCAATGTACACACCAAATTTGAGGATTAAAGGTCAAAGCATTCTTATGTTTTAAACACAAACGTTTTTTAATAAGCAGCCATTGTAACCATAACTTTCTTTGTCAACCCACTATCTAGCACTACATAATTAAGCAGGGAGCTGCAACGGACTTAAGCCACATGTCTGACTTCTCAAAGATCAATTCCAGAGTCCAGAATACTTCTAAGTAGCACTAAAAAATCCAATATCTATTCCAACTCGAGACTTCATTTTCCTTTCCCCTTTGCTTTTGAGGTCCCTTTTCCCTTTGCTGGCCCCTTTGCCTTTGCTGGCCCCTTTCCTTTCCCTTTAGCCTCTGTCTGTTTAGCACTTGTTCTGGACTTTTTCTGAAACATAATGAACATAATACTAATAATTACATTCAAACATAAGGAAGTAATATTGTCAGCAAGACTTCCAACAATTAGGTCCTTAATACATTTAGTTGATAAATGACCAATGCATTGTCACTTTATAAATGGGACAAATAGAATGAATTTTTATAACATAAGTGCCTGGGCAGCACTCACAACATATTAGCGAAGATGCATATTAGGAGTTGAATTATGCAACTCAATTAAAACAATAAGTTACAGGCAATATAAAGGGCAACATTTTCATTAAAACAAAAGTGAAAGTACATGCGAAATGTTGTTGCAACAGAGATTTTCAGGAGTTGAGGAGATGCATAAAACAATTTTTGTTTGCAACCTTCCAAAATTGCTGTGTTGGTAGGTAGGAAATTTAATTTTCACTACAACTCATCACTTATATAAATTGTTACCATGGAAGAATATAAATTTACAGGGTAGGTAGGGAGACAGCAACCAATGTTTTAATTCTGCCATGAACAATGTAGATTACATTTTATCCATACATAAAACAAGTGGGATATATAGCAAAATAGTCTGTAAAAAGCAAGTAAATAGACAACAATTATTTTTGTTACTAATCAAACTTTCGTGACGGACGGACAGGGGCAAATCTATAAGCCCCCCCCTTTTAGAATGGGGGCATAAAAAGACAACAATTACACTTTGTTACCATTCAAACTTTCGTGACGGATGGACAGACAAGGGCAAATCTATATGCCCCCCCCCCTTTAGAGTGGGGGCATAAAAAGACAGTAAATAGACAATTATTTTTGTTACTAACCAAACTTTCTAAGACATAATCCAATTATACAAACATGAACGTGGCACTTAAACTTACCTTAATCATTGTATCAAGTTCAAGGTCATCACCTCCTTCACCCTCCTCTTCCTCAGCCATAGTTTCCCCGCTTTCCTCTTCATCACCAAGGAGATCCGCCTCACCGTCAGCTGAAGCTCCACCCCCACGACGCTTCTTTACTGTGACTCCAGTAGAATATGGGGTCATGTGTACTTCTTTATTATATGTCCGTGTAAATGCTGCTTTTGTCTTGAAAAATGAATTAGTGAAATAAATAAACAAGGCCAGTCTACTTGCAATGTATGACGATCATAGGGCAAGTAGAAATGATAATATAGTGGAAATGAAAGCAACACCGATATTATTTAACCCAAGAAGGTAACAGGAAAGTGGACAGTGATGGCAACTCAGCAGGGATCACGGGAAAATTTCCCCATTCTAAACATAATCTAGCTGAAAATTACTTAATCTTCCTGACAGAATGCATTAAGTGTATACGGCCATTTATTGAGGCAGTAAGAAATTTGCACAGGAGGAGCAATTGTTCTTGGGAATTTGGTGTCATCCGCTCAGCTCAGAGTTCACAAGTTCAAACTTTATCAGAAATCACAATATGATAACCTGATGAACAGTGCTAGATTTTACGAGCTTGTCAGAGATTTAAATAGCTTTCAAGCATGTTTAGAATTTCATACACTGCAAATACAGACTATTTCTAATCATTTCTGCTGTTTGGTTGCTATTCTGGTCAGACAACATACTTCAAATATATTACAGTTTTAATGGGTTTATGATCATTATTTTGACATTTGAACGAAAGTTAAATTTTCAAAATGACCCCTAGCTTTTTGAGTACATTTTGTAATACTCGCCAGTCAAATTCTCTAAATACTTTCTTAGGATCATACCTTGCATGGTTTTACTCTGGTGGGCCACATTCAGGTAAATTTTTAATCGTCTGTCTATCTATACCTGCCTATTATAATTGTTTGTGTTGCATAATTTTGTAAACATGTATATATATATTACAGAGGCTCACAGGGAAGACTGGGCTTGCCCAAAATTGTTGCCTCTTTAAATAAAGTCGTTATTATTGTTATTACTATACTCATTTGTAGAAGATGCACAGAATACACACCTTTGAACTTAATTTGCTCAATGGGTCCGAGCTGTTTGGCCACTTGGATATATCCATAATGTTATCAAAGTCATCTTTAACAATGTCATATTCATCCATTAAATGTATCACATCTTTAACACCCTCCCCTTCACGTTGCACCAGGGGCTCAGTAAGGGCTTGTCTGAAGAAAGGGAGATAATCCAGATTCAAACTTTTCTTGTCCCCAGAAATCCTGAAAATAAGCACAATAAATCACAAACTTGTTGCCAAAGACTGATGCATTGCAAATATAAAGAGGTAATATAGGTATATTTCTTAATAAGGATAACAGTTCTTCCCCCTTTTGGGGCTTCAATAGTTAGCTCATTTGATAGACCACTTGGCTCCCAGTCGTGAGGTAATAGGTTTGAACCCGGAGCAATGTGTATGCTACCATGCGATTTGATGAAAGATAGAATATCCAAAATCCTAAGTCAGTATAAGCAGGTATCCCTAGAACATTGGTTAGGTCTAGTGTTTGCCAAACACATTTGGAATGCAAATACTTACAAGTTTCTTTCAAGAAAATGCTGATTTTTTTCCAGTACCATTTTAAATACATTGTATTGATTCTCAAGAATTTTGAATCAATACATCATTGACTAGACCACATTGTCGATATACTGATATCACACTTAGCAACAACAGTCCTAGTTAAAAGTTCATACTGATAAAAATAATGAAAACTTAAAAGGTTTACTTTATCTCAGGGTTTATTTCAGCTGTTTTTATATTCCCAATGACAAAAAGTCTATATTTTTTCCAATTTGAATTTTTTCTCAATAAATCTGACGAAAAATTTGTGGTTCAATTAAGCCAAAAATTGACACAGTTATAGGCTTTTCACTCAAATGCAGTTCATATATATAGCAATTTTGATTTATTTATCACTATATCGTTCAATTTATTCCAAAGATTTTGCTATAAATTCTAGATTTTTTCCCTAATTTCTAAGATTAACGTCCAAAAATTCCCAATTTGATGGGTATGGGTCATCTTCCCAAAATAGCCAAAATAAACCCTGCTATCTACATACACAAATACACAATGAACACTTACTGAAGCCTCATATGTGTTCTCAATTCTTGCAATATTCTCTCAGTTTTACCAGTAGATGAATTCTTACCAAGCCAACTAGGGAATGCTATCATTTGTGATATATTGCCTCGCATGTATTCACCAGGTATTACACTAGCATACATAGCCTAGAAAATTGAAAACAACAACTATATCAGGACAATATAAAGACAGTGCTGAAAATATAATAAAACCTTCTTTGACAGCCATCTTCATAGTTTGGAGACTTCAAAAAATAATAATTTTAGTTTTAGATTTAGTTACAAAAAATTTAGACAGTATCCAAATCTGACTGTATCCACACAAAAACAAATTTAGAGCTAGAGCTATCACTGAAAGGGATCAATATTCCCACAATACCACTTTGTCAGACATGTTTTCTAGAAAATCAAAGATGACCGCCAGTCAAGACAATGAAATGTTCTATCATTATAGGACTGTCAAAAATCATCAATGATATGCTAGTAGGCTTAGTAAAAGTAATTAGCATGAAGTTTCATGGAAGACCATGTGACACAACATGATGGAACAACACCTGTGATTCATATAAAGTAGGGGTACATAAACAGACTTTAACTGGGCACAAAGTTCGTTTTTGTAACGTGACCAACTCTAATAACCAGGCTCAAAAGTTTTGCTGACTAAAAATCAGAAATAGGGATACCTGACCCAATATAAATGGATAAAAACAGTTGTGAAAAAAATAAATCCTAATCTACCGAGCTCTACTTTTTTTCTCAACATATCACAGGAAAAGATGTTGTTCAGATCTTAGAGTGAAGATATTACCCGTTCTAGTATCTCACTCACCTCCAATGGAAGCAAACTCCAACTTTGTTGTGTTCGTATCTTTTTCTCACACAAATCAGCATCACAGAGGGAATCAGCAGATCTGGCCAGCAATGATAAATGTCGAGTTGTACTGCCTCTATAAACACACATAGAAGTTGGTTTAGCAATGACATAACGTGACTCGTTTCTTCTTCTTAAATGACTAACACCGGTTCATAGAATACTAGAGGGAACCACCACAACATTCTATATGGTACAAGTAGCACCCTTATTGATACTTCACATTATACAGGAAGTACAAATACTGGCTGGCCTGATAATTCACAAACACTCAAACTTTGTATTTACCAGCATTTTGTTTTGCTTAAATCTAAACATAGAAAATTCTGTCTGAATAATTGTTGTTACCCTGTGTCTAGTTGTGCTGATTTTTATTTAAATATGTACTATAGGACCAAAAAGAACTTAGGTCTTGACTTTCAGACTTATAATATTTATGACTTAAACCCCTGGTGCCATGTTCATGTGACAGGCGTGGTTTCATGTTACTTTCTTTGACACATTGTCACAGTGTGGGCAGCACTCTATCAGCTACGAGTCTGCGTACACAAGAATTTTTTTAGGTGGGACGTGAACCCAACACACAGGACACCAATTATCATGACTTGAAATGACAAGATTTGGAACATTAACGTGCAGAATAATGTGGACACTGGCTATATGGTATGACAAACACAAGTACAAGAGATAACAATCTACATCAAATATAAGAAAACATCTTACTTAGAAGCGAAAGGTGAAACATGAATGTAATTTTCTTGTACAAACAATGGCGATATGTTGTAATCATGAAAGAATAAACCGGATTTGTCATTTATTGTCATATTTCTTGTCTCTTCCCCACCCACAAACACTTTCCTACACACATCAAACGGACCCTGAAAATGGAAAACAACACAGAAGTTTATTTAAAGTAAAAAAATAACAAATTGCACTGTAATACCACCCGTCGGTCATCAATATTGAAATTAAAGATTTATTTAGATTTTAAAACTCAATTTAGTAGTTCCACACTCAGTTGCATAAAGGAATAGATTATTCATTAAATAAAAAAAAGGGCAAAAAATTCTGAATTCTGTAATAGCGACATTTTTTATATTAAAATGTGATTTAGTACCATGGTTTACTTCCAGTTCTGTACTTCGAGTAGGCCATCCTACGACTATGACAGCAATGAGACGTTAAGCGCCTCAAGAACTTCTATCAACCACCACGTTTTTTGGAGTGCTGCATTTTTGGTGAGTAGGAAGGAGAGAGTAAAAACTGCATGTTAGTCGATTCTGGCAAAATATCTTCAAATGATATTATATTGTATCAGTGCAAACTGTTTTCATAAATTTCAAGACACTGTCTGATTTTTTCCTATTACAGTTTACACACCAGTAGAACATAACATCAGATTTAATCTCTGAAAAGTTAGTAGAATATCATTACTAATACAAAGCTTACCATCTTCATGTCTTTTTTTGCTCTACTTGCATCCAATTTCACCTGATCATAAGTTACAGCCTTTTCAGCTGCTGTCCACATAGATAAATTATGTATCACCTGGAATATACACAAAAGTCATTTTACATAATAAATTTATGATGTCACAGAGGTTTAATAACACGCATACATTTCACTAGTGAAATAACACATTCTATGATGTCAAAATTGCCTTACAGAGAAAGTTGCCTCTTAGATGCAAAAAGAAGTTAATTTTTATCTATAAACTGTTTATTAGCAATTTACGATATTAAACAGACATTTCATTTATGCTCATTAATTACTGAATTAATTTCAAAAACTCATTTTTCAGAAAAAGATAAAAACAAGCAATAAAACATAAATTTCATAAATTCCAATATTTATGACCACTTATGTAATATCCTTTACTTAAATTGCAGTAGAAACTGAATGCTTGAAACATTAACCTTCAGTCTAATTGTCACATTAATTGTGTAGTATTAAGATGAACTTATTAAATGAAATATTATAGTCATCTTATGCAAGTGAAATTGCAAGACAGGAGTCTATTTGACACCTTGCCTCCCCACTACAAGTCTATATAAAGACGTTTCTACCATTAAGACCACTTAGGATGCTATAGGATTTTTCGCACAATCATACTTTCCCAGACCTTGAAATTAACCTTTCCTGACCTAGAAATTAAACCAACCCTGACTTAGTTACTGAACCATACCTGTCTCATATCTTGGTTTGCAGCAACAATCATTTCATTTACAGCTGGTGGTGGTAACTTCAAACCTTCTTTAAATGCTATAGACATCACAGCAGCCTGGTATAAACAAGATTATAGATATTAAACATATACGAAATGAAATATAGGACAAAATGTGTAGGAAAAATGGGTGGGGTACACTTGCGCACACAATACTATTTACAGCATTGTATACGTATGACGAAACTAGTCTAAACAATTAGACAACTATGCTTACAACTTCATGTTTTACCTTCATATTGCAATATTTTTTTTATACTTCTACTGTTTATTTTTTTACTTTAATTGACAAGGATAGAGTCTAAATTGACGCATCTCATCAAAAACCTGTAGTAAAATCATTGTCATCATCAATGCAAACACGGAATTTATTGTTCTATTACATGTATTTGACAAAAGTATGTCAAATACTGCTGAATTCTGATTTAGTTATGTAATAAATGGTGATTTAGACATCAGCCAATCAAAATGCAGCATGGCATGTAGACAAAATTCACGGACATGTGTACTCAACTACCCATCAAATTAAAAATTAATTTCCAATACCCAGGTGGTGGTTTATTTAAAAAAAAATATTGCAATCGCACCAAAGTGTATTATATCTGACGTTGCATAAGTTTTTCGTAAGAATTCTTTGAACAAAATCTTCCCATATCATATAAATGAAAGTAAAACGAGAAAGGAACATCTGCTTAGAGTCATATTTGTACCTGACTAATGACAAAATATCACAATCACCAATATCCATTACAAGCAACTCACATGATGTTAAATAATACACACAAAGATACACCAAGTACACATGAGTCAAAACAGGGTAGAACGCCTTACTCCAGATCCAGAGACTGCAAGTTCAAGCATTACATTGAGTGGGATTTGATCATGAATCTCACAATCCCTGAATTAGACGCGAGTCAATCAGCCGAACATTAGTATATATATATTTAGAAAGGAATTTCCCTGACACAGAAATCTCGAGTCCCGACTCCCTTTTCTTTCTAAGGACTACCATTTTCAACTCACTTTGCATCCCTTGCACCCCTAAAATAAGATTTGTCAAGTTTAAACTCCATATCTGGAACCCTAAAATTTTTACTAAGGACCCCCAATTTATCAAACACGAGGACCCAAGGACCCCTAGCTGAACAATCCTATGGAAAACCCTGTTTTAACTTTTGAGTCACGAGACAAGTGGATGTAAAGATGATGGAAACATTCAAACTGGGTTTGCCTAGGATCTTATGCAAGATTATTATAGCATCACTTACCTTAATTTGTTCCACTCGGGGTCGTTGGAAGCGGAGATCAAAGCAATAGTTAGCTAATGTTCGCATTTTTAGATGATTTCTGTCATTGCACATTGTAATAATAGGAATTTTTGTGTTCTTTATAATATTTGTCAACTCCTGAAAATTCAAGTTTTGTATTAAGATATTTATATCTATGTCAAGTTTAAATATTCAACTCTTAGCAAGTAACAAGAAAGAGATCTCCACAGCAAACTAGCGAAGATGTAACATACAATCAGCCTCATCATTAGTGTTCTCTGTGTTTTTCAGACCTATTCCGGACCGAAATAAGGCCCCATTCCCCTCTGTAGAAAGTACATAATTTTCCCTTATTCGGCGACAAAAATCCCTTCCTTACAGCATTGTTGATATTTTCAGTCAGAAAACTAACCAATGACAGAACTTATAACCACGAAAGCAAAATCCTCTATTTAAATAGATTTTTCGTTATTCTCAAGCATCTACAATTGTTATTCAATCCTAATCCCTTGCCTTTATGTAATATACAAGTTAACATGGAAGTAAACAAGCACATGCTTTGCCTTACTATTTCAAAGCACTAATCCATTTATAATTTATTCAGTAAAACCTCTTACCTGGCAGCATAGAACTCTAATTTACAAATATAACGTCACCATTACCAATATACACCAATTTGTTGAAATCGTGCAAGGATTTTATTCTTTCTCAAATTTGAAAGAACATACTTATACTTAAATTAAGCACTTGCCCATTGAGGCAAGCATGATTTCTACTATCCCAACATTAAATTTACAAGCTCTGGACATTGGGTTGGTGAGTTACTGTGAAGTCTGCAAACAACTCACCCCAATACCTCCTCGATCCTGGTTCCCACTCATACCATCCACCTCGTCCATTATCAGACAATGTTTATGGCCCTGAGTGGTAGAGGAACCAGTTCCAACATAGTCTACAATACTGGTGTTACCAACAGACTGAGATATCACTTCCTTTAAGCTTTTAGCATTTCTCGTGTCGGAGGCATTCAATTCTACATAGGAAAATCCAGCTTCCTGTAAAAAAGAAAACCGATAATAATTTAAATGTAATTTCTACAAGGTACGTACTTTTTGTTGTTGACCTTAAGAGTTTTCCTGCAATGAATTATCAACTAGTACTAACTTGCTCTTTTCATTGAAGTACATTGGTGTACACTTCAGGGCTCTAGAATTTTTATTTCATAGACACTTGTCCGGAATAATGGAAATCTAAAATTTGACTTATCCGACGTAGGAAGCAAGTTGTCTAAGAATAAAGGCCAATTTAATAACAAATAAACACACACAATGAGTGAATGATAGCTCCACAATCTAAAGTTAATAATCACATGTATGAGTTTGTAGGATTCTAAGGTTTGACTTACAACTGAACAATTGCTGATGTTGGTTAGCTTTAAAAACAGACTTGTCCGGGACTAACTTCAACTCAACTGTTCGTAGCCTGATTCAGCATAAGACTAATCCGGGACGTCGCGCTAGTGTATTTCTAGAGCCCTGCACTTATATTTAAAGGAAACATTATTCATAAGGGCAATTTGCAAGCACATCTGATAGTGAATTGTCTGAAATCGCTAATTAATGCAAAAACATACGGACTCGAAAACATATACACTTATATATTAATTACATACCTACATGCTTTTAAAATGCTACATAAAATTCAACAAACAAATCGAGGGCTCAACGCAACACTGTCGTAACTCCTATGTATTTATATAGGAGTTACGACAGTGTTGCATTGAGCCCTCTAAATATCGTAGTTACTTATTGCGCTTTTAATCCATAAACACACAAACCTGACAGACTAAAGTTGCAGTTGTGGTTTTCCCGATACCTGGAGGACCAGACAGTAAGGCAGCTTTAAATCCTGCACCGTCATCACTTCCACCACGTGCGAAAAACTTCCCTGTAGCAGGTTTCACACCGGCAGCTTGATTTTTGTGCCAATTTGTCAGCCAATTAAGGAGTTTCTTAGCATTACTTTTATCACCAGTCTGTCCAATGATTTGTTTCAACTGTGTTGGTTTGTATTTATCAACCCACATTAATGAAGGCTGTGATTGGTCAGTTTGAATTTTACTACTTTTCACCGATTGGCTCAAATGAGAACTACTCGAAACAGATTTGGGTTCACTGGAATTATCAGATTTGGACTTGGATGGAGTTTCTTTCTTCAAGGAATCCATACGCTTACTTGAGGGTTTTTCCATTGATTTTTCCTAAAATGAAATAAGGAAAAATCTTAACACAAAATGTAACTTATAACAATATGAAATAAATGCAAAATTTAACATGAAGTGGATGCAAAAGACAACTTTAACGATCAAGCTACAAAGAATAGTTCTTCCATTTTTCCAAACAGTCAAACTAAACCTACAACAACCAAACTCACCAGGTCACAGGGGTATTGGTATGCATGAGATGGAGAGTAAACTTGTGTCTTGCATTGCTTAGAAAGATTATCTTAAAATTAATGACCAAAATAAACATTTTGACAACAATTATTTTTATGTCTTTCGATACTGAAATGCGGCTACATCTAAATAAGATTTGTTGGCTGGGTTCTTACCCTACTTTGCCAAGTTAGGTAGGGAATTATGTAATTTATTCATTGTTTAGAAATCAACACTACATGAAATGTAATTGTTTCTACATTTCTCTTGATGTAATACTAAACTAGATGTGTCCACAAGACATGGATGCCACCGCTTTGGGCTTTTCAGTAGAATGCAAATATTTTGAAGCAATATTAATTGGAAAACTAACTTTTTAAGTAAAAAAGGGCCCTTACTCCTCCAAAAATCGACAGATTGTATCTGAAATCAAACTTGATCTGCATTTTATTATCCTATGCATATGTGCCCAATTTGAATTGAATACATCCATCCTTGTTGAAGTGTTGATGTTCAAAAAAGAATTACCTAACTTCAATAAACTTGAACTGGACAAAGCAAACAATGTGTTTTTACTGTGATCTAGACTCACCTTTTTAAAGGATTCTTCAGCTTGTAAGGTATATTTTGATTTCTTGCCGGGTTTTGTACGAATCAAATCAAGCAGACCATCTTCATCCAGTATCTTTGTCTTAAATGATTCCGCCTGAATAATTCAAAGCAACAATATGTCCGGTATGCAGTTCACTTCCCTGAATAACCATATAGCTAGTAATAACGAGATATGTTTGTAAAACATTTTGCCCCCTGTGACCTTGACCTTTGACCCAAAATTAATAGGTTTCCTATGCTACCCAAGGTGTGGACCTAGTTTGAGGATGATAGGTCAAGGGGTTCTGGGGTTATTGATTGGAAACGAAAAGGTTACGGACGGACATACCGACGGACATGTGCAAACCAATATGCCCTCTCTTCTTTGAAGGCGGGCATAAACATTCTTAAGTCGCTGTCAAATTCCTAAATGATATGCAGACAGATTGAAGATTCATATTTGTTGAGCTTTTGAATGGATAAGGAAAGAAATAAAAATACATTTTGCATTAAGTATTATAAGCTGTTTATTACCTTCGACATCTTACTCTCTCCAGCATCTCTCCCAGCGACAACATAGTCTGTTTTCTTACTGACGTTACCAGTAGCCTTACCACCATATCTCTCAATCATAGTCTTCGTCTCATCTCGTTCAAACGATTCTAACACACCAGTGATCACAAATGTTAGCCCTTCTAGACAATTGTCTGCTCCCTAGAAATTTCATCAAATAAAAATAACCAATGACAAATAACTGACATTTGGACAATATTTACCTTGCCCTAAGAATATTCGTACAAATCTGTAAATAATCATCAAAGAGTAAAAAGAGCGACTTTCAGTATATGTATTTACTGTTAGCTTGTATTTCCACGGTACAAACGATATAATGTAACAGAAGAAAACTAACTTTTTTGTCTTCCGTTTCTTCTTCCAAATATTTTACTTAATTAATGCTGACCATATTTCTTTAACGCACTTATTACGCCAAATTGTTTCAATGTATATTTTATTGTTAAAATACCAAAATACTGCGAAAACCAGATGTAATGTAAAAAAAGCAGCAATCACTATAATTATCATGCAGAATTATAAATGCCAATTTAATGTTGTGTAATAAAACCTGTTCAACATAAAACATTATGCAAGAATAATTGGATAATTGAATGGCGATTAAGATATTCTAGAAATGAATAAATGGGTCAACAAGTAACTGGAAACAGATCCCTAACTTCTTTTAACAAATTCTTGGAATATACAAATTATCATCCACAGCTTAAACAAACCCATTACCTCTGGTACTTCTTTACAACCCAGGGACTGAGGTGCCGCTCTGTTGAGGTATGACCTGTATCCTGATCCTTTATGACCAGGTGTCTGAAAATCATACACAATGCAGGATAAAAATGTAGTCACAAGTTAGCAGTACACACAGGTATAGAGCACAGAAGTCTTATGTCGTCTTCCAACACTACTTTGTTTAAACAATCAACACTTTTTGTAAGATACTGTTACGCTATGTTTCTCTTCATGAAGATTAAAATGCCTGCCACAAGTCAAAATTGTTTTTCGGCGTGCAGCATATTTGGCAGGTAGTTAGAAGACAGCAAATACGTTTTAAAGTTTGGCCTAAGGAGAACATTGTACTCATGCAGTCAGCAATATTGATATTGTAAAATTATTTTTTACATACAGTGGAAATATACATGAACATGAAAGATTCTTCATTGTGTTACACAAGGATCTGCCCACTTTCCAACACTGTACCTAATCCAGCCATCCCAAATTTAATGGGTCTTTCATTGGATTAGGGTTTTACTAATCATTATTTATCTTTCCAAAATCACAACTAGATCAGCTATTCTTCCACAACACCAGTCCATCTATAAATTTGACTTTGACAGGATTATTTTTCAATCATACATTCAAATCCAAGCGTCCACTAACTCACAGGTCCTCTTTGTGTTTTTTTTTGTTCAAGTCCTTTCTCAGTTGACCTAACCAGTAATTGTAGGTTACCAAACGGTACAAATCTGATCCTACGCAATCATAGTTTAGAGGTGGAAGACAAATGAGTTTGGACATATACGTCTCATCCGGGATTCGAACCCACAACCTCTAGATTAGCATTCAAGCACACTTCCGACTGAGCTAAACAGGCTGGCTTCATAGGTCCTCTATTACATTACTCAAGTCAAGACAACACGTGATTTGTTCAGGCGTGAGAATTCAGCTGAAAGTTCGGCAATGGGTCCAGGGGGTCACTGAAGCTGCTGGCTTTAAGCATCCAAGATGGCTTAAATTGTCTAAATAATGGCCCTTTGGAGCATCAAATCCGCAGAAACTTTTCATGCCCGATTTGTTTTAGAAATATTACCCTATTTAGCAATCTGTACGTGCGTATCTTCACAAGAATTCACATCATAGATAAAAGACATACAAACATACCTCACCATCAGCCTTGGCAGGGCTGATTTTCTTAGGACTGTCAGATTTTTTTGGTGTATTTTTGGGTGGGGAATGTTTTTCTGACTTTGCTATTGACTCTTGAGTTTTGGTAGGGGATTTATCTGTCTTCCTGTCTGTTCTATGCATCACAAACTCCATCTTTGCTTTTTTCGGAGAAGGCTGAAATAATAAATTGAAATTAATATTTTTTCTAATGTTTAATCATAAAATTTGGTTACAACAATTTTATTTCTCAAAAAATCCAGAAAATTTCTGACATGGCGTCTTCATGTCCTCCAATATGTAACACCATCATCAGTGTTGAATTCAGTCTGGAAAACTGAACTTCGGTAGAGATGTACGAAAAAAATTCCATCCAATTTCAATCCAGATCTTTTTCTAGAGATTTCGATAAATGAAGCCTATCTGGCATTAGGAAGAAAATTTAGTTTAAATTATTAAGTTCACATTGCTTGTGAAACAAGTTATAATAACTTATTATAATCACTCTCGATTCCTGCTTCCAGGGTTACTAACCAGTACTCGCGCAGAAATGCAGCAAAAGTTCTTTGACCCACCTTGCCTTAGATGGAATTCCAACTCACGACCTTCGGATTGGGAGTCTGGTGCGCTACTCTCAGCCTCTATGCTTCTCAATAAAGAACAAACTTACCGTAATTCAGCATTAATTGGTATAACCATTACTAAACTTACTAAAATATTGAAAATTGATTCTTACCTGTCTAGAGTCTGGCGTATCAGCGACCAGAATCTTGGATTTTTTCTCGGGCGTTATCACAGATTGTTTAGCTTTCTCAGCAAGTTTACTGGACATACTTTGCTTACCTAAAACCATGAAAGAGATGAACAATATAAGCAATCAGAATTACCATAGAAATATCAATACAAGTTATGATATAATAAAAGGGCATTATCCAGATCAATTTCATTCCTTGCACAAAATACTTTTTTCATCATACCTTAAAACAATTTCTGTTTCCTATAAAATGCGGGGAAAAAAGTCAGCTTGGGGGGGGGAGGGAATTTTTCTATACATTTGTATCAGGCCATGTATCACTATATATCTGACTTACACAAGTTTTAGCCATCAAAAGTTGTGGTAAGGGGTACAATATGAAGGTCAAATCTTGTTTTTTCATGCCTCAAAAGGGGTCACAGTACGCAATCCCTCATCATCTCATCTAACACTGCTTAATAAAGTGAGGTGTTTTGTTGGATTTAAGACCACTTGTTGTAAGTATTCAATTTTATACTGTCATCATAGGATCAAGCAACCATTTATACCTACATTACAATTTACCCACAAGCAACTGACAACTCTCCAATGAGAACCTGATATAGAGGTTGATCCCTAACAGGAACCAATGTTGAGCCTGTTACTAGTCCACATATCTACATAGAACCATGATAACCAATTCACTCTGAGGAAAGTGCCCGAGTCAAGCTAGACACCACATTGCGAGAATTTTTTTTAGTCAATTTCTGCCAAAGTATGTCAAAGCCACAAGATCATTCATGACCCTTGACCCCCTCAGTGTAACCTCAACATTTCAGTTAAGGGCCTGATTCAAGAGTATGATTCACCCACTCATTTGGCGCCAAAATCATTATTACCAATATACCCAAGACTGCTTCACCCATGACAAAGTTACAGTGAAGACTAGATCAAACAGACGGACACTCTCATGTATATACAACCAACAGCCATTTCAACAACAACAACAACAGGCTTATTACAATGTGATACTAGCAACAAACAAACCTTTAACACCAGAACTTTTCTCCTCTGATTGTGTCTCCTTTGGTTTCTGAAATAATTACAATATGATTAAATATGCTTTGATCATATAGCAATAACTGCAAAATTGATAAAGCTCACCAAAAAAAAAACAGCCAGTCTTATACAGACAGAAAAACACTACTTCTTTGTTGATTTGTCGGAAATTACAATCAAAAAGATCATTTTTCACCAGACATGCCTCGCATCCGAATAGATGCGGCAAGGCATAGAATTATTCACAATAAATAAATGGAAAATGAAATAATAGAAACTTACAAACCGTAATTCCAAATTAGTTACATTTGAAACAGTTTTGACAATTCTGCTAACCAATTATCTCATTCTTGACAAAGACATTACAGCATATGATAAAATACACTTCATGTGGTGAATGCATGTAACCAGACATCAGCATGTACAAACAATTAGCTGAAGAAAACCAGACACATGAAACATCACAAGTTGAGATCGGTCTCTGATTGTTATTTGTGTTAATCTGAGATTTGCCTCAAGTTGATACTTGCCTCAGACTGAGTTTGATTTAAGTTGATTTCTGACTTCAACTGATATCTACCTCAAGATGAGTAATCATCATGAGATTTGCCTATACTTGAGATTTGCCTCAAGTTGAGATAGTTATGTGAATTTAAAAGACCTGCAATAAACTATGCCCTCTGTTCAAAATGTGCCCAAAAACGAATGGAAAAGTTCCATTCTCTAGAATATCTCCCTTTTTTAACTAATCTTCGAGTTTAAGACAGATCATGCTGGATTTGTGCGATCAATAAAACATTCATGACCATACCTTAACTGACAACATATCGTCATCAAGAAGTTCCAAAGTTCTCTCAAACTCATCATCACTATGCATCTCTATATCATCTATATCAGCATTGTCCACTTTTTCAGGTTCCTGCAGTGAAGATCAATTAGTGTACAGCATCACTATTAAAATAATCAAAAACTCGACTCCTAACCTAAGGTCATGTGTTCCAGGGCACTTGTTAGGCCATGTTTGGGGCTATTTATGGGTACTATTCTCTTACTCAAATAGCATATAGCAATCCTCAGTTTGAAATTTCCAGTTAGAACAAAATAAATTCTTGTCATATTTGATAAATATTTGTATACAAAAGTCTAAAATCCCATCATAAAAAATTGGCTCAATTTCTCATTTTCATATTTCAAAGACGTAAAGTTCACTCATATGTGGGTATGAGTATAGTGCTCTTGGTTCAAATCCTGTTTTGGGCGGAAGTCAAACTGCAACCTTCACATTCCTTGAATAAGCCTGGATTACAGGATAGTAAACCAGGACGCAGTTATCAAGATGATTAATATAAGTTGTAATGTTTCACAATTTATGTAAATACATAGGATTAAACTAAAACTAATTTAACACCATTCAAGGCAAGTTAAAATGTCAGAATCGGTTAACAATTGACTCACATACACTACCTTTTTCACTTCTGTGACATGAGTAACCTTCCGTTCCACTCTATGAACAGTAGAAGTACCGAAGAAATCCATAGCAGAGACTTGTTTCTGTTTCACAGACTCCGCCTTTGATTCACTTCGAGGTTTAGACGCCGATGTCTGCTTCGATCCCATTAAGAAATTATCAAGAGAAGTCTTTTTTGGTTTCATCTCTAGAACCTCTTCCTCACAATCACCTACAGACATGACATACAAGTGTTTAAAGTCACTATTAAAATTATTAACAAGAGCTGACCTTAAGACAGCGTATTTGACTATTCAATAGAGCCCGTCACAATGATGTTGTCACTTTTACCATGTTCATGAAGATATTTGCAAATTTCCAAGTCAAACAAGGGCCATAACTTTATATGTATTCAACGGGCATGAGAATGCAAAATTTCAAATTCAGCTGAAAATTCGGCAATGGGTCCAGTGGGCCGCATAAGCTCCTGACGTTTTAGCATCTAAGATGGCTTAAATTGTGTCAAAAATGGCCCTTGCAAGCATCAAATCCACGGAAAAATCTAATGCCTGATTCAAGCAAGAGTTATCCAGCTATTTATTTTCGTAGGTTTGATAGCTGGGAAGTTTTTAATTAAAGACATGCATTGGTTACCGAGATATGGCCTTGATAGAAACTTGCACGCAAAACTTCTAACCACCGCGAGACACCAAAACCAGTGCAAGTAGAAAAGCTCTGACCATTCTTCAAATAGTCAAGCTAAATACTGATTTGAATATTGCACTGAATAAACAAAAACAGAGTAAACTACACATTTCATGAAACAAACTGCATGCAATACTAGAAACATGTCTTTCTTATATAACCACTACTTTCCACTAAAATGTTCACCTATATCAGGTATAAGAATGCAAAATTTCAAAATAAGCTGAAAATTCGTCAAGGGATCCAGGGAGCCGCTAAAGCTCATGGCACCTAAAATTGCTTAAATTGGTTCAAAAAACGGCCTTTGCGAGTGTCCGTGAACCTGCGGAAAAGTCTCATGCATGCTGTATTTAGGGATGAGAATTTCTTTTTAAAACAGACTTGCTTTTTCAAGGTATTTACTAGCCGTGGATCAGGCAAATACCTCTACCTGCAGACTCAATGTTTTTCAGCCAATAACAAAAATCAAACATGTTTTCTAGACATAAGTAAATGAACAGAATGCTTTGCTAAATGATAGACATTCAGCCGTAGTTCTTAAGAAGATATATTATATACCTGTTCCACCAATATGAAAAATGGTTTGTTTTTTCTTTGATTTCTTCTTCCCTTTCGGCACTGGATCTTCATCCGAATCTGTCAAGAAAGATGGAAAATTACAACATGTACATTCATTTGACGATGTGAAGAATCACTGTAAATTATCACCATACATTCAAATCTGCAGAGAAACACAAACTTTAAAGAACCAGCAACCATTAATGGATTCCAATTAATGAAGCAACCACTCCAGTGAATGTTTTTGAAAATAATTTTACTGCCTGTGCCTTTTCAATTGGGAAAATAGGCACAATAATTCCCAAATTTGGGAAAATAAGGTAATGGTTGTTTTGCTTATAAAAATAACTTTTCAACTGTGGCTGGTGTTTGATATTTATATATGAGGTGATGTAAGAGCAAAGATTCTTTTATAAAAGGTTAAATACACAAAAACTTTACATAATAAAAAGAAATTAATTCAGAGGGAGAAAATGAACAAAGAGTTGGGGAAAAAATGATGATTTAAGAGGAAAATGGCCACTTTTTGGTAAGGGGAAACAGCCTATATTTGGCAGTAAAATTAACACAAAAATCACTGAGGCCAAAGAAAAAGTTCCGTTTCCAGTCTCCTGTCGAAAAAAAAAGGTATGTAGGTAGGAAAGTTTGTGTTTTTTTGGTTAATGAAGTTGTTGCTGACATTAAAGCCCCTACAATTTGACTATTTTCTTCACATTTTTTTAAAAACCTGAAAGGAGGAAAAGTTTAGGGTTGGAGAGTAAACAAGAGGGTAGGTCCGGAGACCGGAAACAGAACTATTATTTATTTTGGCCTGAGCACTTACCAGAATCCAGCAACCTAGGCTTCTTCTTCCCCTTTCTCTTCAGGCTTGTCTTCAACACAACAAATTCATCATCATCATCATCTTCAATTTTTACCTCCTCATCTTCATCAGTGGATAACTGAAAAAAGCATACACGTACATCACATACACACATATTTGCATAATTATAACCATATATTATCTCACCACCATTCTTTTGCTATTTTTGTGTCATTTAGTATCATTTCTTTCCCACAATGACTTTCCTAGATGTAAGAGAACAAATTCAACATTTGTTGTTAAATATTATATGAATATATCCCACATAGGCAGCACCAGGTATAAAACAACAGTAACAAACTAAGACAATTTGCTGTATCCTAGACTGATTTATAAAATGACCGATCTTGACAAATGTTTACCTGTTTCTTCCTTTTCCTCCCTCGATTTTTCTGGGCCTTAACCTCTCCATCCACTTCGTCTTTATCTGAATGACTTCTATCCAGCTTACCCTTATCTTTAGACTTCTTTTTGTTCACTACTGGCGTGTCAGGTAGTGAATCATCATCTATTCGAATAATTTCTTCATTTTCGTAACTTTCCTTTCCTTTTTTACTCTCTCTACTCTTGTGTTTTGCTTTGGTATCCTTTAACTTACTTTCAGATTTATCCCTACTTTTGTCTCTTTTTGAAGCTTTGGCCTTTTTACTGTCTTTTTCATTTGTTTTATTTCCATTCAAGTCCCTGTTGTCTTTAGCTGGTTTAACAATCACGACATCATCAACATGCTTTTTTTCTTGACCGTCTTTGATTTTTGTCAGCTCATTTTGTTTCCTCTTATTGTCTTTACCTTGAGGAGACTTCGGAAAGAAAGAACGAATATCCTGAAAATCAAACCAGTTGAGAATGCTCAGATTTAAAAAAAGAAGACAAGTCAGGCCATAATTACCTCATTAACAACGAGTATGTTGTACTAGCTTATAAATGTGATAGGGCTGCAACAATACAGACGTGTCACTCTGTTCGGGTTTTGATTACTTTTTTCAGCATTTGGTTATTTGTTTCGGTAATTGTATATAAAATTCTCCAGAACTGATAGTTTAATGACATGTAATGACCAGACATGGACATTTAACTAGGCAAGTAGAATTAGAACAATGTATTATAATACAAAGCACGTGGGACATATACGATTCCACAATTTCGCACGAAGAAATGTTGGTAAGAGAAAAGTATTGATTTTCATTTCATTATTTTAGAACACAATTCAAACCGTAAAAACAGAATCTTGATTTTAAAATCAGTTATTGTTCCATTGAAAATCAATATAGCGGTCGCGCAATTGGCGTGTTGACGCCGGCCAATATCTCGGATACGTATGTAAATGTATTGTATTTATAAATTATATATAGCAATAAGTTTATTTGCAAAATATGCAGTATCAACGGTTTCAACCTGTTTCTCTTTAAACGCAACAAAAAGTGTAAACGTATCCAAGTCGCCAGATCTCAATGATATTGAACATGTGTGAGACGAGCTAAACAGGCGAGTACGGAGGCGAACGGCATCCTCTCGCAATCTGTGTGAACTGGAACAGGCCCTTGTGCGATCTTCTTACGCACACCAATTGTCTGCACATTCGCTTGTCTTTCGGACATTTAAACTTTGATTGTGTCATCAAAAAGGCATTTCAGGAGTGAATGAGTAAATAATAATTTTTATAAAATTATGAATGCAAAATGTGATAGGTTACTGTATTTTTACTTTACCTAACAAACGTATCTGCAAAGAATGTAATTTTTAACATGTTTTCGGACCGACAAGTTTGCATTCGGACTGACAAGTTTTTTCAAATTTGAACGAAATCCGCTCACAAATAATCCAGTTATACCGAATTATATAAGTGTCCGGTTAGAAGTGGCTCTAACTTCACTGAGTCTAAGTGTAGTTTTAGTATCAACCAAAATGGCAGTTGCGTTGTATTATTGATGACAAACATAAAATTATATGCAGATCTATAGATAGCGTACAAATTTGTTTCACTATCTTACGATTGTTTAATCTGAATATGTATATTTGTCAAACTCCTGCAGTAAATCAAGGGGAAAAAGGGCGCCCGATGAGGGGTTCGAACACACGACCCCTAAACACTAGTCCGGCGCTCCACCGACTGAGCCAACTGGGCAACCGTCTTACCCAACACCACTACACTCCCGTACCCTGTCATAAACAGAGTATCTACGAGTACAGGACTCCCGAACCCTTAGACTCAGTTCAAGGGGTATGGAACCGTACCTGTAGCGACTGCCAATTTATTAAATAACAGTAGTTATACAAGTAGTGTAGTTTAAAATGCATGTTTAGGGATTATATACCGTTATACGCTTATAAATGGTTGCTGATTTAAAAAGATTATTAAACATGCATTGTAGATTTTCAATTAACAGGAGCCAGTTACGGAACTCTTACTCTTAGACTGCGAGTCAAACATTACGATTCATGGTCAACTTGGCCCACTTCCAATCTCGGCCCACAACTAACTCGGCCTAATAATTAAACTGTTTAATAATTTTGACCCCCAATTAACGACTCAACCACATTCGGTGTGAATATCTTCGCCTAAACAGACGACTATTATCACCTTCCTAAGTATATAGAAGGTGTGAACAAATTTGCCTTTTCATTGTTCTTCAAAAGTGGGCCGAGTTGGACCAGGCCGAGTAAGACCGGGCCGAGATTGGAAGTGGACCGAGTTGACCCTTTACCAAACATTACAGTCATAAGTGGCACTATCTTAAAGAAAACACAGCCTGACAATCGGCTGATACAGTTTAGTAATGGATCATTTATAGTATTTTACCATAATTAAAATCCCCCTTTAAAGGCTGTCAACAGCAGAATTGTGCAAACACATCAAGACTCAAGTTGTGTACGTTTGGCGCCAAAATACCACACTACGCATGCGCGAGTTCTATGTAGGAGAATTCCGGGACGGTTCGTTCTATGATTTTTCGCCCCAGATATTTGTTAATGGATCGAGTTCTATGGAGGATATATAACAACACATACGGTCCAAGAATTCTGGGACGCTTTGTTTGAATTGTTATATAGTGTATTCTCATTTTGAGTCTGCTGAACTTCTTTATAACAATGAAGATTATTTACAGGCGCAAAGTTAGACGTGTTTGTATGTACATCTAGATATTGTTATAGACGTTGTTCAATATATGAGTAAATGTACAACCTATATAATTGAAAATACTAAAACATTATATATATGCATTAGTTGCATATTGTTTATAAGAATGCTATGTTAGAATATACTTTTCGTAGTTTTAACACTTTTTTATCAATAGCTTTTGGGTTGGGTTGTGTTTATTGAATAAACAAAAATAAATGAATCTGTATTTAATAAACACATTTGTGAGAACGATAACTTTAGAATTTTATAAGGAATACTGTAATTATCATGACTTATTCAATTCGTTCAATCAGTATCGAAAGTTGTGCATGAAGGAGTAATACAGAAGTCGAGGCATTTGAAATAAAATAAATCGGTTAATAGAAATTGAAACAACACAGACAGCTCGAGGAAATACATATAAAAAGAGAGATAATACGTAGCTACAGGGAACGCCGTATTCATAAGACAGTGCCTCCCTACGCAGATCTCCGGGAAAACAACAATCCACAAAACACAAGGCACTTAAGGAGGTTAAAGGGTACATCTGTTAAGGAACAGAGGAAAAGAATAATTTTCGGCGCGTAACTGATTACCTTGAATGTGACAATTTATACAGACTAATGTACCATAGGCCTACTGTCGACGGTACTATAACGATTCGCCACAATAATTAGTAATTCCTGTCGACTAACCTTGTACAAGTTTGCGTTTTCATTTATCGTCGCCATCGGTATCACATAAGGGCTATACGCACCCTGAAGAATATTAGTCATTTTAAAAATTTTGGAGGATAGTGCATAATACAGTAGATGTCCCAGTTCTAGAAGCACCCCAGGTTATTTTATGCGCCCGATGTAAACCAATCTCATTGAAATAATACCAAACTTTAGCTCCATTGTTAGGATCTGACTACACTCCGTAAGAGGTCACGTTCATATTTAACCTCTCTAAGAATAGATATGCATAACCAGGTGCTCGTTTGTGGTCGAATGAAATTTCTCCTTACTAAACCGTGTTTATCGTCTTTCTCAAAATGGCTTTATCGTTTATTTGGAGTTTCTGTTTATACTGTCTTTAACGTCCTTCCTGCCGCTAGCGTTTATAAATATTTCCAAAAACGAAAAACTACACAAACAACACCTATCAACCAAAGAATGTTGCCGTGTAGGAGTTGCAGTTGTGCCCAAGGGCGTAGCAATATGGAAAATGACGAAAATACGTAATCGGAACGTCTTGGTGATCTACGCTCAAATAGAATTTACGGAGCACGCCGGCGATCGACGAATATTCATAACACTATACAAAAGCATTTTGCAGCCGACGATTTGATTGGTAACTCAAAGGTGACCAGAACGTGACCTGTATTGTGCAGTCATCATATACAGTAAGCGTATAGTATAGGAGCGAGCGACTGGAGCTGAATTTAATGAAATTGGATGTAAACTATCATACACGGGACCTCGGTTTTTCGAAGTCTCATCCAAAATACCGCTAGTGGTGGAGCGGGGGACCGAACCTGCAACCCCTGGATTACTAGTCCAGCGCGGTACCACTGAATCGCGAATCCGCTCCCTCTACTGTCGACCGACTAAGCTATGTTTATGGATAATGTTATTGTTTTGGAGAATTTAGCATTGCAACATGACAGAAACTACCAAAGGATGACGCCAAATGGGAAATCGCTTATTTCCATTGTAGTCTGTGTTTTAAATGTATATTATATGTCCCTTTCCCCTGTTAAATTATTTCACTTTATACAATGTTCATGTTATTTTCTGCCCAGTTTCGGCCTGTTGTTGCCAGCTGTCTTGACCTGTCCTGTGCTATTTTCCATCCTTCAATAGCCATCCGCCCGTCCAATGTTTGTCCTCTTTGATTCTCCTAGTTATTCCTTGTGGTCGGTCAGACCAGTCCTTGCGCCTCTGTTCCCTTACGTATGTACCATTGGACCTCCTCAAGTGCCTTATTGTTTTCCCAGAGGTCTGTGTGGGGAGGCTCTGTCGTATGTATATGGCGTTCCCTTTGGCAACTTATTCTCTCTCTTTGACATTGATGCCACGACACAGAATGGAACGCATGATTACTTCATACATGTTGGCCAGCATCAGATAACTTACTGTCACAGTTATTACATAAGAGCAATTCAAATATCTCTTCAATAAATTTATTATACACACAATACTACGAAATCCGGTCAGTGCCACAATGAATGTCGTGTATCGCGCTTGAACTGCATGTCGTGAGTCATATCGTGTGTCACTTCGCATGGCATGTCGTGTGTCGTAGCGAATGTCGCTTCGCATGTTGTGCGTCGTAGCGAGTGTCGCTTCGCATGTTGTGCGTCGTTCACTTCTTCACACATTCAAGGCCAATACAATTTACTTCCCCTAGTTGACAAGGGACACGAAACGTCAAGTGCACAACTTCACATGCTGATATACATTCCCAAACATTTGAATACTGTAAGTTGAACGGTTCATGAAATATGAACGACACAAGGTTTTTGTTGGATGGACAATGGTAAATCCAAGTGCCATCACAATTGTGTGAGGAAATAATAATTATACGCTCTTACTACACTTATATCACTGTATCTAATTGCAATACATATTATTACCACAGTTGTGAACGGAAAAATGGTAAAACACTTCAATTTAAGAAATTATTAATAACCAGTGGCATAATGATCAATATTTGTACGAACGATCAAAAATTTGCAATGTTGCCAACCTTTTTAGATGAAAAACATATATGTTCATATTAAACACGAATTATTTAGGACTCATTTATTATCCAAACTTGTTACGTAAATAATTATAAGTGGATTTATTCCAGAGCTCAGGTGCATTATGCACTGGGTGAGCTTTAATAGCAAATATGACAAAAATTGACTTAAGTTTAAAATATTTCTTAACAGCTATTCACAAAACATCTTAGAATTATTTTGGTCTTAAATAGCCCATTTTACGAAAAAATCTAAGATGCTTTGTGAATACCACCCCTGGTCGGTTAAATTGACTGATGAGTTTTCCCTGGGTTACTACACGAAATGATTATCCTACATTCGCGGGTGAAATATAGTTCCATTCCTGAAACTGCGAATGAATTGATATTATGTACTTCTTTAACATGGAATCCAGTGAAGCCAGTCAACCATGCTCTCGATGACTTATCAAAAGCAAGAGCATATGCAGTCGTTATAGGCAAAAACGTATATCTTTGAAAATTTAACGAAATTGCAAACATACGCAGTTTAAACGCTGGTATGAAATGATAGGTACACTCATTCGAACCTCGTTTATTCGACAACCTTCTATCCTAATACTTGGTATCATCTGAAATAAATAGCAGGTCCCGATGTATCTTCTTTGGCACGTTGAATTGAAATGGGAGATTGAAAACTATGTTTGATTCGAAGTTAAATTTCGGACCCGATGAATTCGAATGAACGTGGTTCGACTGTATTATACAAACAGATAACCGGATCATGAATTCACCTTCTAACTTATCGATATGAACAACGTTGGCGTTATTAAAATTCAAATATCTCAATTGTGGTCGCCGTACCACTAAACTTGTGAATAGTGTGTCTCTGTTGTGCAGTTTACTGTTTTTGATTGATCTTTTAAATTTGCCTCTGGGGACTGATGTCGATTAATGTTCGCCAAAGGTTTTTATCATATTAAAAACATTAATTTGCTTATCACGGTTTTCACTTGATTTAACTGATTCCGAAAGAAGCACGCCACATATTTATTATTTTTAATCCGTTAGTATTTCAATTATTTTCTCTCATTTTACCTCGTCTCTTAGTAGAAACCCATCTACTCGTGAGTCATCTACAATTATTAATATTTATATACATGTATATGTGGGTTCGATTACCAAAAATGTCGCACTAATTGCATTGATGTTGATGATAATAGCATTAATTGTCTAGCTAAGATGATACACATGGAATAAAAATTATTCCCTACGTGGAGCAAGATAATAATGAATTAAGTGTTCCGTTTTAAATTCCGTGAGTATATAACAACTTGAATCAGTGACGACACACAACACTACTGCCAATGACAAATTCTGGACGACATATAGAAGAATAAACCTCTAAATAGTAATGAATGAAACAACGCCATCGCATGACGTTACTAACATAACTGCGGTGGAATTTACATGGGACAAGATACTTACAGCCGTAACCCTGTACACAGTTACTCTGATCACCATTGCTGGAAATGTATTAGTTTTGGTGGCCGTTAAAATGGAGAAGAAGCTGGCAACATCGTTTAATTACTACATTGTTAATTTAGCAATCACAGATATGGCAGAAGCTGTTACAGCTATGAGTTTCAAGGCGACACATACTGTGCTTGGATATTGGCCTTTTGGAGAAGTTGGCTGTGGTCTCTGGATATTCTTTGACTACGGTAAGCATTACATATTATTATTAATTATAGAATCCAATTAATTGTGAGTTGAAAAATGTTATCAAAATTATTTATTAAAAAAATAAAGGATGCATGCTTGTTTATTTAGTGTACATTGATGTGTTTTTGCAACATTCTGGATTGATAAAAGCTATAAAATAATCGATAATTTCCTTACATTTCCTTCATCGTTTGCTTCTTTTATTTTTGTGTTTGAAGTGGTATTTCATTTTTGACATTTAATGCCAAGTTATACCCACGGGCGTATAGGCGTAGGCCCAGGTACACCCAAGCTGCGACTGCAAAAACTAAGTTTGATTGTAAGCTCCATAACCCGGTTATTTCCAGTAAATTTCGTGAACAAACGATCGAGCGTGTTAAGAAAATCTGTGTTACTTGTATCGATACTAATTGGAGGCATTTAATGTAGTAATATGGTCAGTATAAAGCACAATTCATTACAGTTTCCCGTAGCAATGTTACTTTGGACAGTGATACTGACGTTGTTGCAATTGTTCGAAAACTGATGAATTTGGTCCGTTTCTGAATTTAAAGTTAACTTTTCATCAACAGTTACGGTCTTAAATCATGTTTATTGCCACTCGTCTGTTAGCACAATACCACCATTAAACATGTGTAAGCCTATATGTTTTGTTTTGTTTTATTGTCGTATTGTTGTAATTTTTGTAAACAGTAGATGATTCTGTAATCATTGTTGTATAAGCTGCAATTTTGCTCGAATTAACATAAGATAAGATACGTTTATTTATGTCTCACTTTTGTACACGATTGTTACAAATATACATATGTAAAATATTAACAATGTTATTCATGCACAAAAAACCCCTATCAATCTGAGTTATGAGAGACAAGATATAAGAAACAAACAAAACACAAAGTTACATCAAATTAGTATCAAGATAATATTTTAAAAAACCCACAATTATACGAGGTTTATTATGTACGAGTATATTAAATATTTAAGTGTCTCTCCGTAAATATATGTGTTTGAATATTCCTGATCATATTTGTAAATATGTTGTTCTCATGGGCCGCGAGGTTTATTGGATTGTGAAATAAAGTATCTATCATCTATGTACATAGTTTGGCATAAAATAATGACGTAAGGGTATTAATATTGTTGTACTCCTTATACAACGGCATCGAAAAAGAACTACGCTTTATTTCTTTGTATGAGGCATTTCCTGCACGACCTCTATGTTCCCTTTTATTGTGCTCACAATCCCCATTATTATACTAGACAGTTGTTCATTAGAAAAAAAAGCGAACATAATTATTATATTTTCTGTTGTACGAAACATTTCTCTTTTATTTCACCTTTTGTAAATCGTTTCGGCCAAATTTAGACAGTCATCTCATTCTGGCAGTACGTGTGTCATTGATGACATTATCTGTATCGATATATTGAGTTAAATACGTCGACGATATGCAAGTAGCGATTTATAGATATTTGTATAAAAGAATATAAAATAATGATTTAAGGAGATCATAACTCGTGTTTATCCATGTGATGCTACAAAAACACTGTATTAACACTCTAAATGCTGACACACATCACTTTGTAGAGCCCCTAGAAAGATACAGACACATCCATTTTGTTTCTTTATGCAATCATAAGAACAACATCCACGAATTGGCATTGCACGCAGAATCAACGACGACAATGGAGAATGAATTAGACATTTTCTAAATTTCAGGTAAAGTTCTACGCGTGGTAAACCAAATAGATTGTTTAATTGTATCGATATTGTTTCAGTTGTTGATACCACTAGTTAGCACATTTTCATGTGTTATACTTTCTTCCGTTTTGTGTATTGTTTTGTGCAGTCTATGTTGTTCCGTTGTTGTTTTGCGTATTTGACGTTTGATGGTCTGTAGCTTTGAACTCAGCTGAGGAAGGTCCAATTAAATAAAGGGTATTTCCTTGTACAGCGCAACCTCTCGACAGCAACCACTTTTGTAGACGCTAATTTTGGCGATATTTAAGGTTGTTGCTCTCGAAAGGTTAACTAATAGTAAATAATGACAACAGGAAATATCTTATAAGTACTGTGTTAAAGAGAGATTGTTACCCAAGCGAGGCATGCTCTGGAGGTTGCACTGTATGTCGCGTGATTTATTTCTATTGTTATTTATGAAATATTTGTCTCGATTTACTCGAGAGCATGTAATGACAAATATATTATATAAATGATAAACACATCTTATTTGTTTTACTTTCGATTTTTACTGCGGTTGATAGATAGCCAACAGGTTTTAATGAATTTGTGAATGAGTTTTTGTCTGAAGCTGATATGCTACAGGTCTACTGCAAGTCTGTATCGAATCCTTAGAATGTCAGAACATCTTTTTGTATTTTAGGTATGACATTCGTGTCAGTTTTGACCTTACCGTTGATCTCAATTGACCGATGTTGGTGTGTCGCATGGAGCGTACATTATAGACACAATCATTCTAAGAGGAATTGCGTGATGTCAATTATTACAGTGTGGTAAGTGATGTTTTCATGCAAATATAGACACTGACATGGCGTTGTATAACATCTACCCCTTTTACAAAGGGCTCAATCTTTTGCATTTCATACCATTCGAAAATAGTTCGGTATACCTATACATTATATCAAATAAAAGTTGATTCTCTCTGCAAAAATAGGGACAAATATTGCGAAACACCCTGTACGTAGACAAATCAAGATACTATGTGTTTTGAATACTCGGATTAAAACTGCTTTTGGAAAAACTGACGAAGAATTACCGATGATTTTGATTACTGATATGTTGCTACAAATTGTGGAATCGGCACGATACATTTTTCCAATGTTTTGTTTTTCATGCATGGACAAAGGTTGTCGAGTTTATTACACAATCATAACGATTTAGATAGACACAGAATAGAAGTTTTCATATTGGTATTTCATTAAAAGCCATTCAATTTCAGGTTAATAATGTTAGCCTTATGGGTCCCTCCTTGTGTTTTGGACCGCATACGTCATAGTCAGCCTTGTGAATGTTTCCGGGACCCGAATCTTAACAAGGAGCTTGTGTTTATAGTGGCTACATTGGTTCATCATGTACCTTACTGTGTAATGATGTTCTGTTACACGTATGTCTTCGTCTTCATGCGAAAGCGATTTAATGCCAAAGGTAGCAAATATGCGTCAAGGAACCAGGTTGATAAATCCACAAGCTTCGCCACTGTTACGGACACTGTTGAGTCAGTTGAACACGATAGCACTTCTAAATCATCAACAAAAGAATCAAATGTTGTTAAAGAAAGCCGAGATGCAATGGACGAAAAAGTGTTTGTTACTTTGACTTACATAATTGTTGCATATGTCATTCTTTGGACACCATTTCATATTATATTTGATATTTCCATCGTTGAACCTTTCCAGGTTCCTGAATTAGTTTGGGAAGTAGGATTTTGGTTGACCTATTTTAACTCAATTGTCAATCCATTCCTTTATGCTTTCTGCAATGAGGACTTCTGTAAAACCTTCAAGCGAATTTTAGGCATAAAGTCAGTACAATGCTATTGTTGCATGAAGTAGGACAATCAACTGTATGTGTATGTCGTACTCCGATATTACACAGCGTAGCTTTTGGGTTTTCCATAGGTATCTGTTTAAAGAGGCATGAATTTATTAATATGGCCTTTCCAGCTACGCAGAGAAATGCTGATGAACTTGGCATTTCGTGTGTCGCCTACAGTTAAAGTGTCTGAACCTGGTTAAGAAACTTTTGTACATTGAATTTAAATTCAATACTTCATACATTGAAATGGATACTTATTATTCTTATGAAGAGAATTTCAAGTGACAACCTTACGACAGAAAAATGATTGGTTCTGATCAAATCTCGAATCAAAAGCCAACAACTTCAAGGTTGTTATTGCAATTGATCGTGTAAAAAATAGAAAGTGAATTGAATTCAAGGGCATTGCATAAATAATTTCAAACAATTACAAACAAAACCTTGGCTTTGCTAGTTCAAAACTCGCGTCATTTCCCTCAACGAACATAAAATTGCAAGTGGATTTCAAAATTTCATAACACGTACCATAATCATCATTTCCATCCATTCATGGTATTGAAGTACAAAGTGTGCTGAAAGGCCGTGCTTCTAAAGAAACTTTGGTCATTGGAATGTGTTGATTTGTTTGTTCGATTTTTGCATGTTTTCATACGCTATTATTGTAAATATTTCATGGACGATAACCGTGTTAGTAATGTGCGTCTAAATATAGCACATTGTCGCGATTGTTTACAATCTTTTTCTGCATTATTATTCATGTAAATAAGAATAAACAAATCAATTTTTTAAATATGTTTTTTTTTCATTTTTCAGTCTGTGTTCATTCTGTTCCTTTAATGATTACGAAATATTAATATATATATAATGATATGGTTAAATCTTCAAAGAATACACTAATTAATTAAGTAGTCCTCTGTATTAGTCGAAAACAGTTTCTTACATCGTTAAATTAAAAAAACGCATTCAACTTCTTTAACTTTAGATTATTTTTTCGTAGCAGCCATATTAACATGGTTTTGCTATTTGCATATCAGTATTTTGTAAACCAATCAAATTTTACATTTAACCACCAAGGCAAATTTTCTTCAACCGAAAAATATGTGTAACCTTGACGCAGATTGGTTAAGATTGTGTATAGTGTATTTCAAGATTTATCCTATATGTAGTGTTGTTAGTGGAATTGTCCGGTGTTAGAATTAAGAAGACTTTCTTGGTTTTATGTACCCAGTCGCGAACATTTATGTTGTTTTAATCAGATAAATCGCTATGTAACAATTTATTAACATGAATGTGTGAGTTCACGACTTGTGCAGTAAGTAATGATGAGCTATATTGAAACAGACTATACTGCGTCTATGACTTATCACACTACGGAGTTATTTTATCCAGTCTCAATCGTAACTACTCGGTGGTATCCGGCAGAGCTCGGAATTAAAAAAGGTATTTATGCCAATAATTGCCGAGATGTTCCGAATGATCCAGTCTCCTACGCAGTGACTTCCCTTACATGTATCGGAGTTTCTGTAGTATAGCGTAATTGAATGACCGGCAGTCGTAACATTTAGGCATTTTTTATGTTGTAAAACAAATTTTAACCTTCAGATTGCAACAAATTTGCATACTTCAAGTTGCGCCGACCATCTTTTTTTAAAGATATTGTTTTTTTTTCATCTAGTTTTGTTCAAGCGTAACATGCAGTTGTTCATATTTAAGATGGTGTTGGCAAAGAAGCAAAGCCTGGTCAAATATTTTACGTGCTGTCAGAAACATCTAGTATTATCATACTTTTGTTTTTAGTTGTGCTGGAGTTTAACATTATTCATTAAGAGTTAATAAACTATTGTTTTTATGTGAGTTTTATATTTATTTACGTATACGTCTTGTCTCTGTTGTTTTTGTCTTTATTTACTATTGTATGTAGATATTTTCATGTCTCATTACGCTTTGTGAACGAAGTTCATTTTACAACTACATTGTAAGTGTGGGAAGGAAGATGTTGATCACTATCTTAGACAACGTCTTATACCTGTATTACACTCAATGTACAAATGAATTGGGCTGGTTACTTTATTACACATGTCCCTTGTCTGCAATCACCTCTGCATATAAAGTAACCTGCTAAATGTGTTACAACAAAATGCTACAAAAAATAACAGTTACATATTTCTTGGATATTTATTAAAATAAGGAATGTAGTACACACTTTAATACAGTACACATACAAGTGACAAGAGCATTGGAGGCAGAAGCAGACTGGTGTCTGTGTTTAAATTTATGGCATCAAGACAGTTAACAGAACAATTCATTTTATTCAAATAAAACACACCGCATATATTACAACTAAAGGCATAGGTAAAGGTATTACACACATAACATAACACACAAACTCATCCATATATCAGGGTATACCATATATACCAAAGGGTCCCCATACGCAAACTGAATATCTAGCGTCCTATAGTCCTGTACCAAAACAGCAAGTTATACTCAATATTGATGGCAATGGGACCTACACTAACTTAATAAGAAACTGAAATAAACCCAAAGTTTAACAAATTACTCAGCGTTGAGCTAAACACCGAACTTACGATTACCGAACGGCCTGTGAAACAAATAAAGCGTTATTGAAATATTGTAGTATACTCATGTTGGTTATGGATTTCTTAGTCCACATAGCACGATGTTTTCATGTTTGATAGTAAATGGACTTGCACTTCGTCAGAAACCGGACTGAGCACAAAGGACAACACAATAGTGCTCGACGACGACCAACAATCAACAACAGTATCTTTTTTGTTTAAAACAAGCAGCTAGTGAGCTAAGTTTTTAACGTAACCCGGCAAATATTTAATTTTTAGATTTCTGAACATTATCAGACTTGCTTCGAAGTTTCGACAACAATAAACCGAAAATATTTACTTGTATAATATTCACGCTGTTAATGTCTTCTGATTATTAATTATATTTCTTTCTTTTTTGTTAAGAATACAACAAAAACTTGTATCATAAGCAATCGTCAGAGCTGTTTCACATATATATTGCAACTTTTATTCTCTCCAGTATTCAATATAACAACTTGTCCATTCTCAAGATAATCTTCATACTTCAGTGTATGAAGAAGTGTAAAAGCAAACTTCTCATAGACTCTTTGCGACTGATTTGCTGAAGCTTCGCCTTTAACACAAAGTGCTTCCAGTCCAATTTGACTCAAAAAATGAAGTGCAGCCTTCATAAGCTTTGATGCAAATCCTTTACTCCGAAAATCCTTCCTTACACCAAGATTCATGAAGTGAGCATAATGATTCACATTGAAATATTTGAAAACGTCCATCTCGCTGTCATTTTGTGCTAGAAATCTCATTGCAATTTTAACGTTTTCATCTACATCAAGCATGGAATCTCTTTCATCTTGACCTTGTCGTTCCAAAGCAATAGTTCGGCAACCAATAACTTCATCTGTAACATCCGAAATAAGTAACAAAGACAAATTTTGTGATAATCTTTCTAAAATCATAGTCTTTATACCTTCATCAATTTCAATAGCCAGAGATTTGGTAATGGGTTCATCCCCAAAGAAATGTTGGACAAGGTAATCCACTAAATCTTTGGAACGTTTGTCAGATGCAAGTTCTATGTGCATATCAGTAAGATCCAATGACTTGCTGATATCTTGAACTATCTGAAAAAATGAGAACATACAAAGAGATATTCATAGTCATTTCCATGTTTGCTGCTCAAAATATACCTTCAACAATTTTCGTACATCGTAAAACATACTAAACAAAACGTATGAAAAGATCCATATATGTGCGCATGGATTCTTACTCAATATTGATCTTCCCATGAAGAAATTTGTCTCGAAGCTTTATGCAAGTATTACTTAAGATCGATTTAATGGCCGCATTCACTTGTTAAAATGTATGTAAAACTTTCTTATTATTTTTTCTAATATCATTTTGATGATAGACAAATATTTATAAATTCATGTTGTTAGATTTTCAGGTAAGTTAGACAAACTAATATCGTATAGAGAAGCATGGTAGATGATATTAAGACTAGAACCAATCCAGATGATAACTCATTCATACACAAAATGTACAATACAATTTACACGTCCAATAATAAAATAATAAATATGTTAATAGTATTGTGTTACATTTTATACTTCCGGCTTGTTTGAAGCTCATTATGTTTATTATTGCGCAACTACTATAGCAGGACTATAGGAGGGGAGAGAACTCGTGACAATCTCCTGTGTTAAGTATAACAATGTAATCAAACTGAAATTAAACTAAGTTGAATGTTTCAAAAGTTTCTTCAGCTTAACTTGCACTTGATTAATTAAAAAGATGATAATTCAATATCATGAATGTCGATCACTATCATAAACAACGTCTTACCTGTATTACACCTGTATTGCACTCAATACAAATACATTGGCTTGGTTAGTTACGAGTATGAAGCAATAAATTTGTTTTCTAAATGAAAACACTTTAATCTAAGCAGGTTTCTAAACAGTAATACAGCTTTGTATGTAACGTTTATAAACCTAAACACAAAATGATTTTTATCACAAACAATTTAATTTGAATGCATCGTCGAGAAATGTATGTGAAATTTATAAAATTAAATACTAGTACATGTACATTCATTTAATTCAATAACACTATTTTTAGTTGTACACAAAACAATCATAAAAATCATACTTATAAAACATAGCCTTCGAACAGATAACAAGAATCAAAATGACACATATTCATTCAATCACGACAATCACTCATCGGGTTTTTGTATAAAAAATAATACAAATCAAGTCACAATAGATAAATATACAAATGAAAAAAAACAAAACATTTTATACAAGCATTCTAGGATGAAGGTTACTTTGACAATAGATATATGCCTTTTATTTTTTTGGAAATGACAATACATGTATATTACAACCTAGGACCAATTACTTTATGACCCAATCTCATTGAAATCAGCCCCTGACTTTAGCTCCATTACTTTCCGCTATTAGCGTATAGTATAGGAGCGTGCGACTGGAGCTGATTGAATGAGATTGCTTATGACCAAAAACGTATTTCCTACGAAATAATTAAAATAAGATCATACCCAGGACAAAAGCATTGTCAATTATATATTTCTTAAAACAGTTTTTGCTTAAATGTACATTACTATAGGCGAAGCAAGACAATTATCGTGGATTCATACACATCAACTTGTAGGAAATGAGTTACGTCATTGAATTTTGAAGTATTTAGTCATACATAACATAGTTCATATCTTATGTTACCAATTGTTAATATATAACATAGTCCATAATAAATCAAACCAATGGGTCATATATCACGCCCTCCAAACACGCGCTTTTCCTCCAAATTGAGAACAGTGTAAGCGAAGCGATCGAGTTTTCCGATATGCCTGCGCGAGAGATGTTTTGTTAAGTAAAAGGTGAGTGTTGTCGTATATTTCTTCATTGTATCAAAAGCAGTAATTGTTATTCAAAAATCGGCAATATAGTAGGGCAAGGTTGGGCAAAAAGCCCATACGAGGTAAAAGGCCTACGTGTAAAAAATCAGACATCGTTAAATTTACCGTGCCGCGAGATATTCTTTTTGTGACGTCTTATGCAGGTGTGAATACCGTGAATTTTACACTATTTTGTGTTAACGCTGATTATTTAATATGTTAGTATTGTGTCGTACACCTTGTATTCTCGATTTTGCCATTCGTGCGTTTGTTTGACGGTATTTATGCAGTGCTTACATAATCGCAAAATTGTACTACATTTTACCAGAAGTTATATAAATATATAATGTTTAGAGGTTATTGCCCCTTATCAAAATGCGTTTATGGGGCAAAAAGGCAAAAATCAATGAAGTTATGTTCAATTTATTTAGCTTCATCTCGTTTTGTATCTCGCGTTAAATATGTTTTAAATGTATAGGTCTAGTGCAAACTTGCACGCATAGCCAGTTGTGTCTTAATCGAACTTATGGTTATAATTACATCGTAAAATATTGCTTAATATGGGCGTTTTGCCCCACCTTACACTACCTGTTTCCATGCCTGTTCTTGATGCACAACCCAGTCTCAGTTTGTAAATTGATTCCTGGGTGGCGCTAGAACTTTTACAACTTTCGCAGATCAGTGCCAGAAATTTAGAAAATGTCATATCTGGTGAAAATTTAATGGATTCCACGAAAATAGTCAAAGATACGGTGCCTATAATTCAATCGACGAACGTTCGGTCCTCTTTCACTCAATTTGTTGGATACGTCGGTAAGAGAAATGGGTTTTGCTCAAATTTTGTTATGTTAAAAAGCTCGAGGGCAGTAGAAAAAGCAAACGAAAGGAGGTGAAGCATGAGCATAATTAGAGAAAGGATCGCTGATATTCTAATTCTAATAAGCATACTATGAGTTCATTATCAGTTATTCATTGTATATTTAACGTGGCACATAAGAGGCAAAACATTTGAGTTATGACCTTGTTTTTTTGCGCGACGCACCGTTTCATTATGGTGAACACTTGTGACATTTGATTCTAAGTGGCAAGATTAATGACAAAGTTACATCTTGAGTAATTAAAACGGACGGAATGACTGACGAACGGGGGATAACTCTAAAGTCCCCTCTGGTCCGGGCGGTAGTGGGCTTATGATTCAGTATCTCTAAAGCCGCCAACGTGAGCTCGGTTCATTTATTTAGGAACGTAGAAAGTAATGGTTAGACCGTAAAGTAAAAATACTCAAAATGAATTTACTACTATCCTAAAAACTGATGGTCATTAAATTGAAGAAAATCTTTTGTGGTCCTTTTCGTGTAAACAGATTTTGTGTGCCTAATTTTGGTTTTCAGGTTTAATAATAACACACTTATTTGACCCCAATTACTTGTATGTTATTTATGTAAAGTTCAATTACATACGTTAGATAGAGCTAATACATACAAGTATTATTCAATGTTACATAATTATGCAGATAAAAAGTGATCTAACGCAATAACCATTTACGATGTTTTGTCATATTCGAATTGAAAAATAATTGTTTGAATTGTAATTTATCTACGAATAATTGATGATGCGGAGATATCCGATGTTTCATATACCTCTGAAATCCATTATGCTGTGAATAGCCTATCATTTCTTAATAACAATCCCTTCCAAATGCCATTGTCAAATTCTGCTTGCATTATATAAATAATTTATTACTATTTTATGAAACGTGTACATGTGACCCACACAAGAAAACATCCTTTTTGTTTCAAACATTATGATATATGATAAATTGAAATTTAACATAACAGACAGTTACACCCTATTCGAATGCAACATTGTTAAAACTCTGCACAAGAACAATACACTTATTTGTCTATTTAAAAATACCTAAATTCTCGAGCACCATAACGAGTTTTACGACTGTCATAAACCTTTTCACCAAATTCTCGAGCACCATAACGAGTTTTACGACTGTCATAAACCTTTTCACCAAATTCTCGAGCACCAAATCTTTTTATCAAATATTTGTATATTGAATATACATGTACCTAACTTTTCGAGCACCAAAACGAGTCTTACGACTGTCATAAACATTTTCATCAAATATTTGTAGCAAACGCGTACGTGGTTACGGATTATCGATTTTGCTCCCTTACGCCCCGCGTTTTCACACCTTTCAGGGACGAAGTATTTAGATTTGTGACAACGGACATTTTGCGAGATTTTTTCGTTTTTTTCCAAAATGAAAAATGTGTGTTTTCATAAAAAATAAACGATTAACTGGTTAGTGATTTTGCTAACCGATAACCGCAGGTTCGAACGGTTAACCGGTTAATCGTTTACATTCCTAGTTATGATGGATCAAGGATTTAACACAAGCGCTTCAACTCTTTACGCTCGCTTTTTCTCTTGCCCTCATGCTTTTTCACATAACAAAATTTGACATAACAAAATAACTCACTTCTCTTACCGACGTATCCAATAAATTTCTGGCACTGATCTGCGAAAGTTGTAAAAGTTCTAGCGCCACACAGGAATCAATTCACAAACTGAGACTGGGTTCTGCATTAAGAACATGCATGTAAAAATTGTACTACATTGCCCGATTTTTGAAAAACAATTACTGCTTTTAGTACAAAGAAAAAATACGTCAACACTCACCTTTTACTAACCAAAACTTCTCTCGCGCTGCATATCGGAAGACTCGATCACTTTGCTTACACTGTTCTCAATTTGAAGGAAAAGCGCGTGTTTGGGGGCGTGAATATAAGGCAGTAATAATGAACAATATTTGCACGATGGCACGATCATATCAAACAAACAATACGCCTTAAAATATTAGGATCATTATAAAAAAGGCATTAGCTTCGGTACGGTCCTTGCCTCAAGAACCGGAGCTTAGGGACCTTGGATTCCTGTAACATTATTAATCCTACACTGGACGATCTCAATATGTCATATAATTTTATGCACATCTTATAAATACTGTAATAAACAATAATTTTGTTGATTGACGGTTAAAACAATTTCTCCATACCTTTTCAAGTTCATCTCTCGGCTTCAAATCAAATTCAGAATCCATTTGTAACGGCTACTTCTATTTAACCAACGCCAAATAAGAAGGATATATTTCTGATAAGTGCTCTACAGTCCGAGGTTCGGCAAAATGATAATGAGTATTACCAAGTAGGCGGAGTTATTTTAAACGGTGTCGATGTAAAAATAGCACGCTTATCAGAACTAAAAAACATGGGAACGAGGGCATTAAGATTAATACATTGACACGAAAAAAATTCTGATATGCCCACAACTGCCACGACTCATCCACTTAATCCCGTAGGTATACCTAACAGACAATATGTTTAAGATAACTGTTTTAAGCGGTTAACGCTATAATTATCTAGTTTTTACCGGGGGTGAGGCGTATGTGACCAAATGTTCTATAGTTGGTTGCATTTCTAACACACGAAAGTATTAACGTATCTAAAATACATTAGTATACGTAAGTATTCGAATAAAAGAGCATGTATCCGACACCCCTGAAGTTGAGTGAGAAACTGGTTGTGTTTTATGAATTCACTTATATGTATGTATTATATCAAACCATATAAACATAACTCAAACTTCGTCATTGTTCGCGTAACTTCATTGGGACTGCAATTATCTGCCTTGTGGATTATATACACTAATTATGCAGTTAAACATATCCACATAAATATGATATCGCTATAAATCTATGAATACAAATGTATTCAGTGCATAACTTGTCAATAGTGATACATTAAGTATACCTGTACATTGAATTATCATAAAGTGAATTAACTACAAATATTGTTTTATATCATAAGTTACATTTAAAGAAACCATGTATGCAAACAGACTCTTCGTATAAAAGCTATGAACAAGCCGATTTTATGCAAATCGATGAGCAATATAAATGTCACAAAAACAAAATCCCCCCAAAAAGGGTGAGTCGTCATTATTCAGCGCTTAATCATATCGTAATACCTTTTTATAGACATCGTTTTAATGAAACAATCCCCGTGTCAACAATCAGCTCATGGCAAAATCTTCAAGTGAGTTTTCAGCTCATTCTGTGTCATTATGTAGCACATTATTTATCACGTGGTTGAAAGCAAATACTCTCCTTTTACATCGGGCGCTTATTCCGATACCTTCATATTCACCCTCTGCTTTATAACTCTACCGCTAGTGATATTTTCTATATTTAGACAGGCGAGTCGACATGCGTCCACATCCATTCACCGAGCCGCTTACAACGACTCGCTAATGTCCCAAATGTAGGACAGTAAACATGTGTAAATAAAGTTAATGGGAGTGTGCATTGAATCGACAGCTTTCATAATAATGCAGTTGTGACTATGGAAATTGCTAGAAAAACTAAATAAATCGAACATAAGTGACTATTATTCCGATGCCTGTAAATGTGTAGTGATTTAAGGTCATTTAAACATCTGTCAATGCGGAATCTGCGTATATTTACTTAAATTCGCCACGCTATTTGTAATACGTATCAGTACAATCCTCGATGAAAGAACGAAACACTGCCTTCTGTACATGCTAAACTTTTAATGACATGAAATTAAACCGATTAGCTAGATAGTCAAAATTTCCATCGACACGAAAGGCTATACATCAGGGTACTGTTTTACTAACGTACTTACGCTTGCGTAAATCAAATATTTTCGTAAGTTTTTGCGTACGTACAAAATTTCTACGTAAATGCGTTTCACTAATATTTGCGTACGTAGGTATTTGCGTAAGTTAGAGCGTAAAGTTACGTTAGAAATGACCGACCGTAAATCTCTACGTTTTGCGTAAATATGGCCGACCGTATGAACGCTCGAAGAGCTCGACATTTCGGAGAAATACCTGACATGTTAGATGAGAGTGAAGTTGGCAGTAATAGCAGTAACAGCAGTAACAGCAGTACTACTGCTCTTACTGCTACTACTTCCAGCAGTAACAGCAGTATTACTGCTATTACTGCTACTACTTCCAGCAGTAACAGCAGTATTACTGCTGAAAGAGGTAGAAGTATTACTGTTGTGTATCAATAATACTAACAGTAATAAGCATCAATGCAGATAATATTGGTAGCAGTAAGAGAATTTATATGAAATGAAAACGTCGAAGCGAGGGTATTAGGAATGTTCTACTGCTGAGTATTACGCATCGCGATATGATTAATAAGTGTTTGAGTTCAAGTTAACAAGATGATTGCGAAAACAAATATATGTTTTTTTATCCCGACGGAATTTGAATACACCGACGTCAGGCAGCCAAAATATGGTTATTTTCTCCAATTTTACATCCTTGTTACTGCTGTATTTTACGGTACGGACGTAACATCAATCTAAATAATAGTGTATATAGCCAGATTGCCAACATTTTAAAGTTCTCTTTAATGCAAATAACATCCACGGCACAGAAATATTTCGCCGACAGCGAGATTTCAAAGTTTCGACAAATTCCGAATATTTAAAAATTACACGAAATGAAAGCATCGCAGAGGGGGAGATAGAAATGTTCTACTGCTGAATATCATATATTGTCAGATCATTAATAAGTGTGTGATGTCAAGTTGACATGATGTTAGCAAAAAGAAATATAGTTTTTTTTATCCCGACGGAAATTGTATACGCCGACGGCAGGTAGTCAAATATTGTCAAAAAAATCATTTTTTGCAATTTTACATCCTTGTTACTGCTGTATTTTACAGCATGCAAATAACATCAATCCGAAAAATTGAGCATATTGCCTGTTAGGCGGTGTTTAAACGTTCACTTTTATACCAATGACATCCATGGTTTAGACCTATTCCGCCGACAGCGCGATTTCAAAGTAGCGACAACGTTCGAATTTTAAGAAATTTATATGAAATGAAAACGTAGAAGCGAGGGTATTAGGAATGTTCTACTGGTGAGTATAACGCATCGCGATATGATTAATAAGTGTTTGAGTTCAAGTTAACAAGATGTTTGCTTAAACAAATACATGTTTTTTTTATCCCGACGGAATTTGAATACGCCGACGGCAGGCAGTCAAAATATGGTCATTTTCTCCAATTTTACATCCTTGTTACTGCTGTATTTTACGGTACGAACGTAAAATCAATCCAAATATTAAAGGGTATACCAATTATGCCGACATTTCAATGTTCTCTTTAATGCAAAAATCGTTCACGGCACAGAAATATTCCGCCGACAGCGAGATTTCAAAGTTTCGACAAATTCCGAAAATTTGAAAATTACACGAAATGAAAACATCGCAGAGGAGGTGATAGAAATGTTCTACTGCTGAATATCATACATCGTCAGATCATTAATAAGTGTGTGAGTTCAAGTTGACATGATGTTAGCAAGAAGAAATTTATGTGTTGTTATCCCGACGGAATTTGAATACACCGACGACAGGCAGTCAAATCTTGTCAAAAATTTCATTTTTTTCAATTTTACATCCTTGCTACTGCTGTATTTTACAGCATGCAAACAACATCATTCCGGAAATTGAGCACATTGCCGCTTAGGCGGTGGTTAAACGTTAACTTTGATACCAATAACATCCACGGCTTAGACCTATTCCGTCGACAGCGCGATTTCAAAGTAGCGACAATGTTCGAGTTTTCAGAAATTTATATGAAAAAGTCGAAGAGGGGGAGATAGGAATGTTCTACTGCTGAGTATATCGTATCGGGAGATGATTAATAAGTGTGTGAATTCAAGTGAACAAGATGATTGCAAAAACAAATATATGTTTTTTTATCCCGACGGAATTTGAATACACCGACGGCAGGCAGCCAAAATATGGTTATTTTCTCCAATTTTACATCCTTGTTACTGCTGTATTTTACGGTACGGACGTAACATCAATCTAAATAATAGTGTATATAGCCAGATTGCCAACATTTCAAAGTTCTCTTTAATGCAAATAACATCCACGGCACAGAAATATTTCGCCGACAGCGAGATTTCAAAGTTTCGACAAATTCCGAATATTTAAAAATTACACAAAATGAAAACATCGCAGAGGGGGAGATAGAAATGTTCTACTGCTGAATATCATATATCGTCAGATCATTAATAAGTGTGTGATGTCAAGTTGACATGATGTAAGCAAAAAGAAATATAGTTTTTTTATCCCGACGGAATTTGTATACGCCGACGGCAGGCAGTCAAATATTGTCAAAAAAATCATTTTTTGCAATTTTACATCCTTGTTACTGCTGTATTTTACAGCATGCAAATAACATCAATCCGAAAAATTGAGCGTTTTGCCTGTTAGGCGGTGTTTAAACGTTCACTTTTATACCAATGACATCCATGGTTTAGACCTATTCCGCCGACAGCGCGATTTCAAAGTAGCGACAACGTTCGAATATTAAGAAATTTATATGAAATGAAAACGTCGAAGCGAGGGTATTAGGAATGTTCTACTGGTGAGTATAACGCATCGCGATATGATTAATAAGTGTTTGAGTTCAAGTTAACAAGATATTTGCTTAAACAAATACATGTTTTTTTATCCCGACGGAATTTGAATACGCCGACGGCAGGCAGTCAAAATATGGTCATTTTCTCCAATTTTACATCCTTGTTACTGCTGTATTTTACGGTACGAACGTAACATCAATCCAAATATTAAAGGGTATACCAATTATACCGACATTTCAATGTTCTCTTTAATGCTAAAATCGTTCACGGCACAGAAATATTCGCCGACAGCGAGATTTCAAAGTTTCGACAAATTCCGAAAATTTGAAAATTACACGAAATGAAAACATCGCAGAGGGGGAGATAGAAATGTTCTACTGCTGAATATCATATATCGTCAGATCATTAATAAGTGTGTGAGTTCAAGTTGACATGATGTTAGCAAGAAGAAATTTATGTGTTGTTATCCCGACGGAATTTGAATACACCGACGACAGGCAGTCAAATATTGTCAAAAATTTCATTTATTTTCAATTTTACATCCTTGCTACTGCTGTATTTTACAGCATGCAAACAACATCATTCCGGAAATTGAGCACATTGCCGCTTAGGCGGTGGTTAAACGTTCACTTTGATACCAATAACATCCACGGCTTAGACCTATTCCGTCGACAGCGCGATTTCAAAGTAGCGACAATGTTCGAGTTTTCAGAAATTTATATGAACAAGTCGAAGAGGGGGAGATAGGAATGTTCTACTGCTGAGTATATCGTATCGGGAGATGATTAATAAGTGTGTGAATTCAAGTGAACACGATGATTGCAAAAACAAATATATGTTTTTTTATCCCGACGGAATTTGAATACACCGACGGCAGGCAGCCAAAATATGGTTATTTTCTCCAATTTTACATCCTTGTTACTGCTGTATTTTACGGTACGGACGTAACATCAATCTAAATAATAGTGTATATAGCCAGATTGCCAACATTTCAAAGTTCTCTTTAATGCAAATAACATCCACGGCACAGAAATATTTCGCCGACAGCGAGATTTCAAAGTTTCGACAAATTCCGAATATTTAAAAATTACACGAAATGAAAACATCGCACAGGGGGAGATAGAAATGTTCTACTGCTGAATATCATATATCGTCAGATCATTAATAAGTGTGTGATGTCAAGTTGACATGATGTTAGCAAAAAGAAATATAGTTTTTTTTATCCCGACGGAATTTGTATACGCCGACGGCAGGCAGTCAAATATTGTCAAAAACTAATTTTTTTGCAATTTTACATCCTTGTCACTGCTGTATTTTACAGCATGCATATAACATAAATCCTAAAAATTGAGCATATTGCCTGTTAGGCGGTGTTTTAACGTTCACTTTTATACCAATGACATCCATGGTTTAGACCTATTCCGCCGACAGCGCGATTTCAAAGTAGCGACAACGTTTAAATTTTCAGAAAGTTATATGAAATGAAAACGTCGAAGAGGGTGTATAAAGAATGTTCTACCGCTGAGTATAACGCATCGCGAGATGATTAATGAGTGTGTGAGTTAAAGTTAACAAGATACAATAGTATTTGCAAAAACAAATATATGTTGTTTTATCCCGACGGAATTTGATTACGCCGACGGCAGGCAGTCAAATATTTCCCCATCAGTCCGCTGTCTGCTTTGATTTATAATACACGCATACATTTCTATGATGTATTGTATATGTACGAGTATTCCATTTGAACACCATAAAACCCGGTGTAATAAATGTTCTACTGCTGGTTATGAGAACTCATCAGACTCTCAGTTTGAATTAAGTTTATTTGTTTAGGGATGACCAGTCTTGTGTTTTATTTATGTTCCTGACGGTATGAGAATGCATCATACCGTCTCAAAATATAGCTAAAACGTTCAACAAGTTTACGTCCTTTCCACTACTTTGCATGTACTTGCACTGAACCATTAATGCTGTTAAATGGAATACATAATTATTATATTTCTAGTCATTCATGTTAGAATAAACTGTGATAGTGTCATGCCAGGACAGTGAAATGTTAGTGACAAGTTCATTTTATGAGAAACACATCTTGTTTTTTTTAAATTTCGATATCTAAATTGCAATACACGGTCGCACAACTTTAAACCCAGCTGTACACGGGGCTCGAACTCACGAGCTTCGGTCAGGAGTTCAGGCGCTGAACCCTTTAACCACTACACCACAATGCTTTATTATACGCATCCAAACTACTTCCTATTTATGATCTAGTTGAAATATTAGGACGTAAGTATATATAAATTACAGTTAACAAATTATGTCATTCAGACCAAAAAACCGTGCTGGGAAAAAAGTATTGTACTCACAAACATGACCTACACAAATTCCAAATAATTATAATCCAAAAATGAATGACGACACAAAACAATGCTTCTATAACTATGGATAAATTTCAACACTGCTTTCACACATATATTTTAAATAAACACTTATTTAACATACACAAACACATGATTGGTGTGTCAAGGCAAGAAGGCCCGGCGCGATCCCGCTCTGTCCCATAGTATTTCAACACCTTCCCTCGGCGCGATCCCGCTCTGCTATAAAGTATCCCAACACATTTCCCCAGCTCCATCCCGCTCTGTCCTATAGTATCCCAACAACTTTCCCCGGCTCGATCCCGTTCCCCGGCTTGATCACGCTATAACCTATAGTATCCAAACAAATTCCCCAGGTTCGATCACGCTCTGCCATATAGTATCCCAACACTCTCCTCCGGCTCAAGCCATCTCTGTTCTATAGTATCTCAACACTCTCCTCCGGCTCAATCCCACTCTGTCCTATAGTATCTCAACACTCTCCTCCGGCTCAAGCCATCTCTGTTCTATGGTATCTCAACACTCTCCTCCGGCTCAATCCCACTCTGTCCTATAGTATCTCAATACTCTCCTCCGGCTCAACCCAACTCTGTCCTATAGTATCTCAACACTCTCCTCCGGCTCAAGCCATCTCTGTTATATAGTATCTCAACACTCTCCTCCGGCTCAAGCCATCTCTGTTCTATAGTATCTCAACACTCTCCTCCGGATCAACCCCACTCTGTCCTATAGTATCTCAATACTCTCCTCCGGCTCAATCCCACTCTGTCCTATAGTATCTCAACACTCTCCTCCGGCTCAACCTCACTCTGTCCTATAGTATCTCAACACTCTCCTCCGGCTCAATCCCACTCTGTCCTATAGTATCCCAACACTCTCCTCCGGCTCAAGCCAGCTCTGTTCTATAATATCTCAACACTCTCCTCCGGCTCAATCCCACTCTGTCCTATAGTATCTCAACACTCTCCTCCGGCTCAATCCCACTCTGTCCTATAGTATCTCAACACTCTCCTCCGGCTCAATCCCACTCTGTCCTATAGTATCTCAACACTCTCCTCCGGCTCAACCCAACTCTGTCCTATAGTATCTCAATACTCTCCTCCGGCTCAATCCCACTCTGTCCTAAAGTATCTCAACACTCTCCTCCGGCTCAACCTCACTCTGAACTATAGTATCACAACCCTTTCCTCCAGCTCAATCCAGCTCTGTTCTATAGTATCCCAACACTCTCCTCCGGCTCAATCCAGCTCTGTTCTATAGTATCCTAACACTCTCCTCCGGCTCAATCCAGCTCTGTTCTATAGTATCCCAACACTCTCCTCCGGCTCAATCCAGCTCTGTTCTATAGTATCCCAACACTCTCCTCCGGCTCAAGCCAGCTCTGTTCTATAGTATCCCAACACTCTCCTCCGGCTCAATCCAGCTCTGTTCTATAGTATCCCAACACTCTCCTCCGGCTCAATCCAGCTCTGTTCTATAGTATCCTAACACGCTCCTCCGGCTCAATCCAGCTCTGTTCTATAGTATCCAAACACTCTCCTCCGGCTCTGTCCTATAGTATCCCAACAACTTTCCCCGGCTCGATCCCGTTCCCCGGCTTGATCACGCTATAACCTATAGTATCCAAACAAATTCCCCAGGTTCGATCACGCTCTGCCATATAGTATCCCAACACTCTCCTCCGGCTCAAGCCATCTCTGTTCTATAGTATCTCAACACTCTCCTCCGGCTCAATCCCACTCTGTCCTATAGTATCTCAACACTCTCCTCCGGCTCAAGCCATCTCTGTTCTATAGTATCTCAACACTCTCCTCCGGCTCAATCCCACTCTGTCCTATAGTATCTCAATACTCTCCTCCGGCTCAACCCAACTCTGTCCTATAGTATCTCAACACTCTCCTCCGGCTCAAGCCATCTCTGTTATATAGTATCTCAACACTCTCCTCCGGCTCAAGCCATCTCTGTTCTATAGTATCTCAACACTCTCCTCCGGATCAACCCCACTCTGTCCTATAGTATCTCAATACTCTCCTCCGGCTCAATCCCACTCTGTCCTATAGTATCTCAACACTCTCCTCCGGCTCAACCTCACTCTGTCCTATAGTATCTCAACACTCTCCTCCGGCTCAATCCCACTCTGTCCTATAGTATCCCAACACTCTCCTCCGGCTCAAGCCAGCTCTGTTCTATAATATCTCAACACTCTCCTCCGGCTCAATCCCACTCTGTCCTATAGTATCTCAACACTCTCCTCCGGCTCAATCCCACTCTGTCCTATAGTATCTCAACACTCTCCTCCGGCTCAATCCCACTCTGTCCTATAGTATCTCAACACTCTCCTCCGGCTCAACCCAACTCTGTCCTATAGTATCTCAATACTCTCCTCCGGCTCAATCCCACTCTGTCCTAAAGTATCTCAACACTCTCCTCCGGCTCAACCTCACTCTGAACTATAGTATCACAACCCTTTCCTCCAGCTCAATCCAGCTCTGTTCTATAGTATCCCAACACTCTCCTCCGGCTCAATCCAGCTCTGTTCTATAGTATCCTAACACTCTCCTCCGGCTCAATCCAGCTCTGTTCTATAGTATCCCAACACTCTCCTCCGGCTCAATCCAGCTCTGTTCTATAGTATCCCAACACTCTCCTCCGGCTCAAGCCAGCTCTGTTCTATAGTATCCCAACACTCTCCTCCGGCTCAATCCAGCTCTGTTCTATAGTATCCCAACACTCTCCTCCGGCTCAATCCAGCTCTGTTCTATAGTATCCTAACACGCTCCTCCGGCTCAATCCAGCTCTGTTCTATAGTATCCAAACACTCTCCTCCGGCTCAATCCAGCTATGTTCTATAGTATCCCAACACTCTCCTCCGGCTCAATCCAGCTCTGTTCTTTAGCATCCCAACACTCTCCTCCGACTAACATTTAATAAGAATCCAATGTATGAGGCTAATTCCTATTTGAAATATGTGTGCAGATCAAACGATACTAATGAAATATTTTCTTAATGTACTTCAGTGTTTTTTTTCTTCCTTTAAAACAATGATTTTGGTAGTATTTTTATTTCAATGAATTTTGTAAAATTAAAAAGTTATCATGTCTTTAAAATGAGCAGAACATTCATTTCTCTATCATATGGAAGGTGTAATCTGATCCCTATGTTCTGACCACAAGACTGACCAGCACAGAGAGATTAATGGGCCCTGCTGATAGAAATAAGTGATATCAATTACAAGCATAATAAACACTAAGCTGTGAAGAGAGGCTTTGAAAACTGGGGAAAATCCAGAAAGCTGGTATAAACTGTAGGAATGCACAGTCTAAATTTTACACGGTCCAAATGGTCCCTTACACCCCAGTTACACAGAGCCATCGGTGATTGATCGGTAGTTTTTTAGCCAAATTATGGAGTGAACCGATGACAACGTATTTAACACCGATATCACCTATTGGTCACCTGTTTTCCACCTATCAACTGCTACTGGGGAAAGATAAGTTTTATCGGTGAAAAATTACCGATTGGGATTTTTAAAATGTTTAAAAACTTCGATCGGTGAAAATATTTTACAAATAACCGATTGACAACCTGTCTACAACCGATATCACCGATGAGCCACCGATAAGCAACCGATCAACTAATACTTACCACCGATAGAAACCGATCAACAGCCGATGAGTACTTATGAATACCGATTGGCCACTTACAAATTTAAACCCACCGATGACACGATGGCGGCAATCAATTGATCACAGATTGAATCCCTATTAACCACCGATCAAAACCGACGAAATCCCACATTTCAATTCTCATATTTTTTCTATCGGTCAACTCAACTGCAAAGAAATCATCGGTTCTCATCACTTAAACATATTGTTTTAATAAAAGAACCGACAGCAACCTATATCACGAGATATGCAAGCTATTAATCACCGATATCGCCGATCGGACAAAGATAACCAAATATGAATCACCGGCCATATCTGACGGAAAGTGTTTAACCACTGATGACTAGCTATCAAACACTGATTAATCAGCGTTACGCCCGATTTAGCTCCGATTTACAAACGATAAAAACCGATAGTATTTCAGCATTTTTATCGATGAAAACATCCTTATCACCGATCCAACCCCGTTTGAGTTGCTTTCGGTCACCTACCAGCAACCCATGAAATGTTTGTTTAACCGATTGAACACTTGTCCATCACCGATGGCCGTTTACACAGAAAACCAGAACTAAAATCACGCATGACAACCGATCAAAACAGCGAGTAATTTAAAATAAAATGACCGATTGGGGACCGACCGTCTGTGTAACTGGGGTGTTAACACTATCCAAACAATGGTCCGCGGTCTAAATTGTCTGTATTCCGGAAAATAATAACTATGAAAAACTGACATATTGGCAATACATTGTACAAGTATTTATGTGTTGATGGTACACGCGCGTAGTATACATAACGGATTGAAGGAAATAAATGAATTAAGATAGAAAAGCAACTGTACGATCAATATAAAATTAACACATCAACATTCGACATCGTATTCGATTTCCTTAACTTGAAATGAGACACTCAACAATGATCTGGCTATACTTTATATAATTAGCGGAGCCACCCGGTCGATGTTTTCATTTTGTGTAATTGAAAACTGAAATATCTCGCAACTTCAAAAACCCGCTATCGGTGGAATAAATCTATGCCGTGGATGTTACTTGCATTAAAGAGAACTTTCAAAATATCGTCAAACTGGCTATACATTTGATTGATGTTACGTTCGTGCAGTAAAATTCAGCAGAGACAAGGATGGATGTAAAATTGGAGAAAATGACCATATTTTGACGGCCTGTGGTCGGCGTTTTCAAATTCCGTCGAGTTAACAAAATATCTGTTTGTTTTCGCAAAAGTTTGTTTCAGCAGTAGAGCATTCCTATCACCCCCTCTGCGATGTTTTCATTTCGTGTAATTTTCAAATTTTCGTTGCTGCTACTTTGAAATCGCGCTGTCGGCGGAATATTTCTGTGCCGTGGATGTGATTTGCATTAAAGAGAACTTTGAAATGTCGGCCAACTGGATATACACTGTATTATTTAGATTGTAGTTACGTTCGTGTCTTGAAATACCGCAGTAACAAGGATGTAAAATTGGAGAAAATGACCATATTTTGGCTTCCTGCCGTCGGTGTATTTAAATTCCGTCGCGATAACAAAACATATATTTCCTTTTGCAAACATCTTGTTAATTTGAATTCACTCATTTATTAATCATCTCGCCATACAATATATTCAGCAGTAGAACATTCCTATCACCCCCTTTCTTGCCATTTTCAAATATTCCGAATTTGTCGCAACTTTGAAATCTCGCTGTCGGCGGAATATTTCTGTGCCGTGGATATGATTTGTATTTAAGAGAACTTTGAAATGTCTGCAAACTGGATATACACTGTATTATTTAGATTGTAGTTACGTTCGTGCCGTAAAATACAGCAGTAACAAGGATGTAAAATTGGAGAAAATGACCATAGTTTGACTGCCTGCCGTCGGCGTATTCAAAGTCCGTCGGGACAACCAAACATATGTTTGTTTTTGCAAACATCTTGTTAACTTGATTTCACACACTCATTAATAATTTCAAGATACGTTATACTCGGCAGTAGAACATTCCTATCACCCCATCTTTGACGTTTTCATTTCATATACATTTATGAAAACTCGAAGGTTGTGGCTACTTTGAAATCGCACTGTCGGCGGAATGGATCTAAACCGTGGATGTTATTGGTATAAAATTGAACGTTTGAACGACGCCTAACAGGCAATATGCTCATTTTTTGGATTGATGTTATGTGCATGCTGTAAAATACAGCAGTAGCAAGGATATAAAATTGAAAAAAATGAATTTTTTGACAATATTTGACTACCTGCCGTCGGCGTATACAAATTCCGTCGGGATAACAAAACATACATTTCTTTTTGCCAACATCATGTTAACTGGAAATCACACACTTATAAATGATCTGACGATACATTATATGCAGCAGTAGAACATTTCTATCACCCCCTCTGCGGTGTTTTCATTTCTTGCCATTTTCAAATATTCCGAATTTGTCGCACTTTTGAAATCTCGCTGTCGGCGGAATATTTCTGTACCGTGGAAGTGATTTGCATTTAAGAGAACTTTGAAATGTCGGCAAACTAGATATACACTGTATTATTTAGATTGTAGTTACGTTCGGGTCGTAAAATACAGCAGTAACAAGGATGTAAAATTGGAGAAAATGACCATATTTGGGCTTCCTGCCGTCGGCGTATTCAAATTCCGTCGCGATAACAAAACATATATTTGCTTTTGCAAACATCTTGTTAACTTGAATTCACACATTTATTAATCATCTCGCCATACAATATATTCAGCAGTAGAACATTCCTATCACCACCTCTTCGAAGGTTTTCATATACATTTCTGAAACTCGAACGTTGTCGCTACTTTGAAATCGCGCTGTCGGCGGAATAGGTCTAAGCCATGGATGTTATTGGTATAAAAGTGAACGTTTGAACACGGCCTAACAGGCAGTATGCTCATTTTTCGGATTGATGTTATGTACATGCTGTAAAATACAGCAGTAGCAAGGATGTAAAATTGAAAAAAATGAAATTTTTGACAATATTTGACTACCTGCCGTCGGCGTATTCAAATTCTGTCGGGATAACAAACATACATTTCTTTTTGCCAACATCATGTCACCTTGAAATCACACACTTAGTTATGATCTGACGATATTTGATATTCAGCAGTAGAACATTTCTATCACCCCCTTCTGCGGTGTTTTCATTTCGTGTAATTTTCAAATTTTCGGTATTTGTCGAAACTTTGAAATATCGCTGTCGGCGGAATATTTCTGTGCCGCGAACGGTTTTTGCATGAAGGAGAACTTTGAAGTGTCGGCAGACTGGGTATACACTTTAATATTTGGATTGCTGTTCGGTTCGTGCCGTAAAATACAGCTGTATTAAGGATGTATAATTTGAGAAAATGACAAAAGTTTGGCTATGTATGACTTGCCGTCGTCGGCGTATTCAAGTTCCGTCGGGGTAACAAAACACACATTGTTGCCTCGGGTGAATCCTATATATGAAACATACGTTTTTACTATAATACTGTCATGACGTATGGCGGTACTAGCAGTAATGTTATGTTACTGCTGTTACTGCTGAAGTTGAAGCACTAGCAGTAATAATAATATTTCCGGACTTTTGATTCTCTAAAACCTGTTATCGAAATACAGTTAGGTTATTGCTAATGTGCAGTCATATGCCTATTTTGTAATGTTAATACTAGTAGTAAACTGCAGTATTACCCTTAATGTTTTTGCTAGCTCCAGTACACACCCCTCACGCATATTCGTCTTGTTGTTTATAGTATCAACAATGACTCTGAATCTGACCATTCTCTTACTGCTACCAATATTATCTGCATTGATGCTTATTAGTGCTAGTATTATTGATATACAACAGTAATACTTCTACCTCTTCCAGCAGTAATACTGCTGTTACTGCTGAACGTTGTAGCAGTAATAGCAGTTATACTGCTGTTACTGCTAGAAGTAGTAGCAGTAAGAGCAGTAGTACTGCTGTTACTGCTGTTACTGCTGTTACTGCTATTACTGCCAACTTCACACCGGTACATGTTAGACGGATCGTGAACTTATAGAAAAGTACAGATTATCACGATATCTGATTGGCATAGTTTATGATTTGATAATAAATATCGTACAGATAGGAGCCACCCTATCTCAGCGATGACGAAGGTAAGTAACGCTAAATTGTATAGTTTACGTATTACTAGCATCACATGTCTTTTACACGATAAGCTCTGTAGTGCCACATATAGTCCGTGCCGCATATAGTTCGCGCACGAACTACATGCGGCGAAGAACGCCGCATTAAGTTCATGCGTGAACTATATGCGGCGCTCTTCGCCGAATTAAGTTCACGTTAGTTTTATGCAGCGGACATGTGTCTCGTCGCCGCATTTAGCTCACTTCTCTTAAAGGTGTTTTTGAAATGTGTATTTCAATAAGAAAACAATATAAAAAAAAGTTAATTTTGAAAAGGAGATAAACTGACTCATGAGTGTATGAATGTTTTTCTAAACCACTGTCAGTCGAATTAGTTATGACCCATTTATGAACAAATGCATTATAGTGGGCATATACCATGCTTTGTCAGCGCTTCGCCTTCTGCATATATAACCAACTTGTGGATTTTAAAGAAACCTCACAGAAATATTAATTTTAAACACATTTGTAAACATTTCTATCAGTTGCGACAAAAGCAGGTAAATTGCTAACGCACATTGGTGTCATCTGTTAAGATAATAAAGATGATTTATCACGCATCCCAGTCTAGCGCAGCCGGTATCGCACTAAAATTCCAGTGCGAAGATCGCGAGTTTGATCCCGGGTCCGACCGTCTACGGCTGTGGCGATGCGATGAAATAATATGTTAATGATTGCTCACTTTTATCTGCTCGAAACTGTTAGTAGAATTTTAATCAAGCAACATTAAACCAAACTGTTTATTTCGTTTAAGCATATTTTATTCTGTTATTTTATTAAAGATACCCCAAACTGGTCCTAAGGATTTGTCCACTGTCTGATGTGGGGAATATATTTCAGGTGACACACAGTTATTTTCTTTTTTAATGTGTATATGGCAGTTTGAGGAACATGTATTCTTTAAATTAGAACAGCTGATGATGATGATGATGACTTTCATTAGGACAAGACATAAAACAGCTATATGCGGCATCACCATGCCTTTTAGCCGGATATAGTTCGCCTCGAATGCGAACTATATGCGGCACGGCCTATATGTGGCACTACAAAGCTCCATTGTATTATTACGTCACAACTCAATCCCACGATGCATTAAATACAACTCGATGAGTACTTCCTGAGAATATGAAAACAGACGATGAGTCTGAAAATATTCGTTACATTTATCAGGATTTCAGGCTAATTTATGTTTGTAACAACAGTGAATCATTCATTTGAAGGTAACATGTGAACTAATCATGACAAGGTTTGAATTAGTGATAATAAAGTATACCATGATAAGTTGAGAGTGACGTCATGCAATGTTTACATGGTTTGACCACCTTTATTGATCAAAATAGGTAAATCAAATAACAAGCAACCCTATTTATTGTGATATTTATTTCATTAAAGTAACAGCCGTGATAGCTCAGATTGTAGCTGGCCCGCGCCTTACAATGCAATTTTTAGTTTTGGGTCTGAGTTCGAGACCATCGGGGGTAGTTGTTTTCTTTTCATTACAATATTATATATTTCGTTGGTCATCTACAGTTGTACTTACACGTCTTATACTAATTATTGTTCGCTCGAATATCATTAATTAAAAACATTGTGTAACATGTGTATTCACTAAGTTATTCACTAAGTCGATTTACATGTACATTTTTCGCTACACATTACATGTATATGGAACAAAGTTGATATGGCTACTTGAATGTAAGGGGTTCAATTGAACATTTTAGCGACGACGCTATAGCCATCATTAAACAAGTTTGATTTAACGACAAAACAATTAGACGATAACAAAAAAACAAAACAAAACAGGCAGAAAAGACAAACTACAAGTAATTGACAAGCACTGAGTAAGGGATAAAATGTGTCTCGAACTCACACCCCTATCTATTGATCGAAGTTAATAGACGAACGCGCTACCAATTGAGCTATTACTACTGTTTACTTGAGCGATATTTCATCAAAATTTATACCTCTGATTGAAGAGTTACGAACACATTTCACGTAAGTGTAAAACACTTACGCAGTTTTAGTAAAACGGACTTAAGTTTTGCGTAAGGTTTGTGTAAATTGATAATTTACGCTAAAACTTACGCAAAACGTAAGAATGTTAGTAAAACAGTACCCAGGAACGAACGGTGATTTCGTAAGGTCAAATATCAAAATATACTGGGTAATACAGCAGCTTGTGAATGTAACGGTAGTTGATAAAAGCGCTGTGTGGGAGCGTAGATTCATTATTACAAGTTATATAAATACATACATTTTGTTAAATCAAGAAATAATACATGTGTTAATTACTGGTATACATTTTTTGTATTAACATCGCAAGATGACAGAAACAAACGTAATACTCAATAACAGATGACGTCAAATGGGGAATCGCTTAGTTCTATTGTGGTCATTGACATTGATGCCACGACGAAAAGTGGAACGCAATTAAAATATCACTTCCATAAATATATTATGAACAAAATACTAAGAAATCCGGTTAGTGCCACAATGAATGACGTGTATCGCACTTGAACTGCATGTCGTGAGTCATTTCGTGTGTCGCTTCGCATGTCGTGTGTCGTACCGAGTGTCGCGTTTGAATGTCGTGTATCGTGTAGTGTGTCGCTTCGTTTGTCATTCATTTCGACACAAACCGTATTCCATACAATACAAATTGCATAATGGCATTTCTTAAAATATATAAAAATTAGATGTATGTCCACGGGACACAGGTGCACCCACTGTATCACCTATTCAAGGCCTATATAACTTTTTTTCCCCTAGTTGAAAAGGGACACGAAATTCCTTTATAGACTTTTTTGGAACTATATATCGATCAAGCATGAGTGTGTGATGGGGTTGGATGGATGGCATAGGAAGAGATAGATGTTGCACGGGGCAGATCACCAAGTTAGATTGTAACCAAAGTCTAGGTTGTGACTCAAATAAATTAGGCTCTGTTGGCGAAGAGGCGTAAGTATGTTAGTAAAACGGTACCCAGGTGAACATTTTTGTAGATGACATGGTCTTGTTTTCAGACTCAATTAAAGATTTACAACAAAAGTTAAATGACCACTGTAATCATTTGGGTTCAGAAGCGAACACCGAGAAATAATATTACGTTTAAACGAAATAATAATTCGTATTTACGAAATAATATTACGTTTAAACGAAATAATATTACGTTTAAACGAAATAATATTACGTTTAAACGAAATAATATTACGTTTAAACGAAATAACATTACGTCTAAACGAAATAATATTACGTTTAAACGAAATCATATTACGTTTAAACGAAATAATATTACGTTTATACGAAATAAAAAAAGAATATGGAATGTCATTTTAGGGGCTCCGTAGTTTTGCTTTTTGCATATCAGTGTTTTGTAAACCAATCAAATTTTACATTTAACCACCAAGGCAATTTTCTTCAACCGAAAAATATGTGTAACCTTGACGCAGATTGGTTAAAATTGTGTATAGTGTATTTCAAGATTTATCCAATATGTAGTGTTGTTAGTGGAATTGTCCGGTGTTAGAATTAAGAAGACTTTCTTGGTTTTATGTACCCAGTCGCGAACATTTATGTTGTTTTAATCAGATAAATCGCTATGTAACAATTTATTAACATGAATGTGTGAGTTCACGACTTGTGCAGTAAGTAATGATGAGCTATATTGAAACAGACTATACTGCGTCTATGACTTATCACACTACGGAGTTATTTTATCCAGTCTCAATCGTAACTACTCGGTGGTATCCGGCAGAGCTCGGAATTAAAAAAGGTATTTATGCCAATAATTGCCGAGATGTTCCGAATGATCCAGTCTCCTACGCAGTGACTTCCCTTACATGTATCGGAGTTTCTGTAGTATAGCGTAATTGAATGACCGGCAGTCGTAACATTTAGGCATTTTTTATGTTGTAAAACAAATTTTAACCTTCAGATTGCAACAAATTTGCATACTTCAAGTTGCGCCGACCATCTTTTTTTAAAGATATTGTTTTTTTTTCATTTAGTTTTGTTCAAGCGTAACATGCAGTTGTTCATATTTAAGATGGTGTTGGCAAAGAAGCAAAGCCTGCTCAAATATTTTACGTGCTGTCAGAAACATCTAGTATTATCATACTTTTGTTTTTAGTTGTGCTGGAGTTTAACATTATTCATTAAGAGTTAATAAACTATTGTTTTTATGTGAGTTTTATATTTATTTACGTATACGTCTTGTCTCTGTTGTTTTTGTCTTTATTTACTATTGTATGTAGATATTTTCATGTCTCATTACGCTTTGTGAACGAAGTTCATTTTACAACTACATTGTAAGTGTGGGAAGGAAGATGTTGATCACTATCTTAGACAACGTCTTATACCTGTATTACACTCAATGTACAAATGAATTGGGCTGGTTACTTTATTACACATGTCCCTTGTCTGCAATCACCTCTGCATATAAAGTAACCTGCTAAATGTGTTACAACAAAATGCTACAAAAAATAACAGTTACATATTTCTTGGATATTTATTAAAATAAGGAATGTAGTACACACTTTAATACAGTACACATACAAGTGACAAGAGCATTGGAGGCAGAAGCAGACTGGTGTCTGTGTTTAAATTTATGGCATCAAGACAGTTAACAGAACAATTCATTTTATTCAAATAAAACACACCGCATATATTACAACTAAAGGCATAGGTAAAGGTATTACACACATAACATAACACACAAACTCATCCATATATCAGGGTATACCATATATACCAAAGGGTCCCCATACGCAAACTGAATATCTAGCGTCCTATAGTCCTGTACCAAAACAGCAAGTTATACTCAATATTGATGGCAATGGGACCTACACTAACTTAATAAGAAACTGAAATAAACCCAAAGTTTAACAAATTACTCAGCGTTGAGCTAAACACCGAACTTACGATTACCGAACGGCCTGTGAAACAAATAAAGCGTTATTGAAATATTGTAGTATACTCATGTTGGTTATGGATTTCTTAGTCCACATAGCACGATGTTTTCATGTTTGATAGTAAATGGACTTGCACTTCGTCAGAAACCGGACTGAGCACAAAGGACAACACAATAGTGCTCGACGACGACCAACAATCAACAACAGTATCTTTTTTGTTTAAAACAAGCAGCTAGTGAGCTAAGTTTTTAACGTAACCCGGCAAATATTTAATTTTTAGATTTCTGAACATTATCAGACTTGCTTCGAAGTTTCGACAACAATAAACCGAAAATATTTACTTGTATAATATTTACGCTGTTAATGTCTTCTGATTATTAATTATATTTCTTTCTTTTTTGTTAAGAATACAACAAAAACTTGTATCATAAGCAATCGTCAGAGCTGTTTCACATATATATTGCAACTTTTATTCTCTCCAGTATTCAATATAACAACTTGTCCATTCTCAAGATAATCTTCATACTTCAGTGTATGAAGAAGTGTAAAAGCAAACTTCTCATAGACTCTTTGCGACTGATTTGCTGAAGCTTCGCCTTTAACACAAAGTGCTTCCAGTCCAATTTGACTCAAAAATTGAAGTGCAGCCTTCATAAGCTTTGATGCAAATCCTTTACTCCGAAAATCCTTCCTTACACCAAGATTCATGAAGTGAGCATAATGATTCACATTGAAATATTTGAAAACGTCCATCTCGCTGTCATTTTGTGCTAGAAATCTCATTGCAATTTTAACGTTTTCATCTACATCAAGCATGGAATCTCTTTCATCTTGACCTTGTCGTTCCAAAGCAATAGTTCGGCAACCAATAACTTCATCTGTAACATCCGAAATAAGTAACAAAGACAAATTTTGTGATAATCTTTCTAAAATCATAGTCTTTATACCTTCATCAATTTCAATAGCCAGAGATTTGGTAATGGGTTCATCCCCAAAGAAATGTTGGACAAGGTAATCCACTAAATCTTTGGAACGTTTGTCAGATGCAAGTTCTATGTGCATATCAGTAAGATCCAATGACTTGCTGATATCTTGAACTATCTGAAAAAATGAGAACATACAAAGAGATATTCATAGTCATTTCCATGTTTGCTGCTCAAAATATACCTTCAACAATTTTCGTACATCGTAAAACATACTAAACAAAACGTATGAAAAGATCCATATATGTGCGCATGGATTCTTACTCAATATTGATCTTCCCATGAAGAAATTTGTCTCGAAGCTTTATGCAAGTATTACTTAAGATCGATTTAATGGCCGCATTCACTTGTTAAAATGTATGTAAAACTTTCTTATTATTTTTTCTAATATCATTTTGATGATAGACAAATATTTATAAATTCATGTTGTTAGATTTTCAGGTAAGTTAGACAAACTAATATCGTATAGAGAAGCATGGTAGATGATATTAAGACTAGAACCAATCCAGATGATAACTCATTCATACACAAAATGTACAATACAATTTACACGTCCAATAATAAAATAATAAATATGTTAATAGTATTGTGTTACATTTTATACTTCCGGCTTGTTTGAAGCTCATTATGTTTATTATTGCGCAACTACTATAGCAGGACTATAGGAGGGGAGAGAACTCGTGACAATCTCCTGTGTTAAGTATAACAATGTAATCAAACTGAAATTAAACTAAGTTGAATGTTTCAAAAGTTTCTTCAGCTTAACTTGCACTTGATTAATTAAAAAGATGATAATTCAATATCATGAATGTCGATCACTATCCTAAACAACGTCTTACCTGTATTACACCTGTATTGCACTCAATACAAATACATTGGCTTGGTTAGTTACGAGTATGAAGCAATAAATTTGTTTTCTAAATGAAAACACTTTAATCTAAGCAGGTTTCTAAACAGTAATACAGCTTTGTATGTAACGTTTATAAACCTAAACACAAAATGATTTTTATCACAAACAATTTAATTTGAATGCATCGTCGAGAAATGTATGTGAAATTTATAAAATTAAATACTAGTACATGTACATTCATTTAATTCAATAACACTATTTTTAGTTGTACACAAAACAATCATAAAAATCATACTTATAAAACATAGCCTTCGAACAGATAACAAGAATCAAAATGACACATATTCGTTCAATCACGACAATCACTCATCGGGTTTTTGTATAAAAAATAATACAAATCAAGTCACAATAGATAAATATACAAATGAAAAAAAACAAAACATTTTATACAAGCATTCTAGGATGAAGGTTACTTTGACAATAGATATATGCCTTTTATTTTTTTGGAAATGACAATACATGTATATTACAACCTAGGACCAATTACTTTATGACCCAATCTCATTGAAATCAGCCCCTGACTTTAGCTCCATTACTTTCCGCTATTAGCGTATAGTATAGGAGCGTGCGACTGGAGCTGATTGAATGAGATTGCTTATGACCAAAAACATATTTCCTACGAAATAATTAAAATAAGATCATACCCAGGACAAAAGCATTGTCAATTATATATTTCTTAAAACAGTTTTTGCTTAAATGTACATTACTGTAGGCGAAGCAAGACAATTATCGTGGATTCATACACATCAACTTGTAGGAAATGAGTTACGTCATTGAATTTTGAAGTATTTAGTCATACATAACATAGTTCATATCTTATGTTACCAATTGTTAATATATAACATAGTCCATAATAAATCAAACCAATGGGTCATATATCACGCCCTCCAAACACGCTCTTTTCCTCCAAATTGAGAACAGTGTAAGCGAAGCGATCGAGTTTTCCGATATGCCTGCGCGAGAGATGTTTTGTTAAGTAAAAGGTGAGTGTTGTCGTATATTTCTTCATTGTATCAAAAGCAGTAATTGTTATTCAAAAATCGGGCAATATAGTAGGGCAAGGTTGGGCAAAAAGCCCATACGAGGTAAAAGGCCTACGTGTAAAAAATCAGACATCGTTAAATTTACCGTGCCGCGAGATATTCTTTTTGTGACGTCTTATGCAGGTGTGAATACCGTGAATTTTACACTATTTTGTGTTAACGCTGATTATTTAATATGTTAGTATTGTGTCGTACACCTTGTATTCTCGATTTTGCCATTCGTGCGTTTGTTTGACGGTATTTATGCAGTGCTTACATGATTGTACTATTGTACTACATTTTACCAGAAGTTATATAAATATATAATGTTTAGAGGTTATTGCCCCTTATCAAAATGCGTTTATGGGGCAAAAAGGCAAAAATCAATGAAGTTATGTTCAATTTATTTAGCTTCATCTCGTTTTGTATCTCGCGTTAAATATGTTTTAAATGTATAGGTCTAGTGCAAACTTGCACGCATAGCCAGTTGTGTCTTAATCGAACTTATGGTTATAATTACATCGTAAAATATTGCTTAATATGGGCGTTTTGCCCCACCTTACACTACCTGTTTCCATGCCTGTTCTTGATGCACAACCCAGTCTCAGTTTGTAAATTGATTCCTGGGTGGCGCTAGAACTTTTACAACTTTCGCAGATCAGTGCCAGAAATTTAGAAAATGTCATATCTGGTGAAAATTTAATGGATTCCACGAAAATAGTCAAAGATACGGTGCCTATAATTCAATTGACGAACGTTCGGTCCTCTTTCACTCAATTTGTTGGATACGTCGGTAAGAGAAATGGGTTTTGCTCAAATTTTGTTATGTTAAAAAGCTCGAGGGCAGTAGAAAAAGCAAACGAAAGGAGGTGAAGCATGAGCATAATTAGAGAAAGGATCGCTGATATTCTAATTCTAATAAGCATACTATGAGTTCATTATTAGTTATTCATTGTATATTTAACGTGGCACATAAGAGGCAAAACATTTGAGTCATGACCTTGTTTTTTTGCGCGACGCACCGTTTCATTATGGTGAACACTTGTGACATTTGATTCTAAGTGGCAAGATTAATGACAAAGTTACATCTTGGGTAATTAAAACGGACGGAATGACTGACGAACGGGGGATAACTCTTAAGTCCCCTCTGGTCCGGGCGGTAGTGGGCTTATGATTCAGTATCTCTAAAGCCGCCAACGTGAGCTCGGTTCATTTATTTAGGAACGTAGAAAGTAATGGTTAGACCGTAAAGTAAAACTACTCAAAATGAATTTACTACTATCCTTAAAACTGATGGTCATTAAATTGAAGAAAATCTTTTGTGGTCCTTTTCGTGTAAACAGATTTTGTGTGCCTAATTTTGGTTTTCAGGTTTAATAATAACACACTTATTTGACCCCAATTACTTGTATGTTATTTATGTAAAGTTCAGTTACATACGTTAGATAGAGTTAATACATACAAATATTATTCAATGTTACATAATTATGCATATAAAAAGTGATCTAACGCAATAACCATTTACGATGTTTTGTCATATTCGAATAGAAAAATAAATGTTTGAATTGTAATTTATCTACGAATAATTGATGATGCGGAGATATCCGATGTTTCATATACCTCTGAAATCCATTATGCTGTGAATAGCCTATCAAATCTTAATAACAATCCCTTCCAAATGCCATTGTCAAATTCTGCTTGCATTATATAAATAATTTATTACTATTTTATGAAACGTGTACATGTGACCCACATGTACCATAACAGTAACGTTAACTACGCAACACAGAACCAAACAGGCACCGGTTGAGGTTTTCCCAGTGACAGTTATAATCTGATTGTATAGTTTGCTGCATTGGCGTTTGATAAAAAACTGTCACTCATAGGCAGAAATATAATCAAACTTGCTGATTTTAACACAAAGACTTGTTGTTAGGTGGATACTAACGAATTATGGGTTTCAGTATACAACATGTACAACAAGAATGGTTCATGATATGTGAAATAAAAGGGTTATGATTAGGGATTTCTGCTAAGTACTGAACATAATTCATAAAAGAAATATAAATCATTTCAATTACAAATATTTTTAAGAAAACATCCTTTTTGTTTCAAACATTATGATATATGATAAATTGAAATTTAACATAACAGACAGTTACACCCTATTCGAATGCAACATTGTTAAAACTTTGCACAAGAACAATACACTTATTTGTCTATTTAAATATACCTAAATTCTCGAGCACCATAACGAGTTTTACGACTGTCATAAACCTTTTCACCAAATTCTCGAGCACCAAATCTTTTTATCAAATATTTGTATATTGAATATACATGTACCTAACTTTTCGAGCACCAAAACGAGTCTTACGACTGTCATAAACATTTTCATCAAATATTTGTAGCAAACGCGTACGTGGTTACGGATTATCGATTTTGCTCCCTTACGCCCCGCGTTTTCACACCTTTCAGGGACGAAGTATTTAGATTTGTGACAACGGACATTTTGCGAGATTTTTTCTTTTTTTTCCAAAATGAAAAATGTGTGTTTTCATAAAAAATAAACGATTAACTGGTTAGTGATTTTGCTAACTGATAACCGCATGTTCGAACGGTTAACCGGTTAATCGTTTACATTCCTAGTTATGATGGATCAAGGATTTAACACAAGCGCTTCAACTCTTTACGCTCGTCTTTTCTCTTGCCCTCGAGCTTTTTCACATAACAAAATTTGACATAACAAAATAACTCAATTCTCTTACCGACGTATCCAATAAATTTCTGGCACTGATCTGCGAAAGTTGTAAAAGTTCTAGCGCCACACAGGAATCAATTCACAAACTGAGACTGGGTTCTGCATTAAGAACAGGCATGTAAAAATGGTACTACATTGCCCGATTTTTGAAAAACAATTACTGCTTTTAGTACAAAGAAAAAATACGTCAACACTCACCTTTTACTAACCAAAACTTCTCTCGCGCTGCATATCGGAAGACTCGAACACTTCGCTTACACTGTTCTCAATTTGTAGGAAAAGCGCGTGTTTGGAGGGCGTGAATATAAGGCAGTAATAATGAACAAAATTTGCACGATGGCACGATCATATCAAACAAACAATATGCCTTAAAATATTAGGATCATTATAAAAAAAGGCATTGGCTTCGGTACGGTCCTTGCCTCAAGAACCGGAGTTTAGGGACACTGGATTCCTGTAACATTATTAATCCTACACTGGACAGGCTACGTGTACGGATGTTTGACTAATGCACCAAATCATTAATCGTAATGTAGTATTATAACTGTTCACACGGTTGATATTATTGTGATTCTCTATTGTGAAGACCACTATATTTGGTAACCATAGTTTTAGTATCACCCAAATGGCTTTTACATCGTATTATTCCGAAATAAAATAATTTTAACAGTTTAACAGGATTATAACACTGATAAGTCTTTCATCATATTATGGTTAATTAAGCTTGTACACTTGTCAAACGTCCGTACGCGTTATCGTTGTAGACAGTCTACATATACGGAACACGTGCGATCCGGTTCTAGATATATACGTACCCGTACACCTAGTCACTGTCTATTAACAAATGGTAAGGTCACGATCTAGGACGATCTCAATATGTCATATAATTTTATGCACATCTTATAAATACTGTAATAAACAATTGTTGATTGACGGTTAAAACAATTTCTCCATACCTTTTCAAGTTCATCTCTCGGTTTCAAATCAAATTCAGAATCCATTTGTAACGGCTACTTCTATTTAACCAACGCCAAATAAGAAGGATATATTTCTGATAAGTGCTCTACAGTCCGAGGTTCGGCAAAATGATAATGAGTATTACCAAGTAGGCGGAGTTATTTTAAACGGTGTCGATGTAAAAATAGCACGCTTATCAGAACTTAAAAACATGGGAACGAGGGCATTAAGATTAATACATTGACACGAAAAAAATTCTGATATGCCCACAACTGCCATGACTCATCCACTTAATCCCGTAGGTATACTTAACAGACAATATGTTTAAGATAACTGTTTTAAGCGGTTAACGCTATAATTATCTAGTTTTTACCGGGGATAAGGCGTATGTGACCAAATGTTCTATTATAGTTGGTTGCATTTCTAACACACGAAAGTATTAACGTATCTAAAATACATTAGTATACGTAAGTATTCGAATAAAAGAGCATGTATCCGACACCCCTGAAGTTGAGTGAGAAACTGGTTGTGTTTTATGAATTCACTTACAAAATGTATATATATGTATTATATCAAACCATATAAACATAACTCAAACTTCGTCATTGTTCGCGTAACTTCATTGGGACTGCAATTATCTGCCTTGTGGATTATATACACTAATTATGCAGTTAACATATCCACATAAATATGATATCGCTATGAATCTATGAATACAAATGTATTCAGTGCATAACTTGTCAATAGTGATACATTAAGTATACATGTACATTGAATTATCATAAAGTGAATTAACTACAAATATTGTTTTATATCATAAGTTACATTTAAAGAAACCATGTATGCTAACAGACTCTTCGTATAAAAGCTATGAACAAGCCGATTTTATGCAAATCGATGAGCAATATAAATGTCACAAAAACAAAATCCCCCCAAAAAGGGTGAGTCGTCATTATTCAGTGCTTAATCATATCGTAATACCTTTTTATAGACATCGTTTTAATGAAACAATCCCCGTGTCAACAATCAGCTCATGGCAAAGTCTTCAAGTGAGTTTTCAGCTCATTCTGTGTCATTATGTAGCACATTATTTATCACGTGGTTGAAAGCAAATACCCGGATTTTTAGTTATACAGTGACTTTAACTTTGATACTTTGATACTTTATTTCTAAATTAAGGCATTATGCCCATGATTCATTATACTCTCCTTTTACATCGGGCGCTTATTCCGATACCTTCATATTCACCCTCTGCTTTATAACTCTACCGCTAGTGATATTTTCTATATTTAGACAGGCGAGTCGACATGCGTCCACATCCATTCACCGAGCCGCTTACAACGACTCGCTATTGTCCCAAATGTAGGACAGTAAACATGTGTAAATAAAATTAATGGGAGTGTGCATTGAATCGACACCTTTCATAATAATGCCGTTGTGACTATGGAAATTGCTAGAAAAACTAAATAAATCGAACATAAGTGACTATTATCCCGATGCCTGTAAATGTGTAGTGATTTAAGGTCATTTAAACATCTGTCAATGCGGAATCTGCGTATATTTACTTAAATTCGCCACGCTTTTTGTAAAACGTATCAGTACAATCTTCGATGAAAGAACGAAACACTGCCTTCTGTACATGCTAAACTTTTAATGACATGAAATCAAACCGATTAGCTAGATAGTCAAAATTTCCATCGACACGAAAGGCTATACATCAGGAACGAACGGTGATTTCGTAAGGTCAAATATCAAAATATACTGGGTAATACAGCAGCTTGTGAATGTAACGGTAGTTAATAAAAGCGCTGTGTGGGAGCGTAGATTCATTATTACAAGTTATATAAATACATACATTTTGTTAAATCAAGAAATAATACATGTTTTAATTACTGGTATACATTTTTTGTATTAACATCGAAGATGACAGAAACAAACGTAATACTCAATAACAGAATCGCTTAGTTCTATTGTGGTCATTGACATTGATGCCACGACGAAAAGTGGAACGCAATTAAAATATCATTTCCATAAATATATTATGAACAAAATACTAAGAAATCCGGTTAGTGCCACAATGAATGTCGTGTATCGCACTTGAACTGCATGTCGTGAATCATTTCGTGTGTCGCTTCGCATGTCGTGTGTCGTACCGAGTGTCGCGTTTGAATGTCGTGTATCGTGTAGTGTGTCGCTTCGTATGTCATTCATTTCGACACAAACCGTATTCCATACAATACAAATTGCATAATGGCATTTCTTAAAATATATAAAAATTAGATATATGTCCACGGGACACAGGTGCACCCACTGTATCACCTATTCAAGGCCTATATAACTTTTTTTCCCTAGTTGAAAAGGGACACGAAATTCCTTTATATACTTTTTTGGAACTATATATCGATCAAGCATGAGTGTGTGATGGGGTTAATTCCAAGAAGAGAGCGGATGGATGGCATAGGAAGAGATAGATGTTGCACGGGGCAGATCACCAAGTTAGATTGTAACCAAAGTCTAGGTTGTGACTCAAATAAATTAGGCTCTGTTGGCGAAGAGGCGTAAGTATGTTAGTAAAACGGTACCCAGGTGAACATTTTTGTAGATGACATGGTCTTGTTTTCAGACTCAATTAAAGATTTACAACAAAAGTTAAATGACTACTGTAATCATTTGGGTTTAGAAGCGAACACCGAGAAATAATATTACGTTTAAACGAAATAATAATTCGTATTTACGAAATAATATTACGTTTAAACGAAATAATATTACGTTTAAACGAAATAATATTACGTTTAAACGAAATAATATTACGTTTAAACGAAATCATATTACGTTTATACGAAATAAAAAAAGAATATGGAATGTCATTTTAGGGGCTCCGTAGTTTTGCTATTTGCATATCAGTGTTTTGTAAACCAATCAAATTTTACATTTAACCACCAAGGCAATTTTCTTCAACCGAAAAATATGTGTAACCTTGACGCAGATTGGTTAAAATTGTGTATAGTGTATTTCAAGATTTATCTAATATGTAGTGTTGTTAGTGGAATTGTCCGGTGTTAGAATTAAGAAGACTTTCTTGGTTTTATGTACCCAGTCGCGAACATTTATGTTGTTTTAATCAGATAAATCGCTATGTAACAATTTATTAACATGAACGTGTGAGTTCACGACTTATGTAATAAGTAATGCTGAGCCATATTGAAACAGACTTTACTACGTCTATGACTAATCACACTACGGAGTTATTTTAGCCAGTCTTAATCGTAACCACTCGGTGGTATCCGGCAGAGCTCGGAATAAAATAAGGTATTTATGCCAATAATCGCCGAGGTGTTCCGAATGATCCAGTCTCCTACGCAGTGATATTCCCTTACATGTATCGGAGTTTCTGTAGTATAGCGTAATTGAATGACCGGCAGTTGTTACATTAGGCATTTTTTATGTTGTACAACAAATTTTAACCTTCAGATTGCAACAAATTTGCATACTTCAAGTTGCGCCGACCATCTTTGTTTTAAAGATATTGTTTTTTTTTCATTTAGTTTTGTTCAAGCGTAACATGCAGTTGTTCATATTTAACATGTTGTTGACAATGAAGCAAAGCCTGCTTAAAAATTTTACTTGCTGTCAGAAACCTCTGGTATTATCAAACTTTTGTTTTTAGTTGTGCTGGATTTTAACATTATTCATTAAGAGTAAATAAACTATTGTTTTTATGTGAGTTTTATATTTATTTACGTATACGTCTTGTCTCTGTCTGAGAAACAAATAAAGCGTTATTGAAATATTGTAGTATAATCATGTTGGTTATGGATTTCTTAGTCCACATAGCACGATGTTTTCATGTTTGATAGTAAATGGACTTGCACTTCGTCAGAAACCGGACTTAACACAAAGGACAACACAATAGTGCTCGACGACGACCAACAATCAACAACAGTATATTTTTTGTTTAAAACAAGCAGTGAGCTACGTTTTTAACGTAACCTGGCAAATATTTAATTTTTAGATTTCTGAACATTATCAGACTTGCTTCGAAGTTTCCACAACAATAAACCGAAAACATTTACTTGTATAATATTCACGCTGTTAATGTCTTCTGATTATTAATTACATTTCTTTCAAAACTTGTATCATAAGCAATCGTCAGAGCTGTTTCACATATATATTGCAACTTTTATTATCTCCAGTATTCAATATAACAACTTGTCCATTCTCAAGATAATCTTCATACTTGAGTGTATGAATAAGTGTAAAATCAAACTTCTCATAGACTCTTTGCGACTGATTTGCTGAAGCTTCGCCCTTAACACAAAGTGCTTCTAGTCCAATTTGACTCACAAATTGAAGTGCAGCCTTCATAAGCTTTGTTGCAAATCCTTTCCTCCGAAAATCCTTCCTTACACCAAGATTCATGAAGTGAGCATAATGATTCACATTGAAATACTTGAAAACGTCCATCTCGCTGTCCTTGTGTGCTACAAATCTAAATGCGATTTTAACGTTTTCATCTACATCAAGCATGGAATCTCTTTCATCTTGACCTTGTCGTTCCAAAGCAATAGTTCGGCAACCAATAACTTCATCTGTAACATCCGAAATAAGTAACAAAGACAAATTTTGTGATAATCTTTCTAAAATCATAGTCTTTATACCTTCATCAATTTTAATAGCCAGAGATTTGGTAATGGTTTCATCCGTAAAGAAGTGTTGGTCAAGGTAATCCACTAAAGCTTTAGAACGTTTGTCTGATGCAAGTTCTATGTGCATATCAGTAAGATCCAATGACTTGCTGATATCTTGAACAATCTGAAAAAAAATGAGAAAATACAAAGTTACATTTATTTCAATGTTTGCTGCTCAAAATATACCTTCAACAATTTTCGTACATCGTATAACATACTAAAGAAAACGTTTGAAAATATACATATATGTGCGAATGGATTCTTACTCAATATATATCTTCCCATGAAGAAATTTGTCTCCAAGCTTTATGCAGGTATTACTTAAGATCGATTAAATGGCCGCATTCACTTGTCAAATCCGGGCACCCTTTTTCTAAACAGTAATTCAGCTTTTTATGTTACGTTTAAAAACCTAAATACAAACTGTTTTTTTTAATGATAGCTTTTATCACAATTTTTTAAATTTTGAAATGCATCGTCGATAAATGTATGTGAAATTGATAAAACCATCTGCTAGTGCATGTACATTCATTTAATGTAAAAACTTTTATTAGTTCACCAGACAATCATAACAATCTTACTTAAAACACATTAACAAGAATTAAAATGGCATACATTCATATAGTCAAGACAATCACTCATCGTATTTTTGTATACAAAATAATACAAATCTTACAAATAATGTCACAATATATAAACATGGCAATGAAAAAAACAAAAACATTTTATACAAGCATACTAGGATGCAGGTTATTTTGACAATATATATACATGTATGCCTTTTATATTTTGAAAATGACAAATGACAATATATTACAACATGGGACCAATTACTTTTTGGCCGAAAACATATTTCCTACGAAATAATTCAAATAAGATCATACCCAGGACAAAAGCGTAGTCAAGTATATATTTCTTAAAACCGTTTTTGCTTAAATGTACATTACTGTAGGCGAAGCAAGACAATTATCGTGGATTCATACACATCAACTTGTAGGAAATGAGTTACGTCATTGAATTTTGAAGTATTTAGTCATACATAACATAGTTCATATCTTATGTTACCAATAGGTAATAATAAAACATAGTCCAAAATAAATCAAACCAATGGGTCAAATATAAGACAGTCATAATAAACAAAATTTGCACGATGGCACGATCATAACAAACAAACAAAACGCCTTAACATATCAGGATCATTATTAAAAAGGCACTGGCTTCGGTACGGTCCATGCCTCAATGCCTCAAGAACCAGAGTTTAAGGACACGGGATTCCTGCACCATTATTAATCCTACACTGGACAAGCTATGTGTACGGAGGTTTGACTAATACACCAACTCATTAATCGTAATGTAGTATTTTAACTGTTCAAACGGCTGATATTATTGTCGAACCGTGATTCTCAGAGCTGTGTTCCGGCCGCTGTCACATAATCCGAGTGCTCTGAGAAGAGCACTATATTAGGTACAATATTTTAGTATCACCCAAATGGCCTTTACATCGTATTGTTGCGAAATAAAATAATTTTAACAGTTTTAAGGGATTATTACACTGATAATTATTTCATCATATTATGGTTAATTAAGCTTGAACACTAGTCAAACGTCCGTTCGCGTTATCGTTGTAGACAGTCTACATAAACGTAACACGTGCACTCCGGTTCTAGATATATACGTACCCGTACACCTTGCCACTGTCTATAAACAAATTGTAAGGTCACGATATAGGACGATCTCAATATTTCACATAATTTGATGCACATCTAATAAAATACTATAATAAACAATTGTTTGATTGACGGTTAAAACAATTTCTACTCACCCTTTCAAGTTCATCTCTCGGCTTCAAATCGAATTCAGAATCCATTTGTAACGGCTACTTCTATTTATCAAACGCCAAATAAGAAGGATATATTTCTGATAAGTGCTCTACAGTCTGAGGTTCGGCAAACAATAATGAGTTTAACCAAGAAGGCGGAGTTATTTTAAACGGTGTCAATGTAAAAATAACACGCTTATCATAACTTAAAGAGGGCATTAACTTTTATAAATATATCAGTTCAAATAAGAAATATTTCACTGCATTAAAATTAGTTCAAATGTATGCATGCACTATGAGTCGTGAGTATTATGAAAACTGGAGACAAACATCGCACGGGAGTTTATCGTACATGAATTAATAATTATGTATAGTGTTCCTTATGTTGGCATACTGCTGCCACCCATTAACTACATGATAAACTATAAAAATATGAGTTTATCACGCAAAAGGAACAAGCTTCTTTTTTAATCCCCGATTAATATCTTGACACGAAATAACTGTTTAAAGCGGTTAATATACATAAGGACCAGTGATGAGCAACAGTGTGCGTATAGTCTAGCAGTTGGCGTATACAGAATGACCAGTGGTGTACAGCAGTGTGCGTATAGTCTAGCAGTTTGCGTATACAGAATGAATGAGCAACAGTGTGCGTATAGTCAAGCAGTTTCCGTATACAGAATGACCAGTGATGAGCAACAGTGTGCGTATAGTCTAGCAGTTTGCGTATACAGAATGACCAGTGATGAGCAACAGTGTGCGTATAGTCTAGCAGTTTCCGTATACTGAATGACCAGTGGTGTACAGCAGTGTGCGTATAGTCCAGCAATTTGAGTATACAGAATGACCAGTGATGAGCAACAGTGTGCGTACAGTCTAGCAGTTTGCGTATACAGAATGACAGTGGTGTACAACAGTGAGCTTATAGTCTAGCAGTTTGCGTATACAGAATGACCAGTGTTGTACAACAGTGTGCGTATAGTCTAGCAGTTTTAGTATACAGAATGACCAGTGATGTACAACAGTGTGCGTATAGTCTAGCGGTTTAAGTATACAGAATGACCAGTGATGTACAACAGTGTGCGTTTAGTCTAGCAGTTTAAGTATACAGAATGACCAGTGGTGTACAACAGTGTGCATTTTATCCAGCAGTGAGCGTTTACAGAATGACAAGTGGTGTACAACAGTGTGCGTATATTCCAGCAGTGAGCGTATACAGAATGACCAGTGGTTTACAACAGTGTGTGTATAGTCCAGCGGTTTACGTGTACAGAATGACCAGTGGTGTACAACAGTGTGGGTATAGTGTAGCAGTTTGTGTATATAGAATGACCAGTGGTGTACAACAGTGTGCATAATTATTATCCAATCAGTGAGCGTATAGTTCAGTCAGTGGGCTTATACAGAATGACGGGTGTTGAACAGCATTTGGAGTATAGTCCAATCACTGGGCGTATAATCCAACATCAAGAGTATAGTAAGTAGGCGTATACAGAATGACCAGTTTGTACAGCATATGGCGTATATTCCAATCATTGAGCGTATATTCCAATCATTGGGCGTATACAGAATTCTACAGCACTGAGCTAATAATCCATTTGGTGGGCGTATACAGAATGACCAGTGTTATACAGCAGTGAGCATTATGGTCCAGTAATGGGAAAATGCAGAATGACATATTGTACCTTCTGGATTTGCAGAACCAGGAAATTTCTAAGAGAAGTTATGATGCAATGCGTTAGCGTATTTATGTATGGAGGCTTTGTCAAGGGTTGTAATGTTCATGTCATGAACATATAATTACTCAGTACATTTTTAGAAAAATAGGACAGTGTACATTTAAGTTTCTAACCAATTATGCGGACAGTTAGTCCAGCGGATAATTTGTTACATATAGGATTATATAATTCATTTATAATATACTGCGTATTATCACACCTGAAATTTGGTAGCAATAACTGCTTTACAGTACGTTAAACGTTTGTTTGTTCGTCACTGATAACATGAGAGGATGAAGAAGTGTAATTTCGTGATTTTGTATTAAATAATTTCAATACTCGTATGCCTTTGTACCGTTACGGCTTCAATGATTTTCGCTCATTTGTAGTCCTTTCACTGTTGTTCATGTCCTTGATGTAACTTAACTATACTGATTTAGGTATTGTTATATATGCAATTTAGTCCAAAACGCGAATCAACCCAAAACAAATTTCCTTCACAAAAGATACTTCCATTTTTGTATTCTACAAAACATGTAGATTGACGACAGCAAAACGTTCCCAAGAAAACAAACAAAGGGCAAGATAATCAAATCACCATGAACATGTATATTGACTCTATAAATATCATGATTTTCAATAGGATCATTATAATGCACATGGTGGGGCACAATACATTATTTGTAGATTATACTAATACATGTATGATAAAAGAAGTTACAATGAAAATTGATAGTTTCTACCAAGCATTTAAATGCATTTCAACAATGTTTATACTTCAGAAGTGTACAAAAAATACCCCACCCACTCAAGACATATTTCAAATCATGTCATATTAACATCTGACAAACAGCATTCAATTTAAAAAACTTAATCTGGTAACTCCAATTCAAATTAAATCAACAAATACTACGCATACATAGCATCATTATAAATGTATCGTAGTATTAGCCATACATTGATTTGAATGAATTATGTTACAAAATTGTTTGAACTGTATGTCCCAAAATTACAATATCATTCTGTATACGCTCACTGCTGGACTATACGCACACCGTTGCACACCACTGACCATTCTGTAAACACGCACATTGTTGTACACCACTGGTCATTCTGTATACGCTCACTGCTGGAATATACGCACATTGTTGTACACCACTGGTCATTCTGAATACGAAAACTGCTGGACTATTCGCACACTGTTGTGCACCACTGGTCATTCTCTATACGCTCACTGCTGGAATATACGCACATTGTTGTACACCACTGGTCATTCTGAATACGAAAACTGCTGGACTATTCGCACACTGTTGTGCACCACTGGTCATTCTGTATACGCTCACTGCTGGAATATACGCACATTGTTGTACACCACTGGCCATTCTGAATACGAAAACTGCTGGACTATTCGCACACTGTTGTACACCACTGGTCATTCTGTATACGCTCACTGCTGGAATATACGCACATTGTTGTACACCACTGGTCATTCTGAATACGAAAACTGCTGGACTATTCGCACACTGTTGTGCACCACAGGTCATTCTGTATACGCATACTTCTGGACTATACCCACACTGTTGTACACTATTGGTCATACTGTATACGCTAACTGCTGGACTATACGCACACTGCGGGACTATACGCACACTGTTTTACGCCACTGGTCATTCTGTATACGCTCACGGTAGTACGCCACTGGTCATTCTGTATACGCTCACTTTTGTATATCACTGGTCATTCTGTATACGCAATCTGCTGGAGTATACGCACACTGTTGTACACCTCTTGTCATTCTGTATACGCTCACTGCCGGACTATTCGCACACCGTTGTACGCCACTGGTCATTCTGTATACGCTCACTGCTAGACTATACGTACTATTTTGTACACCACCGGTCATTCTGTATACGCTCACTGCTGGACTATACGTACTATGCTGTACACCACCGGTCTTTCTGTATACGCACACTTTTGTACACCACTGGTCATTCTGTATACGCAAACTGCTAGACTATACGCCCGCTGCCATGCTGTACAACACAGGACTATACACATGTCAAAGCGTCACAGATTGTTTGTTTATATTTACAAATCTTTGCTTAGCACTATCTTTGAACAATCTACTTATTTTGATACATATAGTATCACTAAGAATTTTAATCCGACATTCATATACATAATTTATCAATTATTTCGTCTTTGTTCTAAATTATAAACAAATTCTCCACAACAAACTGTGTTCCCCTTTTTAACATTCACATTGTGCCATGTGTGTGTTGGTTGTCGATGCTGAAACATTACTGCAACTTATAGACACACTAACATGATTACAGACATCCGATAACATTGATAAAAGTCTTCAATTTTTCAGCGTTCAACAGATGAAAATAAATTTATTGAACATACACACTAATCAACAGTGCTAAAACCTTACATGTAGCACCCCACACCTAAATAAACACAAGATGGTGAAAACTTGCGTTGTGTCTTGCTTGTTCCTATATTGGTGAATCCATGACTTTAATCAGCTGTTTGTTACTCACATGTGTACAATAAGTCCCTGACATTTTCATACACTTTCTTTGCTGTAATTTTTATTCGAAAATGAAATTTGACTTACTTATAAATATAAACAACAAATGAGAATGTGGATTTAATCTGATGTATGGATTCTTATACATGTATCTTTAAAACCGAGAAGCCAGATTTCTATGACGAGTGCGCAAGCTAACATACCTCAGATCAGAAATACAATTTAAAATCGTTTGATAAAATATAAGAACGACTTATATGTGCTTTTTGCAAACTCTGAACCGAGTAACACCAATTAACTGACTACTGTATCTATCTGAAACACGCTGAAAGGGAAAGCGACATTCGCCGCCGTGTATGACTGAACAGTTGTTGAAACACTGCGTAAAACCCGATGTAAGAGAAGGAATAAGTTGCTACCGGGAACGCCACATACATAAGACAGTGCTTTCCCACACAGACCTCCGGGAAATCAACAATTCATCAAACATAAGGCACTTGATGAGGATAAAGGGTACATAACTTAGGGGACAGAGGCGCAATGAATGGCCTGGCAGACCATAAGGAATATATAACTAGGAGAATCAATGAGGACAAACAAACAAATCAGAACAACATTTGACAAAATGTCCCAACATCAGCGAGCATGGTCATGCCAAACCAAGCCTTATTGTTTAACTTATATAACGTATAGATACTCAAGCAGACGACAACTCAACGAGCTTTTGTTAAGTATTTCTATCATAACCCAAAACAACCATCGTGTAATGAATATATGTAACACGAAACACATAACAATAAACAAATACGGACATTGTTAAAAGATTCACGAAGTAAAATTATTTCTGCAATGGATAAACATGGTTCCAAATTATCAACGTTTTCCAACAGGGTGAATTATTTCAGCATTTAATTCCCAACATGCGAAGTTGTTCACCGAATCGCACAGAATGTGTTTTGGAAACATTAGCCTAGGTATCATCAATAAGAATCATTTAAACTATCTCGAGGTCGTTTCCAGTCCAATAATATTTCGCAATATCTTAATTGCAAAGGCTTACATTTAAAAAACAACCATTTGTTATGTCGCGAAAATATGTGATAATAAAGGTTAATAACAGGTTTTAATAAACGCCTACTACTTGTGATCGAATGAACATGCACGTCGGTCTTCGTTTCTTAACTGAGCATTAAGGGAAATCACTTTCAATGTAAAAAGTTGGTTGCCTCGATGTGTTCAAAGGAACTAACAGCGGTAACCTTAGGAAAACTTCGTCTGCAACATTTCTTTCAGTGCTTTGATTTACTTTGTGTTAAGTAAAATAAAAATGTGCAAATGATAACTTCGTTTAGTGCACCGAACACCATTGGACATTTTGTCACTGCAATATAGATTCCTGTTTTCATTTCTGCCCATCTCGTACATTCGTTGTCTTTCATTAAATATATAGATTCAAGTGATTGAAAATAAATTATTTCAGAATGGTAAATCAAACTAAATCGCTATTCTACAAGAACTAATTATATACACAGTTCGTCAACCCATTGATACAATGCCAAAACTACGTAAACTTTTTGCGTAAAACTGTAGTTTTTACGGATCCCGAATACAAAGACCCTGGCATGGAAAGTCCGCGTCAAGTGTTCACGACAGTAGTATAAAACGATGACTCATAGTAATGGATTTATTCCCACGAGAATCTCGTGTCAATTGGTCAATCCGCTCTCAACAGAACGATGATGCAATTGAATATGCCCTCACGAGTGGTCTCCCTTCTGTCTAAATACCGTGAAACCTCGATTATAGGACTACCGTTTGTTCTGAATAACGGCGACCTGAGTTGTGAAGGAGATGTGATTATCTAGAGTCTTTATTAAGGAGGTGGTCTTCATTTCGAGATGGTCTTTATGATAGATTATACTGTAATTTAGATTTTAGCGGAGTATTCGACGCCAGGATTTGTAGATCTATACCCAACTTGTTCATCATGCAATGTATAAACATGGTTCCAAATTATCAATGTTTTCCAACGGAGGAAATTATTTCAGCATTTAATTCCCAACATGCGAAGTTGTTCACCGACTCGCGCAGAATAACTTTTGAAAACATTAGCCTAAGTATCATCAAAATGGATATGAGCTGTCGTACAGCCGTCCGAATGTAGTCTGTATAATGGAGATGTCCACTTGCACGAACCTTGTTCCATCACTTTTGTATCTGCATGTATGGGGCGCAAACAGAATGCAACGCATTTAGTTATCCTGTCTAAAAATTTAAAAGAAATAACACAATGAATAAGTTGTGAGAACTTGTTACACGATGAACGTCATATAAATACGTTTCAAATATAAATGACGTAGATATGGAATCGAATGTACCGCGTGTGTAGCCTCATACTGTATACAATTATGATCAGTTTTCCCGTGTTCACTCACGGCTTAACCTCTGAGTTAAGCAATGTCGACGTATTCTCAACGGCTTATCATGCACGTGGATAGCGGGGAAGGCAAGGGGACTCGGCCTCCGCAACTTTTCTTATAGGGGCCGAACTACGATACCCCAAATATTTCGAAAATGACTAAAATTAACCTGATACTATTGACCAACTTGTCTTTATTCATTTTCGGCTTCCTACGCGTTAAATATTACGAATATACACGTAATATACTACATGTATAACAACACAGGTTAATATATATACCAATACAAACAAGTTACTTGTACACATACCAATACAAACAAGTTACATGTACACCTACTAATACATACAGGCTACTTGTACACCTACCGATACAAACAAGTTACACGTACAACTAGTAATACATGCAGGATACTTGTACACCTACCAATACAAACAAGTTACATGTACACATACTAATACATACAGGCTACTTGTACACCTACCAATACAAACAAGTTACATGTACACCTACTAATACAAACAAGTTACATGTACACCTACTAATACATACAGGCTACTTGTACACCTACCAATACAAACAAGTTACATGTACACCTACTAATACATACAGGCTACGTGTACACCCATCAATGCAAACAAGTTACATGTACACCTACTAATACATACAGGCTACGTGTACACCTACCAATACAAACAAGTTACATGTACACCTACTAATACATACAGGCTATGTGTACACCTACAAATACAAACAAGTTACATGTACACCTACTAATACATACAGGCTACGTGTACACCTACCAATACAAACAAGTTACATGTACACCTACTTATACATACAGGCTACATGTACACCTACCAATACAAACAAGTTACATGTACACCTACTAATACATACAGGCTACGTGTACACATACCAATACAAACAAGTTACATGTACACCTATTAATACATACAGGCTACGTGTACACCTACCAATACAAACAAGTTACACGTACACATACCAATACAAACATGCGCAAGTAACTTGCTTGTATGTTTAGGTGTACAAGTAACTTGTTTGTAACTTGCTTTTATTGGTAGGTGTACATGTAACTTGTTTGTATTGGTAGATGTACATGTAACACCTACCAATACAAATTAGTTACAAACAAGTTACTTATACCAATACAAACAAGTTACATGTATATTGACTAATACAAACAGGTTACTTGTACACCTACACATACAACCAAATTACATATATACATGTACACACAATACGTACAAGCTAAATGTATACGTGTAAATACAAATACAAACCAATTACTTGTATACGTACAAAACAAGTTACACAATAAAGCTGAGGGTAGCAGACTGGATACAAATAACTCCGTCGTATGATTAGTGATAGACACAGTATAGTCTGTTTCAATATACGTAGCTCACCATTGTTTATTGCATAAGTCATGAACTCACACATCCATGTTAATAAACTTGTTACATAACGATTTATCTGATTAAAACAATATCGATGTTCGCGACTGGTACAAAAAAACCAAGAAGTATTCTTAACTCCAAAACCGGACAATTTCCCGTGTTTGTGAATAACAACAAGGGTCGTCAAGTTGGTTACTTATTCCCTATTTGTTACTTATTCCCTATTTCCTATTCGTTACCTATTTGTTACTTATTCCCTATTCCATATTCGTTACCTATTTGTTACTTATTCCCTATTCCATATTCGTTACCTATTTGTTACTTATTCCCTATTCATTACCTATTTGTTACTTAATCCCTATTCCCTATTCCCTATTCGTTACCTATTTGTTACTTATTCCCTATTCCCTATTCGTTACCTATTTGTTACTTATTCCCTATTCCTTATTCGTTACCTATTTGTTACTTATTCCCGATTCCCTATTCCCTGTGTTTTTTATGCATTGCATCTTTTAAATGATTTATTTTCATGTCTGTGGTGTTAGTTCGAGGTTTTTAGAGTTGAAAAAACCTTGTTAGCGCACATGTACCAGTTTCTAACAACACTACTTACTGGATTAATCTTGAAATACACTATACACAATGTTAACCAATCTGCTTCAACGATACACATATTTTTCGGTTGAAGAGAAATGGCGTGAAATTGCCTTTGTGGTTAACGTAAGATTTGATTGGTTTATAAAACAATGAATATGCAAATAGCAAAACCATGTTAATACGGCTGCGCCGAAAAAAAACCATGTCAAATTTGACCTCATGCAAACGAAATGTCCGACATGAGTAATAAATAATATGTAAATTCTCGTCTTCCATGATGTTCACACTATGACCAGACTACTGTTAATTGCAAACGAAACTCATTTGTAAATAGAAATGCTCTTATCCCTACAAGTAGATAATATAATATAACATCAAATGGCACCACAGTCGTGTTGTCGGATTCCCCCATCTGTCTAACAATTACATATTTGTGATAATTGTAGATAATACCATGAACTGCAGCGGCGCAGAAATATAATAACCATCATTTAAGTGTTTAACATATACAATTAACGTAAGGTTAATAGAAAATCACTTAATACTGATAAAACATCGGTTAATTACCCGAGCTACACCGAAATTAAGGCATTTCTATGTGATCGTTATCCAAGTTTTTTTATGACTGTACCACAGTAAACGTTATGCCAAACTCAAGTGAAATCTTTCGTTGGAAATGGATATCTGGGAAAATTGGCATAGATCTACAGTGCAACTTCTCCAGAGCATCCTCTCCATAACAACTACTCCATAACAACCTCTCAATAACACTTTCTCCAGAGCAACCTCTCCATAACACCTTCTCCATAACACCTTCTCCAGAGCAACCTCTCCATAACACCTTCTCCATAACAACCTCTCCATAACACCTTCTCCATAACACCTTCTCCAGAGCAACCTCTCCATAACACCTTCTCCAGAGCAACCTCTCCATAACAACTTTTCCATAACAACCTCTCCATAACACCTTCTCCAGAGCAACCTCTCCATAACAACCTTTCCATAACAACCTCTCCATAACACCTTCTCCAGAGCAACCTCTCCATAACAACTACTCAATAACAACCTCTCCATAACAACCTCTCCATAACAACCTCTCCATAACAACCTCTCCATAACAACCTCTCCATAACACCTTCTCCAGAGCAACCTCTCCATAACAACTATACCATAACAACCTCGCCATAACACCTTCTCCAGAGCAACCTCTCCATAACAACCTCTCCATAACAACCTCTCCATAACAACCTCTCCATAACAACCTCTCCATAACAACCTCTTTATAACACCTTCTCCAGAGCAACCTCTCCATAACAACCTCTCCATAACAACCTCTCCATAACAATACTTGAATGTTCACAGATGACGCCCCTGACGTCATAACAGAGCGTGGACCGTCGACAAATGTCTTTGATGTTGCTGCCGAAACTTTGACACGTCCTGTGTTGATTATGGGGCATAAACATTGCACAAACTTACCGTTATGGCACACTACGTTTTAAATACTTTCAATTTGTTATTTAGCGATGAATAATTGTGTCAACGAATCAGATCGTGGAATTAGATACGCCGCCTATTTTGTTTGCGTGAATTACGCGCACTGTACAGTGAGTGAAAGGGTTTGTTAAATAATGTTTCGGATTTGACTTGAGCCATCTTTTCTATACTCGCAAAAACTCAAGTGGCTGAAATTAGAACAGCATGTTTTTTTTCAAACCAACTCGATTAGGGAGTAAGCGAGTGCTAAATTTGATTCCTGTTACGGAACATACCCAGCAAACATTTGACGTCGCCTCAACGTTTCATAGACGTTGGACCCCGACGTTGGTTAAACGTTGGATTTTGGATGGTTTTGCAAATTGGATAGACGCCAGAAACTCGACATCTAAAGCTATTGTCCCACTGCGACGTTTAACGATTCCGTCTGAGAAACGAATGCGTACGTTTATTAGACCTTTTTATTCGTTTCTCAGCTGGTTTACAGACGTATTTAGACGTTGACAGACGGCGCTAGCCGTTTCAAACTTTGGACATGTTCAAAGTTTGGAACGTCCAAATTCCGATAGCGATTGACGGTTCTCATATATTACTCTGGCGGTTTTTACCGTTTTCACCGTTACTCAGACGGAATCTTACCGTTTTTTTTACTTTTATGGCTGTTGGGCAGGCAGACAGCTCGTCCGTCTCCAGCCACGGCTGTTGTGATGAGGCGATGAGCGGAGTTTGGCCTTTTATAAGACGCAAACAGGAAGTTGATAGACGTAATGTTGACTTTTTTCAACCGTTTCGTTCGTTACTCATACTTAAACAGACGTTACTCAGGCGTTCAATGTTCCGTAAGTTGGACTGAATGAAGGCGCTACTCATACTTAAGCAGACGTTTCTCAGACTTTTTAGACGTTACTCCTGCTGTTCTTTCTTCCGTCCATGGCCAACAAAATTGAATTTGCTGCCGTCTAAACACCGCATGAGGTAAACATTTAGACGGAGGCAGACGGAATCGTAGACGGCAGTGTGGGACAGGGCCTTAATCAACGTCGCAATTACGACCATTTTTAACGAATATTTATTTCCAGGGACCTTGCACCCCCCCCCCCCCCCGATGGATCCGGGCCTTACGAAATGAGAAAAGTAAGTTGAGATGTTATAGTGAAAATATCAACCAAATAATGATAATATATTATGCGTTTAATGATCAATGTTGAATGTATTTGAAATATCATACATTTTCGCGATAATCTCCCACCAATTCCCTTTATTTATTTGATTTTCAAGCACGATGCAAACAGCTACTGGCACAAATCTAAACAAGGTATTCATAACAAATGTTAAATGCATTAAATACATTATCAATATAGATCTACTTGATAGAAAAGCAATTTAATTCAGCAATGTTTCGCTTTCCAAACTCTGTATTCTTATGTGTACCGCCATATATGCAGAGCTGGTATGTTGCTTAGTAAAGTTAGTTTCGATTTTTTCGATTTTATTTTTTATATTATTAAGTAATAAATTATGACAGATATCTACAATAGATCACAGTTGTATTATTATGGTAGAGGTTAAATACTTCTAAATTGTATAAATTATGGTAACCATATAGATCTTTATATCAGATGAACATTTATACACGCTTCTGACGATTATCCTACGTTACGACGTTGCACGGACGTCGTGGTATTGACGTTGTTAAGACGTAAGATTGTGACGTCAGGTGTTTGCTGGGTAGCTTCTAACGCGAATGGAGGTAACTGCTGCAAAAGTGGACAGTTTCGTCACGACCGCCATGGGTTTTAATATATCTGTTCTGGGATAAACTGTTTTAGCACAGGTTTTAATTCGAGAAGAAACAATGGTTTATAAATTTATAGTTTCACTGAAATATAAACATTGTCATAGAATAATAAGATTTTTGAAACCCATGTCGGTTGCTTTTATTCTGCAAACTTCGAATTTGAAATACTTTAAATAGTAACCGCTCCTCCTCATGAACAAAATGCAAAAGGAATAAAAAGAGTCGCTGGACGTAATATGATAGAGTCGCCTGCCGTATTATAATATAAGCGCGAGATTCCTCGAGAGTTCTGTAATGACACAGGAAAGTACTGCATTAATTGTCGTATAAATGTAAGCATGCATTTGATTGAACTAACTGCTGGTAGTTGAGTAAGTAGATATATATTTTTTATTACAATGTCAAAACAAGCGATATACGTTTAACATTCCATAAATACAATATGTACAGTCCACCCTGTCTATAGTGGTCACCTAGGGACTATATATACGTATAGTGCTGAAAGTAACCGCGAACGCATGACTTTATTATCTGGTCCAATACATTTCAAAATAGGGTGCATTGAGTTGTGTTAGTTCTCTTCCGCATGTTTGACTGAGAAATAGCCGCCATTCTGTTTTGATAGAAAAATTAACTAAACAGCTGTTATAGTTTTACACATGAACGCAGTCTGGCGGTATCCGTAATTTATGTCTAGATGTCTAGTTATTGCAATTAACAAATTGTTCTGCTAATATCACATAATGTGTGTACGTAGGGACCATTATACCATAGTTTGGTGACAATCTGTCTGTTACTGTATGCCAGTAATTCTTCAAAATGTATTATACACTCACCCAAAGTTCTAACGTAGCATATTTAAATTTGATGTGATTTTCTTAATTCTTTACTACGAAAATGATATAATATGTTACACGGAATTTTAGTCCAGTCAATCTACTGAAAAAAAGGCAAATAAAGGGGAAAAAATGCACAGAAATGATTTTGGCATAAATGTATTGTTTAATATCTGCCGTGTAAGGAAAAAAAAGTATAGGAAAATCCTATGGTGCAAAATGCTTTTTTTTGGGGTAAAATGTACTAAAAGGTAAAAAAAGTATGAATTTCTGGAATTTGACTATATCAAAATCAGGTTTAGCTATAAAAATTCCAGAATAACTGTTTTAATAGACAGTATGTTGCACCATAACATACCTTAAGTAATGACACATCATATGTTGTGAACAGTGATTTTTCGGGTAAAATGGTGAAAAAAACAACAAATTAAAGTGGGAATTTCTGGAGTTTGTCAATAACTCGACGAAATTTAGCTATAAATTTACCTCAATAACTGTATTTAATAGATATTAAACTGCTCTACAGCATACCTCAGGTTCAGAATAGCATACAATGAAAAAGGTGATTTTTTGGGTACAATAGTAAAAATATAAATGAAAGTGAGAATTTCTGGAATTTGCCAAACATATATTAGACCAGTGGAAAAATAGGAGGGAAAATATGCACAGACAAACTTTTGATGGATTTGTGTCATATAAAGCACCACATTTAATATACTATCAGTATAAAACTATCACACTGTGCAAAATGTTATTTTTGGGGTAAAATGGTTGAAAACTTAAATAAAAATGGGATTTTTTGGAATTTGCTCAAAACTATGTCAATTTGTGCAATAATACTACCAAAATTACTGTATTTAATATATATTATATTACAGTACAAAATACCTAGGGTATAGAAACATAGTACCGTGTGAATTGTGATTTTTGGAGTAAAACTTTAAAAAAATATAAAAAAATGGGAATTTTTGGAATTTGTCTATTACTATGTCAAATTTTGCAACAGAACTACCAGAATTACTGTATTTAATATAAATTATATTGCGGTACAAAATACTTAAGTACAGAAACATTGTATCGTGTGAAATGTGATTTTTGGGGTAAAACAAAAAAAAAAGGGAAATTTTGGAATCGGATAATTTCCTGTTCATTTTCACTGTAAAAGTTTCAAAACAGTAATTTTCACCAAATGTTATATTGCAAAATCAATAATATAAATTATAGAAACAGTTTATGATGGTGAATGTAATATATATTTGTAACATAAATCCACATAAATTGAGGTCTTGGCAACCTTTTCAACACACGTAGATGTAGCATACAATGTTCAAACCATACAATTTTGATGTAGTGTCACATCCAAGAATTGCATGATGGAATATATTTTTCACACAACTTTCATCCGAGTCCAGAAGTAGTTTCTAAGGAGGCCAGAACACGGTCAGGGAACAAGCATTAGTTTGCATATATGAAAGGGAGTCGGGGCAAAGTTTGAACATCGTATGCCTTTTTACGTTTGTTGAAAAGGTTGCACTAACATCAATTTATGTGGACCCCAAACAAACTACCAACTACGTCTGATGCATCTATGTCAATAGTTTGTGAGTATCTCTAAAATACAGGACTGGGAAGGACATGATGATTTGGACCCGCTAGAATGGGGGTTGGGAACTAGTAGGTAACAAACTTTATCCAGTGTCAACTGGAAGAGCGCCAGCTCGTGCTCACTTAATGATAGTTGTACGGTGCACTTGTCAAACTGGCTGCCGTACAGTAGCATGTAGCATCAAGAATGTTGGATTTGAATGTAGTTCAGCCTGATTCACATGCAAAGGATCGAGTCAGCTGTGAGATTGCCATCAGCCCAGATTTGGCATTTGACTAATACATTGTGCATATCTTATGCTGCATTAAGACACCGACATTGCTTCTATTATAATCATATAATTGTGTGATCAAATTCATATGGCTTCCGGAAAATAGCATTTTTGTTTATGTTTTCAGAACTTTTACCTCAAAACCATATTTATTGTTTGATTTGATAGCATAATGTTATCATATGTTATATTGAGAGATAACACGTAGCTTATGTCATTTCTGTGACTTTCATTGTTTTGTTTTTTTAATCCAGGAATAGGCAAAATATACCAGAAATTGCAACTTTTAGTTATTTCTTTTTTGATATATTTTCAAATAAATATTACATTCCGCATTATAAACTATTTCTATGATTTAAAGTATGGATTTTGCAATATAACATGAGTTAAAAATAACTATTCTGAAAACATTATAGTTAAAATGAACGGGATATTAACAGATTCCAAAAATTCCCATTTTTTTTTTAAGTTTTGTCCCAAAAATCACATTTCACAGGATACAATGTTTCTATACTTTAGGTAGTTTGAACTGTACTATAATATCTATTAAATACAGTATTTCTGGTAGTTTTATTGCAAAATTTGAGTTAGTTATTGGCAAATTCCAAAAATTCCCATTTTTTGGTTATTTTTTTAAGTTTTACCCCAAAAATCACATTTCACTCGAAACAATGTATCTATACTTTTGGTATTTTTAACTGTAATATAATATCTATCACATCAAGTAATTCTGGTAGTTTTATTGCAAAATTTGACTTAGTTATTGGCAAATTCCAAAAATTCCCATTTTTTGGTTATTTTTTTAAGTTTTACCCCAAAAATCACATTTCACACAATACAATGTATCTATACTTTAGGTATTTTAAACTGTAATATAATATCTATCATATCAAGTAATGCTGGTAGTTTTATTGCAAAATTTGACAAAGTTATTGGCAAATTCCAAAAATTCCCAGGTTTTTGGTTATTTTTTTGAAGGTTTTACCCAAAACATCATATTTCACACGGTACGATGTTTCTATACTATAAGTATTATGTACTGTGATATAATATCTATTACATAAAGTAATTCTGGTAGTTTATAGCAAAATTTGACATGGTTATTGGCAAATTCCATAAATTTCCCATGTTTTTGGTAATGTTTGTTAAGGTTTTACCCCAAAAATCACATTTCACTTGTTACAATGTATCTATACTTTAGGTATTATTTACTGTTATACAATATCTATTAAATATAGTAATTTTGGTAGTTTTATTGCAAAATGTGACAAAGTTATTAGCAAAATCCAAAAATTCCCATGTTTTTGGTTACTTTTTTAAAGGTTTTACCCCAAAAATCACATTTTACACGGTACAATGTTTCTATACTTTATGTATTATGTACTGTAATATCAAATATCTATTCAATAAAGTAATTCTGGTAGTTTTATTGGAAAAATTGACATAGTTATAGGCAAATCCCAGAAATGCTCATTTTTTGTGATTTTTTTTAAATTTTACCCCACAGTTAACACTGTTCAATGTTTCTATACTTAAGTTATTTTGTACTGTATGCAATATCTATTATAAACAGTAATTCTGGTAGTTTTATTGCAAAATTTGACATAGTTATTGGCAAATTCCAGAAATTCCCATTCTTATTTAAATTTTCAACCATTTTACCCCAAAAATCACATTTTGCACCGTGTGATTGTCCTATACTTTTAGTATATTTAATGTGATGCCTTATATGACACAAATCCACAAAAATTATTTCTGTGCATTTTTTTCCCCATTTTTTAAATTTTGACTGGCCTATTTAAACAAAACAATTACATAGACTCCTTTCTCTAGCCGCCCCTGCATTGAATCGTCTTTAATGATTCGGTCGAGAAAAGATAGTTCCAAAGATTTTCACAAAATAAAAAACGACGATTAATACCGATAATTAAACCCGATTCAATGTGGGCATATGTTGAAACTGAATACAAAACCAACATCAATGATTAAATACAGTTTTAAGGAAAACATTCAAGAGGTTCAACATTTAGTGCACACGCGCTGCTGGGACGACATCAAGTTTCTGACAGCGCGTATTAATCTGTGATGCGGTCCTAATTTGCATAAATAATCCACTAGTTGAATAACGACACTAATGCATAGGTTTATAATTACTCCCACGCCGTATGTATCGTGATAAATGTTAATTAATGTCGTATCTTGATTCAGCTATAAAAAAGGGTAATGCCATGTTCCGGCTCAATTTTCTGACAATAATAACCGAGCTTGCATATTACAGCTGTGTATGCTGAATTTAAATCAACTTGTTTTATTTTGCGCGGCTGTGTAGCTTCTGGAGTGGGGACTGTAGAATACTGATATTCAGAGTTCTGCTTTGAAAGTAGCTACTGCGCTTGTGAATATTGTTGATATTTTACCACCTTCAAAGTTGTGCGTTTTTTTGTGTCGTGTTGAACAAGGTAGCTGGTTGTACAAATAACAAGTGAAAATTATTATGAACAATACTGTTCTGATGTGTGTGACAATTTAGCTTGATATACGTATTTGTGAGAAATATTGAAGTATGCTGACTGTTCCAAGCACATAGCTATTGCACCACTTTGAAGCACGTTTAGACTACATTTATAGCAATAACTGTAATGTTGGAAGCGTTAATGCTTCATGTGTGTGATTTTTAAGTAAGTGAAGAAAGTATATACAAAAACTTGTAAATACGAATGTACAAATAATCAAATTCGTGACAATACTTCATGCGCCACATACTTGATTACAATTACCAACACATTGTGCTGTATTACAATATACAATCGTCGGAACAGTTACGTTGTTAATTCATGTAAGATTTGCCGGAATCCTGAAAAAATATTCAACGAAAACAAAATGTGAGCTGATAAAGGAACTGGTGATTTCCGAGCGGACAAGGACATACTTCAATGGTTAAAATACAACGAACAATTTCATGGAGTTGTTCTTGTTTGGCAGGCATATAGGCGTCTATCTGATACACAAACGTTTTATGAAGTTACTCTAGCATAGGAATGATACAAAGAACATTTCATTTCGTTCAAAACTTCATCGTTATATGTTATTTTGACACTGCACAAATTGATTGAGTTATATTGACTAGTTCAGCAGCTTTGTAGTTGTATCAAATAAACTGTTATCTAAAAGACTGGCTAAACCCGACGAAATCTAGAATGGTCTTATTTCTTAGAACAGTACTGTGACAATATGATAGACAATGCTTGGATGAATCGTGATCAAACTCTTTACCACGAATTTATGTTTATGTAAAACAATCTTCAGTCTAATCATGAACGGGAGTACTATTTCACCGGAAATCAATCGGACGGTAATATGGAATGAAACTTCTTCTGTGAATACTAGTACTATGTATGACTATAACGATTACTATAACAGTTACGAGAACAATGATGACGTAAATACATTTTTGTATTATTTCACAATTGTTTTTCTTAGTTTACAAGTTGTTATAGGTTTGATAGGGAATTCTATATCGTTTATAGTTTGGACTTTTGGTAAAGAATGTAGCAACATAGCCTGTTCCACATACTTCAAACTACTAGCCATCACTGACTTTGTTGCTCTTATATTACATGTATGTGGAGTTTATTTGGTTATGTTTGAGCTACTGAGGATGTTGGACGAGTTGCCTCTAACCATGTGTATTATACTTGACTTTCTGTTGCTGTTTGTCCCTCAGCTATCCACGTGGATGATTGTATGTATCTCAGTGGAGAGAGCTCTCACTCTCACATTCCCATTCTCCTTTCTTCAAACTCACGCGAGAACTCGTGCAAAAGTTGCATTTTTAGTTCTGATCTTGGTACTAACTGGCGTGAACTGTAGTGTATTTATTGATGAAAGTTGCACATCCAGTCCTGATAACGAAGACTTATATAAATTAATGCTAGAGATAGCCTCCGTCTGGACGCTATGTGTGGTTCCACTGTCTCTAATTGTATCATGCAACACAATAACAATGATACAGCTGTGTTTGAAGCAACGCAACAATGCAATGAAGAGACATAGTTCACGACGTCTGGCAATGTTCACGAAGTTCGCTATTGCAAGTGCAGTGTTACAGTTTCTATCTTTGTTTCCTACAATGTTGAACTATTTGTTCTGGTTGTATGACATTAGAACGCCTGCAATTTCACCAATCATCTTGTCCTACGTTGCTCGTAACACACTTTATCTCAATAACTCTCTCAACTTCTTGGTGTACTGGTTGAGTTGTACACAATACCGATTAGACTTAAAATGTATCTTTTTCGGAAAACAAAATAGAAATGCTAACCAACTGAACGAAAGAACATCTTAAGTTACATCAACATAAAGGCTCTGCTATCGTAACAGCGTTCTTCGTGTCCTAATGTCAGCAAATCAAATGCACCAAGGTTTGGACTAAAACTCATTCTGAGACCATCCGGTACATTCAGACCTGTGATTGGTTGTTTCTGAACTATGTCATGTAATTGACCAATGACGAGGCTTCACTGTTTGTCCTGGTTGATTATCCTAGTTAGTCCTTATGGTCTGCCAGGCCATTCCTCGCGCCTCTGTTCCCTAACGTATGTACCCTTTAACCTCCTTAAGTGCCTTATGTTTTATGGATTGTTGTTTTCCCGAAAGTCTGTGTGAGGGTATGGGGTTCCCTGTATCAACTTATCCTCTCTCCTTTTTCAAACTTAGACTAATTGATATCCTGTGGTATAGGTGCTTATTTGTTCATATTATATAATAACTTTGGTAATCGGTTTTAGTTAAAGCGTTAAGTGAACCAATCTGCATACATGTTTGATCTCGCAGTATCGGAAAAACGAATTTACTAGTCAACTTCATTAAATCTGTTTCGGATGTATGTGCGATGTTAAGATTTCTTATATATGCATAATACCCCATACTTTTTTCCATAATTGTGTACCTTGCATTTTATACTTTTTGTTCTTTATTAATATGTTATGCAAAACATCTTATTATATGTAAATAGTTCATTGCATGTTTGATAAAAAATTAGTAAAAACAATATTCAATTACAAATATGGGAAGCTACAATTTGACTTTACTCTAAATTATTTCATGTTTTCAAACTTTTGATTAAGATTATTAAAATATTATTTCCAGTACTTAATTTTTTGTCAGAATTTCATCTATGGTCAAGCCACTCTATTCTGACGTTTGGCTTGAAAATACCAAGAAATTACTTTTTAAAACAGACAGTACAAAAGATGTGACTAATATTGCATCATTCTGTCAGAAAAGAAAGCACCACTTTAAATAATTAAACAATGACATCAATACTACACATACATGTATATTATATTATATGTTCTTTTCAATTCTAGATATTTAGAAAAAAACTATTGTCTTTCGTCATTAAATGCGTATATTTTTAAATGAAAAACACTGTAATACATTTATACGTGTAAAGTTCTTTTTAGGAACTATTATGTGAATATGTCTTGTTTATTTCTGTTGTTGTGATTGTATTGTTGCTACTCCGTATATGAATGTATATATTATATATAGTCGTTTGCTTTTTGTCATGTGGCACTCTGTATTCAATGTATGTAAAATGTATTGTTGCTAATGATGCCCACTTCGGGCATATGTAACAGCAGACAAACAACATATATGGGTTATCAAACAATTCAGTTGTAAATATGGAATGTAAAAACAAAACATAAATAGTTGACTGAACATTTACATGCGTTTAGGGCACAGCGATGTTTATTTATTCGTGAATGGTTTGAAAAGTTGGGAGAATTAAAATATTTACAATGAAATCACGAGCAAATCGAAGGTCAAATTGTAGGAATTTCATTGACGTCTTGGAGGTATGTACAATATGTGTGTACAATTGTAGATGATGTTTTAAAATAATTTGTGATATAAGATATGAATAGTCTTGTACTTCTAAGTAATTTGACGCGTGTAGCGTCACTTGCCATACATACTCGACTCGTTAATCCTACTAGTGTGATAAAAGAGCGGCGAAATATGTATTCAATAATTGCATCATGGGATATGATTATTTTGTTTGTAATGAAAGATTTCATTAGACGTCTTTTCAGTCCCGTTTTAATTTGACTCTAAAAGGCGAGACGTTTCGACCCATTACTTCATATATGTAATTATGCAAATGAAAATTAATAAATATTAACAAAAAAATAATGTATGTTATTTGTTATTATTTTTAAGATTAAAGAAGAAGGCGATTACGCACGCACGCGGTTGATTGATTGATTGATTGATTGATTGATTGATTGATTGATTGATTGATTGATTGATTGATTGATTGATTGATTGATTGATTGATTGATTGATTGATTGATTGATCAATTGATTTATCTTTGCTATCATTTCAACAACATTCATATTTTCTGAATTGATCCGGGCTGATTTTAAATTGTGTTTGTACAGAAATACGTCGAAGGAGATTATGTGACGAAATAAATGAATATGTACATGTTTAGGAATAGCAACATTTATATCACAGAAATTTTGTAAGTCACAGATATTCAAGATATCTATCACAGCATGAAACCAATTTTTACATGATCTATTTGATAAAGAATTAGCCCAGATAGCAATACCTTTATTTATTCTAGTATGTATTGTCGATATGTCGCACAACTAAAAGTGAGCTCTGTAACAAGGTGACATGGGTAACCAATGACAACATACAGGAAACGATAGGGCAGTAAACACGAGTGACTTTAGTGTTTGTGAACCGATTGAAAACTACGTGGCCTTATCACCAATAAAACTTGTTGTTGTATTGATAACAATGAAGTATCGATTTTGTTAAAAAAGAATTTCCACGTTGTTTTCCAAATTGTTTACACATATTGCTTGGGAGACAACTCCTACAAGTAAAACACATTACTGATTTATGAGTTACCTCCCTCTATTCACTGCATACACCGTATTTAGGCTTTAAATGTTTTTTATGAATTCTGAAAAAATTCAATACAGTTTATCACCAACTTTGTTTCCATGACCTTTATGAAATCATAACACACACAATACTGATACACAGATATAAGAATTGGCCATTAAGTCATAGGAAAGTAAATAATTATGATTATGTTCAGTCGTAATGAAAAATATTTAATTGCAAACAATATGCTGCAAAACAAAATGCAAATTCAAATAAACCTTATGTATACGTATGTATACATAATGACCAATGCAATCCAAAAGAGTGCATATACAGAATTACAAATGCAATCAATTAATGTACGTATACAGAATGACCAATGCAATCCAAAAGAGTGCATATACAGAATTACAAATGCAATCAATTAATGTACGTATACATAAAGACCAATGCAATCCAAAATGTACGTATACAGAATGACCAATGCAATCCAGTAGAGAACATATACAGAATGACCAATGCAATCCGGTTGAGTATATATTATTTTATATATGCAGAATCACAATGCAATCCAGTAGAGTACATATTCAGAATGACCAAAGTAATGCAGTAGAGAACCTATACAGAATTACAAATGTAATTCAGTAGAGTACAAATACAGAATTACAAATACAATCCAATAGAATACATATTCAGAGTGACCAATGCAATCCAATAATGTACATATACAGAATGACAAATGCAATCCAGTAGAGTACATATTCAGAATAACCAAAGTAATGCAGTAGAGAACCTATACAGAATTACAAATGTAATTCAGTAGAATACATATACAGAATGACAAATGCAATCCAGTAGAGTAAATATTCAGAATAACCAAAGTAATACAGTAGAGAACCTATACAGAATTACAAATGTAATTCAGTAGAATACATATACAGAATGACAAATGCAATCCAGTAGAGTACATATTCTGAATAACCAAAGTAATGCAGTAGAGAACCTATACAGAATTACAAATGTAATTCAGTAGAATACATATACAGAATGACAAATGCAATCCAGTAGAGTACATATTGAGAATGACCAATATAATCAAGTAGTGTACATATACAGAATGACAAATGCAATCCAATATAATACATATGCAGAATGACCAATGTAATCCAGTAGATAACATATACATAACGACAAAGTAGTAAAGTAAAGAACATATACAGAATTATAAAAGCAATCCGGTAAAGTACGTACATAGATTGACCAATGTAGTCTGGTTCAGTGCATGTGCATATTGACCAATAGAGTCCAGTAAATCCATATACGGAATGACCAATGATTCCAGCTAAAGGCATATAAAGATTGTCCCATGTAATGCAATAGAGTTCATACACAGAATGACCAATACATTGCAGGACTGTACAGGAGAGTAACATAAACTGTGCAGACAAACCTGTATATGTAGTTTGGTTGGTGTAGAGATGATGATCGAGGTTTTACCAACAAAGAGCGTATAGTCCCGCAGTGGGCGTACACAGAATGACCGGTGTTGTACAGCATTTAGCGTATATTCCAAACATTGAGCGTATATTCCAATCAGTGAGCGTATACTTGCCTAATACTTAGCGTATATTCCAATCAGTGAGCATACAGCAGCGCGGAAAAATTACACAGCGTGAGAACTACTTTAAGAGGAAATAAAACCTGTCGACTACCGTACCATACTGTATTATCATACCGGCGCCAACTCGGCGGTAGGCCCTGTCGAAAATAGTTTTGTCATGTTTTAAAACAGTTGATCATTGTTGGTATGTTTGGTACTGTTTGTCTTTTTTTCTATTTGTAATTTAAGAATTCAAGGGCAATGTACTAAAAAGTATTCATTTTTTCAAAATTCAAGTACATGTATTTCCAAGGAGTTTTGACTGTTACAAACTTAAGCAGTTGTCAATGACATTTCAAGACCAGCGCGAACATTGGTTTACAACTTACACAGGCATCTCAGAATGGTTTAATTTAAACACTGTACATTTGTTTAGGAATACTTAAATGTATATATAAGACGTAGGTTTGATTTAGTGTGGGGACAAAGTAGTCATAATCATTGAAAGGCAGATTAGAGATGTCAGAACTCCAAGTTCATATACAAAATTCAAAATGTCACTCTCGTTGAGCTTAGATTTGAGTCCTAGAACATTCCAAAGAAAAAACGATAACTGTTATGTGGTAATGTCCTATTTTGAATTATTTTAGACAGGAGATGAACGTTCTCAGCCATGAAGGTCTGATTGAATATTGATATAGAATAGCATAGGGTGACAATAGCTTGGTTTTTACTCTGTAAAGGTGTGAAATTGAACTTGATTGAATATAATTTTGGAGATGATATTGTTTTTACCTTTAAACATGCAATGAATTACATATATATATGTTCAGTATACTTGTTTTGGTAAGCTTAGTGTTTGTGGAATGATCATATTGTAACATACATGTAATATAACATCAATAACAAACACTGTGCCCATTTCAGTGAGTTTATTTTGGATGTTATAACAAATATTCCGATATATCTTTGAATACTTTCTCAACAATTGCAAATATCAAAAAATAAGACTCAATGTCTAGTTAAGATACAAAAACATAAAAATGATATAACATAAAGTTGAATGTTAAAAATACTGATAAAATGATAAATGAATTATTAATTTCTTCATACTGTAAAAATAACTGATTATTTAGAATTAAAAAACATAAAACATTTCTAAACAAAGTCTTTGGTTCAAGGTTATAACATTTGAGATTGATCTCCAATCTTGTTTTATGTTCAAAATTTCTTAGATAAATTCTGGAAACAGAATTGATAATGTAAATCTAGTTCTGCAACATAATTAATTGACCTGAATATTTACTAAAACAAATATTGTTTTACCAAAATAATTTGTGATAGAAAATTTACTTAGAGTATGTTGACTGATCTCAAGTTCATAACTCAAGCCATGGTGATTGACGAACTGTAGATTTACATCATAAAGCAAAATGTTAAATTATAGAATGAAGTTTATCACGATATATCTAGTCATCAAATGATTAGGGAGGGGGGATATGAATAGAGAAAATTAAAATAAATATATCAATATCTTGTAATTGAAATTATAGTCAAATAAAACTGGAGCTTGTTGATGAATTAACCAAGCTGTTGGCTGATTTACATTAACACATAGCATTCGGCCACTTGTTAAACAGTGCTCTAGTGGATAGTGTATCCGAAATGTCTGAGATATAATTGAATACTGCGAAGTTAAAAATATGGATTAATTAAAAATGGTATCAAAAAGTGACTAGTCAGATGTGAATGACGTGTTTCAAAGACTTGAGTGTGAGAAAATAGAAAATGTTGTTGTGTAGTTTGATGAAACAAATAAGTATAGTGTGTCTGTTTGGTCCATAAAGGACCATGGTCCGTAGAAGTAACCATATATGATTTGGTGCTTGTTGTTGTGGTTCTTACTTGTGTTACTTCCTTACTTATAGCCCCCCACTTACATCCATGACTGATTGATTCTGTTACTGCTCCATCACCATTTAACTTCACATTTGGGGTTTTGGATTGATCAAATATAATCCTTCAATTGGTCGATTTATCATATAACGAAGATTTTTGTAACCATCACTTAGCTCATTCTATGATGAAAAACTAGCACATTATATCACAGTTAATTTCAAAATGGAGGCTTAATAAGATGAGAGTAACGTCTCTTGTTTCAGGGGATGTCACTCTTTCCGCAAAAGACCGCCATTTTGAAACCAGGTAAGTTTCTCTTATTTGGAGGCGCATCCAAGCAATGTGAGAGTGATGTCCCCTTTTTCAAAATGGCCGCCTTTATTGACAAGAGTTATGTCCCTTAATTACAAAATGGAGGCTTAATTAGATGAGAGTAATGTCTCCTGTAACAAAATTGCCGCCACTTTTAAGAAGGGGAGGTCACACTAACCACAAAAGACCGCCATTTTAAAACCAGAGAATTTTCTCTTATTTGGAGTCGCGACCAAGCAATGTAAGGTGATGTCCCCCTTTTTCAAAATGGCCGCCATTATTGGCAAGAGTAATGTCCCTTAATTTCAAAAAATAGAGGCTTAAAACAATTAGTCTAACGTCCCCTGATTCAAAATTGCAGCCATTTCCAAGAATGAGAGGTCACACTTACTGCAAATGTCCCCCATTTAAAAAGAAAGGTTTCTGTTGTGTGGAGGCGCACTTCCGTATAAAACAACAAGTTGTAGTCGAACTTTCGCACTCTGAGTTATATTACACAGACACGTGTCAACTATTGTACTAATCTAAGATATTTTGATATTGTACTGATTTATTTGGTTAAAATGATATGTTACATATAAATATGTATCATACATCATATATGTAACTGTTGCTAATAACATTTTAAAATATTGTATTTCTTTGTCGCCATTGCTGAATGGGTTGTTGTTAACTAAAACTATGTTGTGTGTAATGGATTAATATACTTCTAATGTAATTCTCAAATGGATGAATTATATTGTATTTATACGCAATGACTATTAATACGAGAACATTTGCTTTTCTTGCTGAAAATCGATTATCACAGACATAAAGGTTTATATGTCCATGCAGGGACCGTATATGTCCATGTCACAGACAATAATTGTTTTAACATTTGTCACCATAACCGGAACAGTTTACGGTGTAAGTGCGCATGCGTACCGCAAACAAAAAAGAACTATTCGATTTTGACAAATTAATCATGTTGCTATGTCAGATTTGATGTAGACTTCTATATCTGTCACCATTTTTGTTCATATTTGACGGAATTAGATTAATTTTATATTGTGGCATAATTTGTGACTTTCTTTTATTATGACGACAACGCTATCATTTAATATTTACATTGCTACTAGTTTCCAGTCGGAACACCTCGATAAAGATTGTTTTAAAGAGTTCTATTTGCGAACTGTACGGAAATGTACTTTTGAAATAGCTGAGATGATCCGACTGTAGTTTTCCATACTCTGAATATGTCGGCGATTATAATTTGTCGGATCACCTCGGCTATTTAAAAATAGACTTTTTCCGAACTGGCCTGATAACGCAAGTGAGAAAAATATTAAATTTGACCCCTGTGATAATAGATTATGTTTGTATCTACTGCGTTTATGTTTGTATGATAAATACAGACACATGTATACACATGTATACTTAACTTTATGTTATTGAATTTATGGGTTTTTTCTGCAAGGCGAGCATTAGAACAAGTTAATTCATATAAGAAGAGAAAACTATAAAGATCCAAAGAGGTAATGTACGGTTATTAGTTAAAAATTAAACTTTAAATTTTTCAAGAAAGTTACATGTTTGCTTACCTATACTTACAGATACTGAAATATATGAAGATGATAGTTTCATAATAATGTACTTACTGTACCTTCAAGTAAGCCTTCATTTGAACCATAAGACAGGGTGTCTATTTATTTACTGGTAATGTGATGTGTTTTACATATTATATTCAACATGATTTCTTAATTATTGTAATCGTTTTATTCTTTTTGTAATTGTTCATGTTTATATTTTCATGTCTCCAGCTTTTCGGGTGCATGCATTGTTTACAGCACTTCCTGTCTGATGTCTATATCTACTAATATTATACTCAATGCCTTAAAAGTATTATGACAACGAATAAAACATTATTTGCTGCTGATAATCCTCTTGAAATATTTTTTTTTTTTTAGATTAGATTCAAGTTGGTGACGGGGTGGATGCAAAGTGGATTTTTTTTTTGGAGTTTTTTTGGTCAATTTCTCTTAGAACGTTCTAAGGTTTTTGGGCATTTTCTCTGAAAACGTTCTAAGGGTTTTGGTCATTTTCTCTTAGAACGTTCTAAGGTTTTCTGATCAATTTCTCTTAGAACATTTTAAGGTTTTTGGTCAATTTCTCTTAGAACGTTCTAAGTTTTTGGTCAATTTCTCTTAGAACGTTCTAAGGTTTTTAGCCAATTTCTCTTAGAACGTTCTAAGGATTTTTGATCAATTTCTCTTAGAACGTTCTAAGATATTGCATGTTTTCGTGTTTTACTGATGAAATTATGTGTAATTTTATTAAAACTATTATGAAAATAAGGAGAGTTTGTAAACCATTCGTACTTTTTCGTCTTTAAAGATGTATCTGGCTCATCCGAACATAAAATGTTTGAATTGGCTTTATCCAGTATTGTTGTTACATTGGCTAAAACATCTCTAATAACAGCCATTGCAATGAAAAACCGATTGAAAATTGTTTTCATATTACTTACAGTCAAAACCGGTAAAATAGCCTGATTGTTAAACAACTGGATTTTTTTTTTTAATTTATGATGTACAAACATCTTTATTCAACAAATATGGATTAATACATTATGAGTTCATTCTTTATAAATGCATGTTTAGTGATGTTTTAACCATAGGAAATATATTTTTCATGTTTGGTTAATTAAACAAAAGAACAAAAAATGAGCATAGTATAACTTTAAAATAAAAACAAAAAACAGCAGAGTGTATTATTTATGTTTATTGTTATCTCTGGATTGCATTATATTCAAAACCCCTTATTACAAACAGCAGTAACTCACTACATCCAATGTATACATGTACAGTTTACACGTGTCCAATTATAACACCTAAATATATCGTTGTTTCGAAAATATGTTACGCATAGTTGCAAATAATTATGCATTGATTTTCAAAAAGTGAGTTGTGTATGAATGTGACATAATTGTAATATTATCGTATTACGTCACACCATTGTTTGTGTTATCAGATACATACTGATATATTGTATATAAATGTAAGGTTATAATAAATTAAGACTGCACTAAACTGCGCAGCGAGCAGTAGGGAATTTTCTTTTGAAAACAGGTCAGGGCATTAAGGTAAGTTAAACTATAGAATTTATTTGAAATGTTAACTTTAAACTTAGCAACACGGTAGGTAGGAAAACAATATACATTTCATTCAAATAATGAATAAACTTTCTTATTTCGTTTCGTTAGAAAGAGAAATGCAGCACGCACTCATAATATCGTATAGTCACATTGGGGGAATTAAATAAGACTGAAATAAACTGCGCAGCTAACCTTAGGGAAGTTTTCTTTTAAAAACAAGTCAGTGAATGCAGCACGCACTCATAATATCGTATAGTCACATTGGTGGAATTAAATAAGACTGAATTAAACTGCGCAGCTAGCCTTAGGGAACTTTTCTTTTAAAAACAAGTCATGTTAAACAACACGGTAGGTAGGATATTTAAAATAAATGTATCAATTAACTTTTTCCGTTTCGTTAGAAAGAGTAATGTTATACGTGTTCAAAATATTAATATCATATATTCACCTAGGTGTTACACATGAAGTAGATGACTGAAAATACCCGGTTGTAAACGGACATGTACACAAGTATAATGAAATAAGGCATATCAGTCAAAATTAGAACTGAGCGTTCAATAAAAGTTCTCTTTACTCATGTAGTTTTCGTTTCGTCATCTAGTTTTTCAACAATTTTTCATTCATATTCAGCGGCCACTTGACCTAACCAGTTTTCCCGGAATTATTTTCGACCTATACTAACATGCTCTTCCGCAAGCAACTGACAACTTCTCCGTACTAGCCATAGACATTAATGATGCAAATACAGCAATATTTCAAGTGTGCATTAAATTTAAAAAATGTGCATAAATGCCGTTTTGAAAAAGTAAAATGAGTAAAATCATAACCTCATATTCTGAAATTTCATTTCTACATATGAAAATCGTATAAAGGATCCATTTTTCAAACTTGGAAAACAATTTTGAAACTACGACATTTAATTTACGTCAAAAAATTTATTTAGCAGTTTATGCATTTAATGCAAGAAACTCCTCTACCTGGTAATACTTTTCATTGTTTACTCGGTTAGGTCAAATAAGCGAGTACGTATGCAACACATATGGCAGAAGAATATAAAGCAGCCGGTGAACGTACTGACGAAAGCAAGGACAGTCAAACGCAAGCGCGAAATCAGACAGAACCACTTTTAAATGAAAGAGAATCGAAAACCCCAGAGCGTAAGTCGCCCGTTGTTCAAAAAGAAACTGGCGACAATAACACGGGAGCAGAGAATCCAGCGAATGAATCTGCTGACTTAGAACCAGAGTCTCAAGGTGAACGCAGTGGACCAACAGGCGTAGCGTGCACACAGTGTGGAGTGTTTGGATGTAAAAAGAAATGTTCACGGTGCCAAAATGCAGTATATAGGTCTCGTCGCTGTCAACAACAAGCCTGGTCAAGGCATAAGAAAGTATGCAAGAAGGTAAATTCATTTGTTTCTCTGAAAAATTAAAACAACCACATTGTATCGACACGTATGGTTTAAATGTATTGTATTTATTAATAATCAGTTTTAAAGATCCGTGGGATGTTTTTGTGATACATTGATGTAGACATGTGCAGGGATGTTCGCGATTTGCATTCGTTGTTTCGATATTTTATTTTGGCAAGGTCTAGAATTGGCGAATCGTCACAAATCAGTCACAATAAAAACACGTAATGTCTTAGTCCACCGGAATTAAATCCAAATTGTGACAATGCAATCTTGAATAAAGATGCTTTTAATTGTCATAATAAAGTGTATTTAGCAGCTGTGGTTGTGAAAATATACCTGACTTAATCTAAAACAATTGACATCGCCTAAGAAATACAACTAATACGTAATGAGTCTAATGACATATTACAAACATTATCTACCTGGAGGGCCTCATAACTATACATAGTAAAATATGATAATTAGCTTGCCTCATAAAATATGCTTATGCCGCTATATCATTCACATATACAAATATATATGCTCAGCTGAGTGTTTCTTAGCATATAATTGACATGTTCATTATTGGTGATATTTTATATTAACGTTTTCCAGATTTTGTTGAATCGCTAGTGTAGACTAGCATATTACAACGGTATACTGAATACACGAAGAAACGGCACAAGACTTATATTAGATGTGGAGAATTCTGTTCTAGTAGAAGTTGAAGTAGTTTACGTAAAAAGTTTGTGTTCACATTAAAGAACAACAACAAATACCAGTGTTTCCATAGAGGATATAACATTTTCGTCAATATTTCTATGTAGTGCACCTCACCCACGCACAGTTTTATTCCACTACCGCTACATTGGCACGCAGTTTGAAACCGCTGTCATTTCTTATATCTAACCATTACGACTAGCATATGGAAGTGCCCAGAATCCAAAGCCAACAGTTTCAGTCTACAATTAAAGTAGTGCAGAATTACTGCATTATTGATCTTTATTTCCCCCTGTTTGTCCTCATTAATTCTCCTTAGTTGTCCTGTTTGGTCGACCAGGCCATTCATTGCGCCCCTGTTCCCTTGCGTTTTTGCCCTTTCACCTCCTCAAATGCTTGATATTGTCATGTTCAGATTATCTCCCCCTATCAAAACTTTTCGCCATATTGCTTTTCGGAGGTCGTTTTGTTTATATGTGATGATGTACCTGAAATAACAAAGTGGAATATATATATAATAAGTAAGAAATATACGATAACATATCAATATACAACAATTTAATTTGTTATTTAGTCCGATGTAAGTAATTTCATACCAAAAAACAGAGTGCTTTTCGGTGCCTATTCTCACGTGTAGTAAGTTAAGTACACACCGCCAGGACCAAAAAGACACTACATAAATATGATTTATGCAAAATACTTTAAGTAATTCAAGTGAAACTTCCGCGAACACACCAAAAACAATGCATTTCATAAGATATCTATATCACAAAACGTCCCATAAATGAATACGTACTCCAAATACGTAAAATATAATCGCTTTTCGGTGCTTTTCGGAGCTTTTCGGCAATTCTATGATCGCTTTTCGGCAATTCTATGCACCGGTCACTGCCTAGTCATTCAGCGAGTTAGTAAGCCATTCACAGTGAGTGAGAATGGTAGTGAATATCAGACCGTTAACCTGTACAAGCCACACACTTAGCAAACAGTAAGTAGATTAGTCAATCAATTGGTGTGTTGGTCAGATAGTTAAACAATGTAACTCTGTCAGTCAACCAATCAGTAAGCAAATTAACTTCAATCAGTCAGTGAGTAAATAAAGTCAATTACAGTCAATCAATTAGCAAACATGTGAGTTAAACAATATATTTACCTACCTTCAAGTGTCCATGCAAGGTTATATGTGTTTGTACCAACTTCCCCCCATCCTCCTCAATGGTACAGCTTTGACTGTAAAACCAAATAGAAAAGGATTGCTTTCATTTATAGAAAATAACTCCTTAAAGTGGTGTAAAATTCAAAATATGATATGGAATATAAGAAATTTTACCAGATCTTTGCATTAGCTAGCACTGATTTAACTCGAGTATTCCAATACAATTTATATAATTTACCAAAACAAAACATGTCCCTCTGTTTGCAGTTAAGGACAGAACATGAAACCTGTAGCTACTGTGGACATGATTAAGATATCATTACATTAAAAACCTATTACATTCAAACAATAAAATCCTATTGTTTTCTCCACAGCAGAGAATTCAATACCTTTGTTGGTATGGCTGTCAAGGAATACTGGCACCATACTGACAGCAATTAATGTTCATCCACACATACAAACAACAATGTTTATCCCAGTAACTGAAAAAATATGAATGCAGTAACAAAAGCAGTTTAAATTAGACAATACTGTCATGATTGTGTCTAAAGCTCTAGTAATTCTAGTTTACAGAAAATGAATCTTATTTCTCTTTTAAGAAATACACCGTCTCCTCTGGCTGAGTGGTTAAAGCATCCACTTTTAGAGCAGGAGGTCAAAGGTTCAAATTCCTGCAGGGGTCCGTTTGGACATGGCCTTTTGGTGAGCCGCCAGCTAGTTAAATAATGGTTACCGTGTGCATACCTGACTGGTGCCTGGCATTAATGAATAGGAATTGGGAAGTTAATAGAAATGTCGTTTAATAGAATAAATTAAGATATGCTATTTATATAGTAAAAACGCCCGGGCGGGAATTTAAGTGGTCGTTTAATTAAAAAAGTCGCTTAATACAGGTGATCGCCCAAGCAATGTCTACTGTACATGTATTTTTAGGTCCTTCCTGGTTTTTAATGTTCTAACTGTACATAATTCTCTCTTCATACAAAATTTTATTAAGTACGATATTGTTATAAAAAACAATACTTTTGAAATGGAAATTCCATTCATTTTGATTGCTACAATCGAAATATATTTGTAAATACATGTGTGTGAAAAATGTGACTTGTAAACAATTGCTACATTTGTATTTGATAAATACAATGCATGTGTATGCCTGATTGCTTATCTACTTAACCCGCTATCAATCAGAACAAGTTCTCGTTTCATTTTAAAAAGATGTTAATCAGTGTCACATACGTGACGCAGACTGTTGCGAGATAGGCATGTATTCTGCTCGCTAGTTTAAAGTGTGTATTGTCACGAATAAAATTGTTATATGGTATCAGCCATTTTATCTAGCCTTCTTCTAACATTTTCTTCGCTTCATTATAATGCTCAATAATTGAATCTGCAAACTTATGAATATTAAAGACAATGTACTTGTTTTACCTTGCGGAGCGGCAGGGATACATCGGACATTAGACAGACAACGAAACACGAGAGGTGGGAATATATTTGACAAGCCCTATGGTTTTGTGTCTCGGAAAATATACTTCAGGCGGATTATTAATTTATTCCGGAAGTGACATCCCCCACTGTTGGGAATTATAACAAATGAAAGGCCGCCTTAAACCGGAGCATTTGAAAATAGAAAACAAACTGTTCGTAGTGCAATATACGAGTGTAAAACATGGGATTACAAGTTAATCATATGACCACCCGCTATCGATTATAAACACGATGAATAACTTAGTAGGGTCATCGCTCATATATCGATAGTTCACTGTACCGCTTCATTCTAATGCTCAATAATTGAATCTGAAAACTTATGAATATTAAAGACAATGTTTTCTATGTTGTAAATTTCATCTTTAAAGGGAGTGAAGTTTCTTCTTCAGCCTTTTCTTTTAGTCTTCTTTTTCATTGTCCTAGATCATTATAGATGAATTAATCATGAACTTGCACGAGTGTAAGAGGCGGGACCTGTATAGGGTGAATCAATCGACTGGAGTGATTGATTGCTTAGAAACCCCGTGTCCAATCATGTTAGTCATTTTAAGCAAAATACTGTAAACTGTAGGCAACTTGTAACTAACAGGAGTGTTATTTGCAGTAACACACATGCTTCGTTCATTGTCCATGCACTGTTTTATCCATTCCATTACACATTTTTATAGATGATGCACAGTATCAATATTTAACAACATACATTTGTACAGACTTAACGACTCTCATACGTTTGAATCACGACATTCATGCCCCCACACACCAACAAGGCATTTAGTAAACACTGATAACAAACACGCGAGAGCATAGAATGTTAATTTACGTTGCTTATCCATCATACATTCCTTCAAACTGATCAATCATCAAATGCTGCACAGCTAAACATGACAAATAGACAACGGAAACAGTCAAATGCTCACCTTGCAACAAGCTCTTCGAATGTGCCAGTCAACGGTTGGTTTCTCTTGGATAAGAATACCTTTAAAGCATGAATTGACCGAAGTCTAAATTTATCAATTGTCATATTATTTAGATCTTCCACATTTTAACGTGCACCGCACAAAATCATTGAAAATAACGTCAATTTGACGACTCAATTAATGTGAAAGTAAACAATCAATATGGCTGCCTTCACTTCTGCAATTTGTATTCGAAAATCCGGTAATTGCCAAATATGAAAACGATGCTCCAGAAACTGTTCATCGGTTTTTGGTATAAACTTAATGCATTGGTAATCAGGACTAGTATATGTCTAGTTAAATAGTTATAAAGCAATTCTTACCTATGTATCCCTTATGGTCGGCCGGGTCATTCCTTGCGCCTCTGTTCCCTTACGTATGTAACCTTGAACCACATCAAGTGCCTAATGTTTTATGGATTATTATTTTCCCGGAGGTCTGTGTAAGGAGGCACTGTCTTATGTATGTGGTGTTCCTATGCAGCAACTTCTTCTCTCTCTGTTACTGTTTGTTGTATCAGAAATAGATCTTTTTCTTACGAGCGCTATGTAAATGGAGAAGTGTTTCTTTCGTGTTGGGTTGATTTTGTAGTAATCTTAAATGTGGCTAGTCCTTAAATGCAACATTTTTCAGACTTTATGAGCAGACATACGTATATTTAATGTATAAAATGACAATTTTTTTCAGCGCACTATCAACTGAAATAATAAAGAGTTACTTCCCTTAGATCAAACATGATTATTCTGTTTACGAACAATTATTAATCCACCTCTATATATCAGAAAGGGTTGACATTAAGACGTTTATATGCAACGCAAGCACGCCTTCGTTATAACCTAAACGTCATGTGCAAAAGGTCCACCACAAATCGTGCGGAGGACTTGTCAAATGTTTGCGTAAAAACAGATCGGTACTGGTTCACAGTATGTCGGTAACACGACAGTCTACGTGAGGTTACGTGAAGTCGCCTTATGTACCGCTGGTGCTCGAGATAAAATTAGGTTTTTTTGGTAGTATTTTCCACCTATGCTCAATTTACTTAAATGACAAGTCGATTCAAATTATTACTTCAGAATACTGTAATTGTTTGCGCAATGTATATTGTCAACATTTTGCCGAACATGTTTTCATTAGCTGTCCTCCAACTAATTTGTGTCAATCGTTCTCATGTCAATAATAATGGACTATTCATGTACACATTTGCTTAAACAGTTGGTAAATCAAGACACTATAAGATGTAATCTTATACACAAATACCATTGTTCTGTTCTGTGTTTGCTTGTATTCTATGTTGGATTTTGTATTTTTTTGTATTTGTAACATATATATTTGCGGTCTTGGCCATCTATCTAATATGCATGTTCATTTTGTTAATGGTCAAAGAGACTGGTTCATAGGCTTGTTCTAAGGTTTGTTCTTAGACTTGTTCTTAGGCTTGTTCTTAGGCTTGTTCTTAGACTTGTTCTTATACTTGTTCTTAGGCTTGTTCTTAGGCTTGTTCTTATACTTGTTCTTAGGCTTGTTCTAAGACTTGTTCTTAGGCTTGTTCTTAGGCTTGTTCTTAGACTTGTTCTTAGGTTTGTTCTTAGACTTGTTCTTAGGCTTGTTCTTAGACTTGTTCTTAGGTTTGTTCTTAGACTTGTTCTTAGACTTGTTCTTAGGCTTGTTCTTAGGCTTGTTCTTAGACTTGTTCTTAGACTTGTTCTTAGGTTTGTTCTTAGACTTGTTCTTAGGCTTGTTCTTAGACTTGTTCTTAGGTTTGTTCTTAGACTTGTTCTTAGACTTGTTCTTAGACTTGTTCTTAGGCTTGTTCTTAGACTTGTTCTTATGCTTGTTCTTAGACTTGTTCTTAGACTTGTTCTTAGGCTTGTTCTTAGACTTGTTCTTAGACTTGTTCTTAGACTTGTTCTTAGGTTTGTTCTTAGACTTGTTCTTAGGCTTGTTCTTAGACTTGTTCTTAGGTTTGTTCTTAGACTTGTTCTTAGACTTGTTCTTAGGCTTGTTCTTAGGCTTGTTCTTAGACTTGTTCTTAGGCTTGTTCTTAGACTTGTTCTTAGGTTTGTTCTTAGACTTGTTCTTAGGCTTGTTCTTAGACTTGTTCTTAGGCTTGTTCTTAGGCTTGTTCTTAGGCTTGTTCTTAGACTTGTTCTTAGACTTGTTCTTAGACTTGTTCTTAGGCTTGTTCTTAGGCTTGTTCTTAGACTTGTTCTTAGGCTTGTTCTTAGGCTTGTTCTTAGACTTGTTCTTAGACTTGTTCTTATACTTGTTATTATATTTGTTCTTAGGCTTGTTCTTAGACTTGTTCTTAGGCTTGTTCTTAGACTTGTTCTCAGACTTGTTCTTAGACTTGTTCTTATACTTGTTATTATATTTGTTCTTAGGCTTGTTCTTAGACTTGTTCTTAGGCTTGTTCTTAGACTTGTTCTCAGACTTGTTCTTATACTTGTTCTTATACTTGTTCTTAGGCTTGTTCTTAGACTTGTTCTTAGGCTTGTTCTTAGGCTTGTTCTTAGACTTGTTCTTAGGTTTGTTCTTAGACTTGTTCTTATGCTTGTTCTTAGGCTTGTTCTTAGACTTGTTCTTAGGTTTGTTCTTAGACTTGTTCTTAGACTTGTTCTTATGCTTGTTCTTAGACTTGTTCTTAGACTTGTTCTTAGGTTTGTTCTTATGCTTGTTCTTAGACTTGTTCTTATGCTTGTTCTTAGGCTTGTTCTTAGACTTGTTCTTAGGTTTGTTCTTAGACTTGTTCTTAGGTTTGTTCTTATGCTTGTTCTTAGACTTGTTCTTATGCTTGTTCTTAGGCTTGTTCTTAGGTTTGTTCTTAGGTTTGTTCTTAGACTTGTTCTTAGACTTGTTCTTAGACTTGTTCTTAGGCTTGTTCTTATGCTTGTTCTTAGACTTGTTCTTAGGTTTGTTCTTAGACTTGTTCTTATGCTTGTTCTTAGGCTTGTTCTTAGACTTGTTCTTATGCTTGTTCTTAGGTTTGTTCTTAGACTTGTTCTTATGCTTGTTCTTAGGCTTGTTCTTAGGCTTGTTCTTAGGCTTGTTCTTAGACTTGTTCTTAGACTTTTTTCTATATTTCAAGTCTATATTTGAAACCTCAAGTCTGCTTTTTGTAGGCTTTAAATGTTATGAAATAATAAGACTGATGTCATACAGTGGAATCAAAGCGATGTGTGGAAGCATATGGTTTATTCATTACAGTATTTATTACAGTACAATAATTTTCCTCCTATTTATTCACATATATTTGTTTCAACGCGCTGGTTTTCAGGACTCTCCGTCCTTTGATTTTACTGGCATGCAATGTCATTGAGATATGTTTAAATTCCTATTTACTGAACTACTATATGTACTAATTAATGTCCCGTTACAATAAGTTTAAAAGTACAGACTGAACGGTCATTAATATTTCAACATGTTTCTGACACCCACGAATATTTCATTGTAATTAAATGGCCATGTTACAAAATGGCGAAATGGATCAATGGAGGCATTGTCGTAAATTATGAAAATCGATTTTAAAAGAATTATAACCTTTTGATGTTTTAATTTAAGTGAAATAATTCGTTTCGCTTCAATACCAACAATGGTTTCACACTGAATTCAGAAAATAACATTTTAATTGCGATTTAAAGGAATTTTCAGTGGGGGGTATGTAAATCTTCATTTCGAACAAAGAAAGGCTTTAATTATATGTTACCAATTTATTTTTTCATTTTACATTTTCTGTTAGCAATTCCATTTTTAAATTAACCACATACATGTACATTGGCCTTTTTCTCTACTATGAAGTTGACATATGTTACTGATATTACTGCTTTACCGTTATCTCACATCGATTGAGTTTCACCTTAATAAGCTCTTTTAGCCTCGAACTAATTCCTCTGTTAACTCATTATCACACTCGGTGTTTCTAAGACCATTTGCTAGTCAACAAATGTAGGGTAATAGGACACTAACGGATTCATCCGAGGTATGCCGATTGATTTCGTCTAGAATTTCAACATTAATTGATTGACCCAGAGTTTAAGAGTGGCTAAATAATAGACATCGTAAATTATTGATAAACATGAACATGTATATAGCGGCTCATTTCATATTCACGCATCTTAATGTACATCTTCAAGAATTTTATTATGCTTGCAATCAATTATTCATTTGAGTAAATACCTCAATATCAAGCATGTTTCTACACGAATTACCAGTTTATTAAAATGACATATTAAGCGAAGCGACGCAGAGCAGGGATGGCCACATTCACACTACATTGGACAGAGCGGTGGGACACATTCACGATATCCTGGACAGAGCGGTGGGACACATTCACGATATCCTGGACAAAGCGGTGGGACACATTCACGATATCCTGGACAGAGCGGTGGGACACATTCACGATACCCTGGACAAAGCGGTGGGACACATTCACGATATCCTGGACAGAGCGGTGGGACACATTCACGATATCCTGGACAGAGCGGTGGGACACATTCACGATATCCTGGACAAAGCGGTGGGACACATTCACGATATCCTGGACAGAGCGGTGGGACACATTCACGATATCCTGGACAGAGCGGTGGGACACATTCACGATATCCTGGACAAAGCGGTGGGACACATTCACGATATCCTGGACAAAGCGGTGGGACACATTCACGATATCCTGGACAAAGCGGTGGGACACATTCACGATATCCTGGACAAAGCGGTGGGACACATTCACGATATCTTGGACAGAGCGGTGGGACACATTCACGATATCCTGGACAGAGCGGTGGGACACATTCACGATATCCTGGACAGAGCGGTGGGACACATTCACGATATCCTGGACAGAGCGGTGGGACACATTCACGATATCCTGGACAGAGCGGTGGGACACATTCACGATATCCTGGACAGAGCGGTGGGACACATTCACGATATCCTGGACAAAGCGGTGGGACACATTCACGATATCCTGGACAGAGCGGTGGGACACATTCACGATACCCTGGACAAAGCGGTGGGACACATTCACGATATCCTGGACAGAGCGGTGGGACACATTCACGATATCCTGGACAAAGCGGTGGGACACATTCACGATATCCTGGGCAGAGCGGTGGGACACATTCACGATACCCTGGACAGAGCGGTGGGACACATTCACGATATCCTGGACAAAGCGGTGGGACACATTCACGATTTCCTGGACAGAGCGTTGGGACACATTCACGATATCCTGGACAAAGCGGTGGGACACATTCACGATATCCTGGACAAAGCGGTGGGACACATTCACGTAACCCTGGACAGAGCGGTGGGACACATTCACGATATCCTGGACAAAGCGGTGGGACACATTCACGTAACCCTGGACAGAGCGGTGGGACACATTCACGATACCCTGGACAGAGCGGTGGGACACATTCACGATATCCTGGACAAAGCGGTGGGACACATTCACGATATCCTGGACAGAGCGGTGGGACACATTCACGATATCCTGGACAAAGCGGTGGGACACATTCACGATATCCTGGACAAAGCGATGGGACACATTCACGGTACCCTGGACAAAGCGGTGGGACACATTCACGCAACCCTGGACAGAGCGGTAGGACACATTCACGCAACCCTAGACAGAGCGGTGGGACACATTCTAGATATCCTGGACAAAGCGATGGGACACATTCACGATATCCTGGACAAAGCGGTGGGACACATTCACGTAACCCTGGACAGAGCGGTGGGACACATTCACGATATCCTGGACAAAGCGGTGGGACACATTCACGATATCCTGGACAAAGCGGTGGGACACATTCACGATATCCTGGACAAAGCGATGGGACACATTCACGATATCCTGGACAAAGCGGTGGGACACATTCACGATATCCTGGACAAAGCGGTGGGACACATTCACGATACCCTGGACAAAGCGGTAGGACACATTCACGGTACCCTGGACAGAGCGGTGGGACACATTCACGCAACCCTGGACAGAGCGGTAGGACACATTCACGTAACCCTGGACAGAGCGGTGGGACACATTCACGCAACCCTGGACAGAGCGGTAGGACACATTCACGCAACCCTGGACAGAGCGGTAGGACACATTCACGTAACCATGGACAGAGCGGTGGGACACATTCACGTAACCCTGGACAGAGCGGTAGGACACATTCACGCAACCCTGGACAGAGCGGTGGGACACATTCACGTAACCCTGGACAGAGCGGTGGGACACATTCACGTAACCATGGACAGAGCGGTGGGACACATTCACGTAACCCTGGACAGAGCGGTGGGACACATTCACGTAACCCTGGACAGAGCGGTGGGACACATTCACGTTACCCTGGACAGAGCGGTGGGACACATTCACGTAACCCTGTACAGAGCGGTGGACATATTCACGGTACCCTGGACAGAACGATGGGATACATTCACGAAACCCTGGACAGAAAAGTGGGACACAATCACGTTACCCTGGACTAAGCGGTGGGATACATTCACGCTACCTTGGACAGAGCGATCGGACACAATCACGTTATCCTGGACAGAGCGGTAGGACACATTCACGTAACCCTGGACGGAGCGGTAGGACACATTCACGTAACCCTGGACAGAGCGGTGTGACACATTCACGCAACCCTGGACTGGACGGTGGTACACATTCACATAACCCTGGACAGAGCGGTGGACTCATTCAAGCTACACTGGACAGATCGGTGGACACATTCACGCTTCACTGGACAGAGCGGTGGACACATTCACGCTACACTGGACAGAGCGGTGGACACATTCACGCTACACTGGACAGAGCGGTGGGACACATTCACATAACCCTGGACAGAGCGGTGGGACACATTCACGTAACCCTGGACAGAGCGGTAGGACACATTCACGGTACCCTGGACAGAACGATGGGATACATTCACGAAACCCTGGACAGAAAAGTGGGACACAATCACGTTACCCTGGACTAAGCGGTGGGATACATTCACGCTACCTTGGACAGAGCGATCGGACACAATCACGTGACCCTGGACTGAACGATGGGATACATTCACACTACCTTGGACAGAGCGATCGGACACAATCACGTTACCCTGGACTGAGCGGTAGGATACATACATACTACCTTGGACAGAACGATCGGACACAATCACGTTACCCTGGACATAACGATGGGATACATTCACGATACCCTGGACAGAGAGGTGGGACATATTCACGATACCCTGGACTGAGCGGTTGGATACATTTACGATACCCTGGACAGAGCGGTGGGACTCATTCACGTTACCCTGGACAGAGCGACGGGACATATTCACGTTACCCTGGAAAAAGCTGTGGGGCACATTCACGTCACCCTGGACAGAGCGGTGGGACACATTCACGATACCCTGGACAGAGCGGTGGGACACATTCGCGCTACCCAGGACAGAGCGGTGGACACATTCACGCTACACTGGACAGAGCGGTGGGACACATTCACGCTACCAAGGACAGAGCGGTGGACACATTCACGCTTCACTGGACAGAGAGGTGGGACACATTCACGCTACACTGGACAGAGCGGTGGGACACATTCACGATACCCTGGACAGAGCGGTGGACACATTCACGCTACACTGGACAGAGCGGTGGGACACATTCACTGTACCCTGTACTGATCGGTGGGACACATTCAAGCTACCCTGGACTGAGCGGTGGGACACCAATAGACGACCAAACGGACCAGGAGGAAGTAGACTTAGGGAACACCAAACGACGACCAAACGGACCAGGAGGAAGACGACGGAGAGAACACCAATAGACGACCAAACGGACCAGGAGGAAGACGACGGACAGAACACCAAAATACGACCAATTGGACCAGGAGGAAGACGACGGAGAGAACACCAAAATTCGACCAAGCGGACCAGGAGGGAGACAACGGAGAGAACACCAATAGACGACCAAACGGACCAGGAGGAAGACGACGGAGATAACACCGAAACACGACCAAACGGACCAGGAGGGAGACAACGGAGAGAACACCAATAGACGACCAAACGGACCAGGAGGAAGACGACGGAGAGAACACCAATAAACGACCAAGCGGACCAGGAGGGAGACAACGGAGAGAACACCAATAGACGACCAAACGGACCGAGAGGAAGACGACGGAGAGAACACCAAACGACGACCAAACGGACCAGGATGGAGACAACGGAGAGAACACCAATAGACGATCAAACGGACGGAGAGGAAGACGACGGAGAGAACACCAAACGACGATCAAACGGACCAGGAGGGAGACAACGGAGAGAACACCAATAGACGACCAAACGGACCAGCAGGAAGACGACTTAGGGAAAACCAATAGACGACCAAACGGACCGAGAGGAAGACGAGGGAGAGAACACCAAAATACGACCAAACGGACCAGGACGGAGACAACGGATAGAACATCAATAAACGACCAAACGGACCAAGAGGAAAACGACGGCGAGACCACCAAAAGACAACCAAACGGACCAGGAGGAAGACGACGGAGAGAACACCAATAGACGACCAAACGGACCAGGAGGAAGACGACGGAGGGAAAACAATAACAAGACCAGTTAGATCAGAAGGTACACCCAGGATGGGATAGCAAATACAAGGCCGAACGGACCATGAGGTACATACAGGAAGGCAAACACAGAAAGACTGGAATGACCGAGACATACATATTACATCTCACCACATCATCATAAATTGTGGCAGTGTCTGAGACTTTTGGCCCAAATGACATGAGCCTCGTTTTTGAGAAAATCGTAATAAAGATGACGTCATGTTTTCATATTAATTGCAACAGCTAATTGAGACATTTCAGTCAAAGACTTACGATTCGGCGGGGAGCACAGAATCAAAACAAATATCGGTAAACATTGAGACGGCCCCTTTTTAATTAAATGTTTATATATTTCCCCCATGTCACAATGAAAGAGGATTGTTTCCCTTTGTTAAACCGGTGTAGTGATAACTTGATTTAGGTCATGTTTGCGAGAATAATTTCGGAAAACGCGTTGGTTAATTTTAGGTGCGTTTGGCAGTGTCATTGAATAATTCTCATTGCATGTATTGTTAATTTATTTATCAAAAAAAGAATAATAGACTTGTTTTTGTGAAATATTTACTGTATCTGATAACATATTTGATGTATTAAATTTGTGATACTCATAAACTTTCGTAGTTTTGGTGACCATATTAAAAGTGCTGTAATTCCCTGAAAAAATGTCTTTTTGCAAAAAAACGTTTTTGCTAGTGACCTACATAGAGCCATCGTTCAGAATTGTTAATAACTCAATGTCGCCCATATATGTCATTTGGGCCAAAAATCTCAGACACTGCCATATTATGATGCCATTGTTCTACACAGTTACATTATTTACCATTTCATTTAGTATCATCCAGTAATGTTCCATGATTACTCCTGGTACCATTTCGTTTTGTACTATTCCATTTTGCATTGTACTATTTCACCTTGTAAAAGTACAGAAAATGTGTAGGCGGTCTAAAATGAGTCTATTTGCTGCCAACTTGTGTGAACGGTTAAGTGTTTTCAAATGGCTTCTCTCAAAGTTATAATGTATTATAAGTCAAGAATGGTATCTAAAATATTTACAGGCTGAAGATTTTCTTAAAAGGCGTGATAAATTAACGGTATGTGGTCGAACACGGTTCACATTAAGAGGGACAGAAATATATATTTTATCCAGACGTTACCAATATGTGGTATTTTCGAGTAAATTATACTCTAGTATCTGAGGTAACCACCCCGTTAGTTTGTAAATATTGAATAAATTTCTCTCTCGTATGTTACAAAACATATTCCCTTATTACTACACCTCCGTTAGTATATAATTCACAACAAACAACAATTGTTTTTTGGTATGAGCCGTGGGAACCGCCGACCGACTGAATAAAATATTTACTAAACTTATTATCTAGTATGTTAGGCAACCATTTCCTAGATGATGTAAATATTTACTTAAATTACTATCTAGTTTGTAAGGCAACCATTATCTAGATGGTATAAATATTTACTTAAATTACATTCTTGTATGTAAGGCAACCATTACCTTTACCTATATGATGTAAATATTTAGTAAAATTACTTTCTAGAATGTTAGGCAACCATTTCCTAGATGATGTAAATATTTACTAAAATTACTCTTTAGTATGTAAGGCTACCATTTCCTAGATGATGCAATTATTTAGTAAATTACTATCTAGTATGTAAGGTCACCATTACCTAGATGATGTAAATATTTAGTAAAATTACTTTCTAGAATGTTAGGCAACCATTTCCTAGATGATGTAAATATTTACTAAAATTACTCTCTAGTATGTAAGGCTACCATTTCCTAGATGATGCAATTATTTAGTAAATTACTATCTAGTATGTAAGGCAACCATTTCCTAGATGATGTAAATATTAAGTAAATTTACTCTCTAGTGTGTAAGGCTACCATTTCCTAGATGATGCAAATATTAAGTAAATTACTATCTAGTCTGTAAGGTCACCATTACCTAGATGGTGTAATAATTTACTTAAATTACTCTCTAGTTTGTAAGGCAACCATTACCTAGATGGTGTAAATATTTAGTAAAATTATTCTCTAGTGTGTAAGGCTACCATTTCCTAGATGACGCAAATATTAAGTAAATTACTATCTAGTCTGTAAGGCTACCATTTCCTAGATGATGCAAATATTTAGTAAATTACTCTCTAGTATGTAAGGCAACCATTACCTAGATGGTGAAAATATTTAGTAAAAGTATTCTCTAGTGTGTAAGGCTACCATTTCCTAGATGACGCAAATATTAAGTAAATTACTATCTAGTCTGTAAGGCTACCATTTCCTAGATGATGCAAATATTTAGTAAAATTACTTTCTAGTGTGTAAGGCTACCATTTCCTAGATGATGCAAATATTAAGTAAATTACTATCTAGTATGTAAGGCTACCATTTCCTAGATGATGCAAATATTTAGTAAATTACTATATAGTATGTAAGGCTACCATTTCCTAGATGATGCAAATATTTAGTAAAATTACTTTCTAGTGTGTAAGGCTACCATTTCCTAGATGATGCAAATATTAAGTAAATTACTATCTAGTATGTAAGGCTACCATTTCCTAGATGATGCAAATATTTAGTAAATTACTTTCTAGTATGTAAGGCTATCATTTCCTAGATGATGCAAATATTTAGTAAAATTACTTTCTAGTGTGTAAGGCTACCATTTCCTAGATGATGCAAATATTAAGTAAATTACTATCTAGTATGTAAGGCTACAATTTCCTAGATGATGCAAATATTTAGTAAATTACTATATAGTATGTAAGGCAACCATTTCGTAGATGATGTAAATTATTATTTAGTAAAATTACTCTCTAGTGTGTATTAACGACAGCTAAAACCCCGTACATTATGTTTGTTTAACCAGCATGATATATAAAACGTGTTAAGCTAGTTTTCGACCTGAATATTTATGACTGCAATTATATGGTAAACAACTCAAATACAAACATATGTTTACATCTGGTTCAATATCCAGTACTTCGAACTCAGAAGGGGTATAAAACCGGAACTGATTTAAATCTCTACCTCCGATTAACTTGCTTCACTCACCTGAAACAGATTCGATTACAGAAATATACTAAATAGTGTGCCATAATGTGATATGTGTTCTATACTCAACCAAAAAAGAAACGCACACCCTAATTTTCTTTTAATTATTTCATTTTTAATATATTTTAAAAAGAAATGCGTGAAGACATTATAAGTGGACCCTCCGTAGTCGAGTGGTTGCGGTCACTGACTCCAAGCTCCTCACTGCTTCAGGTTCGAATCCTACCCGTTATACTAATATAGGAATTTTGAGGAAGCCATTCAGCTGGCTTCCAGAAGGTCTGTGGTTCCACCTAGGTGTCCGCCTGGTGCTTTCCTACACCCTAATTGTTATCCTTAAACAGTGGAGAGCAAAAGGAGTGTACGTTAATATGGTGCGCATTTAGCTTCGTGTAGTATATATAAGCACACCACCAGAGCCGTATACCGAGAGTTCTTTCACCTGACCTACAAAATGAATTGAAATGGAATTAAAAGGTGGTATATAACGAGAATATCGTACTCTTTTGTAAAGAATATCCAATAAATGTCTATATATATACACACATAAATGTATCTGTTTACTGAATTAAGTAACTGTGTTGTATTGTGTTACAATTAGGTAATACATATCTCACTTTCTATACATATAATGCCTGTTCACCGTATTCAAACTTCCAGCGTACATTTTGTATTTTGAATGTTTCATTTTCCAATAATTCATATTAGTTTAGACTTTAGAACACATTGATTGTGATACAAGTTATTGCAACTTTTATTGGACACTCTCAAGCAATGCGTCCTGTGACATTTAAACAGTACTCGCGCCAAGTTCAGAGATTGTGAAGCTCTTGATCAAACCACGCTCGTTGTGAAAGGTTGGCTTAGCAAAATAAGTTTACAGTGAGTTTCATAATTGTCTACGTTATTCTAAAATGTCGTATGACATATTTGGCGCGAACAATTTTTATCGTCCGTTTAGAAGAAAGTAACGCTGAAACATCTTTTGCGAAGCATTTCGTTTTGATAGCCAATCAGTTACTTCAGATAAAGCATGTGATATTTTGTCGTATTATTTTTGGTCAATTATTTTTTTCTTCTAAAAGGTCGTATATTATGTTTTTAGAAAACCCTTCAGGGAACAGAACAGAACATAAAGTTTTTATGGGCTTAAACAATTACAGCTCATCGTCATTAACAAATATGTACACAAATACATCATCATGTGATGTTGAAAAATAACATATAGATATATATTAATGAATAACGTCAATTACATAGTAATAGTGTTGTTCTTATATTTCTATTACAATGTACAACTATTTCATACGTAAATATGAATATTACAAGTAATTGTATAAACAGATTATAACAAAAAAATATATAATCAAAATGTTCTACGTACTGTTATGTGTAAATGAAATGTTTCAGAATCGAAATATTCAACTAAATGGTTTTAGATGTGTTAGACACGTGGTGCATTTATATATTCAACGAAATTAGAATTTTATCTACCACTTAGTTGAAAAAAATTTTTGTAGAACATGATTATGAAGTATGAAACGGTGCGAAGGATATTAGCATTTAGCAAAACATTTTTAAAATGCTTAATACCATTTTATTGATAGCTAAACTCTTTTGAAATCATTTTCAAAAAACTTTCTAACACCTTTCGAAAATATATTTGTTGAACGTAATTATGAAATATGAAATGGCGCGAATGATAATACATTTAGTAAAAGGTTTTAAAGTGCTTAATAACAAACTCTTTTAAAATCATTTTCAAAAATCGTTTACAAAAATGTAATGAAAGGAATGATTTTAATACCTTGATGTTTGCTACCATATCATCAACATAATATTTTTATAAACTATGAAATAAACGAATGACATTTCATTTAATAAAAAAAATTCAGAATGTTAAATATTATTCCATAGGTTACCTTATTCATTGGAATTCCTCATATAACAATAACTTGAAACATTATGTGAAATACATGTAATCGAACAGCGAGGAGAAAATACAATACAAATGAATTACTTATTTATAATATAACTTATTCTTAGGTTAAAAGCTTTATGGATAAACTATGACAGATTTTTAACAAGATTCTTACTTTCTGAGCTTTATTATACTACATATACACTTGTAATGTAGTATTTGATTATATCTATAGGTTATAATAAAATGTACTTACATAATCGAGACGAAGATACAGATTAAATGCAAACGACTGAAATAAAACCTACACCGTGTTGAGTGTATTGCTTGTCCCTTCTGGCCATCGTTGAAAATCAAGAAAACGTAGAATAGTTCCATAAATTTGCATTTTGTATATTTCTAGTCTCCCTGTGATATTTATTTACCATTTCTGAAGATAGAAATCCATAAACCTACTGATTTACCCACTTTTTTTCAAATATTTGGCGGCCATCTTGTCGGCCATCTTGGAATCCTCAAAACGTACCATTATGTCACATGTCTACTCATTTTTTTTAAATGTCCAACATTTAGCTTCACATTGAGAGTTCATACTATTTTGGTTATATCTCTCTTTATATGCTTATTTTAAGAGTATAATATTATTTTTCTCTGAATCTGCGTGTTTCATCTGATAATTGAAACACATATGTTTATTTCTTTGTATCAATTGTAGATATGTTATGCTCTCCAGTTTTTTGAGGTAATAAAAGTATATATAAATATTATCCGTGGACCTTTTTCGCACACGGGACATCCTAAGGGACTGGGGTAGTCTGGCCATAATACAATTATTTATTTTTATTTTCTAGTGTTTCACATGTGGACCAGTCAAAATTAAAGCCACTAAATATCAGCATTTGCAACAGCTAAATCCAGTGCTGGGAAAGGATTATCACAGTTTCTATGACAATTTACTAAATGTAGAAAATTGAGCAGTATTCAAAATGTATCTGTATCATAGTGCCGGTACAAGTTTCCTCGGTTAAGGCTGGTAAAGTTTCTATTAAGATATAGTCAAAGTATTACTGCAATCAAAGTCTGTGCTGTTTTGTTTCATGTAAGAAATACACTATATATTTGTTTCTTCACTTAAAGAAATATTTTGTATTAGAACTATTTCAGTGAATCAGAGGTTATGACACTTACTATTTCATATCGTGTTCACTGTTTCGTTCCGTAGTTCAGGAATGGTATTTGCGTATTTTTTCTTTTTCTGTGTAGATTGGTAAAGTATGGAAATACATACAAACCACTTCACATTGTTTTGTGAAAAAAAAGGAACACCAAATTATATGTTCTAAGTTTTCTGTTACAACAAATTTAAATCGTTTGATTGTCGATGGGTGTTAGTGATTCAGGTCAGTCAGTCAGGGAGTCAGGTCAGTCAATGAGTGACACAGGCCCCTCAGTCAGTAAATCAGGTCAGTAAGGTGAGTCACGTCAGCCAATGAGTCAGTCAGTGAGAGTCATGTCAGTCAGTCAACATGACGTTGCATCTCTTATTATTTACATTGAAATAAGTATTCTAAACATGTTTTGTTTGATTACATTTGTATTTTAACAGCAGTTACTGTTTGTTATAAAGTTTTCATCAGTGTTTTGAATCTGATATACTTTGTGATTTAAATACTGTAGAAATAAGCTTCTTTAGCAGTCAGTCAGACAGTCAACATAATGTTGCGTCTTTTATTATTTACATACAAGATAATATGAAGTCTTCTTAAAATGTTTTGTTCGATTACAGGTCTGAAAACATAAATCTTTATCTTATTAAAGGTCGTATATATTTAGAAAGAAACATATCATTTAATTACATAAGGTTGTATTTTGCGTATACTTCCTATAGATGGAAAAAAATGGTTCTGTAATATCGTATGTTTTTTTAAATTGAATAGATGATGTTCACTATTAGATTTAAATATACTGTTCTAGTTATGCTTTTAATAATGGTCACTGTACTAAAAACTAACTAAAAAAACAAAAACAACAACAACAAAACCCCAAATTTAATCACCATCCAATAAACAAAAATTGTAACGCCATTACTTATACCATTATGTAATTATGTTATTTTATGTACACATGTCATTACATTTGTAATCTGTGTGAAATGTAAAAATAAAGGAATTGTTCTGTTCTGTTCTGTTCTGTTCTGTTCTAAATTTCATAGAGATCAGTACTCAAACGTTCGCGAAAAAATGTTTTTCTTGATTATACAAACGTTGCAGAATCTGACATACGTCTTTCTCGAATTACGTTGATGAATTAAGGAGGTACTTAAGTACTATTTAGCATTGTAGCCAGATTTTGATCGATATAGCTATGTATCTTCATACCATGCGTGAAAGACGTCGTATTGTACATTTTCTTCAAAGCGAACGAGAAAAATTGTATAGCCAATGCCAATCTGTGTACTCGCGTTTGAAATGTTCAGCAACAAACCATGTTCAATGGCATTTTTACGATATTTTCTCTTAAAAAGCATCTTTTTCCAACTCATAAGGTTCACAAATGTGTAGAGACATCACATATGATTCATAACATTTACTGTCAAGTACAAAGAACATCATAGTCTTAATCCAAGACTGTAAGCATAATACACGCATGATTGTTGAGGGGGCTACTAATAGTCCATGTCCAACCTCAAACATTTGACATTCAATCTATGTTGTTTTCATCGGTTTTCGTTGTGTACACATCAATATGATAAATCAGTGTGTGTGGGAAAACCACGTGGTTCGTAAGGTCATTTTTGCTACCACAGACAGTCAAATTTGCCGGCATTGGGATTTTCAAATTAATAAAACTTTGGTACTTATTCTGATATATTATGAAAAAAGCGAAGTGTAGTGGTTAGCATAACGGACCGGCAATCCGTAGACCCGGGTTCGAATTCCGGTATAGCCATTGACCGATTTTTCGTGTTCCTTAAAATATGACTTTATAACTTAGTTCTACACTTCCGTGTTTCCATTTTTGAACACTTCGAGAAACCTTCGGTAAAATCCTGTAGTACCAAAAACTGACGTCACAGATCACGTGGTTTTCCCAAACTGTTTAAATGTTTATTGTAAACAATGAATTATGTCGAAGGAAGACTGTGTGGAAAAAAGACTCAACACAATGTAATGGTTTATCGAGATTTTCATTCAATAAATTTAAACATGTATAAAAAACCAATGAACTTTTCCTTTAACAAACGGGTCCTTCGTTCTAACAAAAGCATAACAAAATCATATATCTGTCTTAAAAATACAAACACCATAACTTAAAGATAATAAGGCCAAAATTACAATATTTCTAGTTTCCCTGTCCGCTGCCCACAAAATGACCCAAACCGAATATCACAAATATTTTGAAAATATGGTTTTAATTCAAAATGTAGTTCACCACTTTGTTCCGTTTTGTCACCTCCAATCAACAAAATTCAGTTTAAGTATTGTTATATGCGGCTGACGCAGACGGGTTCTTTATCATATAATAAATTATCAGTACAAAATGTATATGATAATCTGCATTAACATAACGAAAATGATTTCATCCAAAAATAAATTTCTCTTCCATGCCTAATCAATATTTAATGGCTTGGGTGAATGGTGGGGAAACAAAGATATATGTATGGTTGGCCTTAAATGACAGGACGATAATGTGTATTCATTTCCTCTTTTAAATGGTTTATCACAATAAAACAATTATAATACTTGTAATTTGTCTGCATGTAGCTTTTATTAAACTGTTAACTCGATAATAAACAAATATTAAATACTATAGCCAGAACAGTCAAGTGCTTAAGGTGTAATATCTGAATAAATTTTCAAACTGCATCAAATATAACTTGTTGGTGCGAGATGTCCGATTTAACCAAATTTACAGCTGGTTTGTTTAAACTTACCACTAAGCGTTAATACAAGATCATGGTTACATTTAACACGTCGTTCATGCTTATGTTCACATACACAGTATATGACATTGATTGTCAATGAAAATAACATGACTTTGAACCAGGCAACGTTTTGTTTACCCATAAAACCCCAATCACACACGCAGCACACTCATATACATATAAATAATGTTCCATGGATTTATATCAAGTACATAGCATTATACTTCCTACAAAAAAACCACAAGCTATTCAGTATCAAACAATCATATTTGAGTCACAAAATGGGAAAATCTTCCTTAGTTTAGTTTAGAACAATCAATTCAGTTCGAGGTTTCAACTCGAGTGATTAAATCTTCCCGTTTATCCACTATAGAACTGATTCATAAATATTTACCCTATCCTTTACACTCGAACATACACATAAAACTGTAATGATTTCAAATTATTGATAAACCACAAGATTTTATCTTAAACAAATCTTGCAATGACATTAATTAAACCAAAAACAAACGGTCTAAAAATAAAGATATTTAAAAGAAAGTTCCATGTTTTAGCTCATTGGATTATTTTTCGAAGATTAACCAATCCGCTTGCTGCATTTTTATACGTATGCAAACATGCTTTAAAATGATTAAAAAATAACCCAGTCTATATTTAAGTTAAACTGATCTTATCATATCGGTTTACTTCTAAATTTCAACAAAAAAAACTATCGTCCTTAGACTTGACTTGAAGTAAAAGTGTACATCAAACTAGCACAAACACGGATTTAAACCATTTATTAAAAACTATTTTTAACGTAAAACACAAACACGGATTTAAACCATTTATTAAAAACTATTTTTCACGTAAAAATGAGATTCTTTAAAGCTACACACAAAATAAATGTTTTATTAAAATAAATCTAAAATATAAATTTAGTGATGAATATGTTGATATCAAACAGGAAATCGATGACCAAGTTAAATAATGCTTTCATGTACAACGAGGATTGTTAAAAACGTTTATTTCACTAAAATGAAAAACAAAACTGCTTAAAATATCGCCTGATTTCAGTTAATAAGTACAGAAGATTGTCATGAGTTCTCTCCGCTTATATATTCATTCTATAGAATACGTATACATAGTACTATAGAAGGGAAGAGAACTCGTGACAAAACTACTATTGTTATAAATAGAATTTAAAACATAAGTATTGAATAAATTAAAATCATTTTGAAGTGACGACTTTAAGTTGCGCTCACGGTTTACTGTAAACCAGTCCACAGAAATCCTTAATCCTTTCTCTGAACATAAAAACTGCTCAAATTTCAGAATATGCTTCAGTAATTTACCGAACTCAAGACACCTTACACCGGATAATGGATACAGTTTATTTTAAGGCACACTGGTTGTAAATGGTGCGCAATAGATCACAAAGGGTACTTTTTATCACAGAAATTTTGTTGAATTCTTAACTCTCTAGCTGAGACGCTTTCCTGCTACCGTCTAATTCCAGCGCAAACAAACGGTAGGAAACATACTATAGGTGATGACGTCGTATCATCCACTGAGTGTTTTTGAGCATCACATCCGCTCATGTCTGCGCCTGCGCGGTGGAGTGTTTTTACGGCTAATGTGTTATTCGCACGTGACGCGTAAATCACTGGAGTTCTTTCTGTATTATCTTTTAGATTTAATTCTGCGCGGTTTGAAATTAAAATATTTATAATACTAACATCCCCACGATGCGCAGCAAGATGTAGCGCTGCGCATCCACCCGGAAGTCCTTCTGGTGACCCCATTGTTGAGTTCACATCAACTCCAGCTTTTAAACACAATTTCACCATTTTACGAGCACCGCGTAAAACAAATGCGTGAAACGGGGTCCAGCCATCTACCGGATGCATGAAAACGTCACGTGCATAGTCTTTGTTTTGTTTCACCAGCTGTTTCCCAGCATCATTCAAACTGTCCTCGTCCCTCCTGAGAAGACCCAGAAGAGTTCTAGCGTCGTGATGAATATCATCTTTGTTCATTGGTTGGCATTTAACCATGGAGCCAGTCACGTCACTATCAGATACGGGGCGGAAATATGGTAGCAACCTGAAATACACAAATTTGACGTAATTTATTATAGATTGACGGAACTGACTTAAGTATCAGTAAATTATTAATATATTGACGGAACTTGCCGAAAAAAATCGGCTAATATCGGAATAGTTTAGCTGAATCAAATATTCTATAAATTGACAGAATCGGCCGAAGAAAATCGGCTAAAATCGATATAGCTTAGCTAAAAATCTGTAAATTGACTGAATTGACCGAAGAAAAATCGGAATAGTTCAGCTGAAATAAATAATCTGTAAATTGACGGAATTGACCGAAGGAAAATCGGCTAAAATCGGAATAGTTTAGCTGAAATAAATAATCTGTAAATTGACGGAATTGACCGAAGGAAAATCGGCTAAAATCGGAATAGTTTAGCTGAAATAAATAATCTGTAAATTGACGGAATTGACCGAAGAAAAATCGGCTAAAATCGGAATAGTTTAACTAAGTTAAATCACCAATAAGTCGATGATACTGGCGGAGGAACACGCGCTAAATCAGACTGGATATTTCAAATACATGTTCATGTATATATATTCTTCCTATAGTTACAGAAGTATCCGATGCACTTCGGGCAAAATTGACAACGGCATAGCAATAAGTTACATTACAAGCGGGAAAATGGCTAAATAAAACACAATTTCCCGGAAAGTCTCTTCTTAAATAAGTACAGGGCACTTGATCTCGTTGTATGAGGTTTACGGGGAAATAAATTAAGTACAATGAGTCTAGACTGGAAAATAAGTGCTGATACAACAAGACACTTTGATATTAACACTCGCCGAATTCCTATTGGCTGATTAAGTATGTCACCAGGAAATAAATCAAATATTTCCTCGTTCATTGTAATAGTATAAACTGTTATCAATTCACAACTTATTAATAAAACATGAATCGGAAGTTTCGGTTGGTTGTGTTGATTGTAATATTCATGAATACCACGTGGAAAGATATGAAGGCATAGAAGAAGAACTGTAAGTTATCTCAAGTATGTTCGCAATATTCATTTGAAATCAGAAAGTCAATAACATCGTCAGTTGTATATTACAGATGCAAGTTGATTGTTATTGATGTGCGATCATCGTCCTTATTGTTGTCAGGATATACATGTACGTACAAGCACTAAGTTATGCAATGATCGGTAAACTCGCTGGGCCGCGCCGATTAAAAAACAAAGAAACTAATATCATTATACCAGTTGGTTGTTCTGTTCTGTTCCTAATATGCTCAGTGTCAACCACGACGTAGGGTACAATAACTAAGTGGTATACACATACAAAAGGTACATTTATTTTGGAGTTTTACCCTTTTATACAATCAACAATATTTCTATAGACGACGGTTTCCTTGGTTATCAACCTGGGGCTTTCCATTCATAAACATTACAAGTCTGACACTCAGACTTAGACTTTAAAATGTAAAATCCTCTTTCCGCTCTTATGATGTTATAACAATATATATTTAAATAAAACATTATCAAGGGAAACTACAATCATTCAGAACGAATTTCATTCGGTTCGATTTAATGAAAACAAACTATCTGTAAGTATAAGTTTTGCAAAATAAAAGTCAAAGTCTGAGTTTCATACTTGGAGTATTCGTGAACGATGCAGGACGAAGCGTACCATTTTAGGACGAAGCGTACCACATATAAAGAAACAACGGAGAAATTTGATGTACTGTATGCATGAATTATTTTTACATATTCTATCTGTCTGCACAATGATGTTTTAATGTAATTAAAATTGTATATGTATGTATGTACGATGAAAGTAGTTAAATTGTTAATGTAATAGTATTGAATTGCACTAATAATTGTGTATATATGTATGTATTCTCTTGGAGAATATTGTAGCCATGTTTTGCATGTGCTGTTGTATATATTCATTATATTGTATTGTTTAGGCCAATGACAATGCTTATTGTCGATATGCCAATAAACTTGAGTTGAGTTGAGTATATAATATATAGTGATTTTTTATCTGTTATTTTGAGCTAAGTAGTAGGTGTTAAAAACACCTAATGTCGATAAATAATCGTGTTAAATTGAATTGTTTGTATTTATACAATATTCGTGACACGTTCTCATCTAATTATAGTTTATTAATTAGTAAACACTTTTGTTTGTTCAAATATGATTATCTTAGTTTGTCAATTATAGAACGTATTAAATTTACCCTTACATGTTACCTGTAAAATGCTCATATCTATTGTTATCTCTTTTTTGTGTGTGTGTAAATTCTATTCTTTATACTTTATACTGTCCCCCCTCTCATCAATCCATCCCTTAATTGTGTAAATAATAATAATGCAAACTTACTCTAACAAAATATTTAATGTTAACTTGACCAGAACTAACCAAATTATAATTATACAATAACAACGATAAATGTCATAACCCCATGTTGTAACATGTGTACCTGGGTGTAATAAAGATATGTTCTGTTCTGTTCTAATTCTTATACTTGTGTTGTTAATTATGTATTTTAGAATGAAATGCGACAGTCTATATTTCATACAGTAATCATCTTAAATTCATTGTTTTCATACAGATAATGCCAGTTCTGTCACAGCTTTCCCCAGCAGGAATCAGAGGTGGAGGAAACATGACTTATGATTTGTTTAAGTCGATTGTGGATAAGTTAGTATTGTCTTTGCAGACCTTGGTCTTACTACATTGTATTTAAATACGAGAAAATAAACTTGAAAGTACGTCAAAATTTCACTGATCACAGTTTTATTAACTTATTAAAGTCTCATATTTGTACAATCATTAACTATACATCGACACTATAGAACATCAGCACATTGTACAAAGCCATTCAAATACGAATTATGTGAGACTATACAAGCAAATGCATCATACATAAAATATATACGATACATTATAAGGCTGCCGTGTAGCCAAAAGGTTCACATAAATATTTAAAATGTTGAATTTTATTTTGCTCCTATGTTGCTATAGCAATATAAATACAAATTGTCAAAACTATACGGAGGGAAACAGCACATATACTGATACACAATTACAGCGTTTCCAATTTGTAATACAAACTGTTAGAATTCCAGGGAAAATTTAGTACAATTTATAAAAAACAAAAATTAATATTGATATACCTTCCAATTAAATCCGACTTTCCAACATTCCCTTTTTGTCTGATACCTTTTGTATTCTTCATTTGTGAACAAGATATAAAATATTCCGCAAGCTTACAGATCAGACCACCACACACGTATGTCCGTATTTTTAAACTTCACCAGTACGTCACCAATCATATATACTCTTTTAACAATGCAGTATTCCATTTATTGACCCGGTCAGCAGTTAGACCATGCTTTAAATACTCGTTAATCCGGCAGTTTGTTCCTAATAGTGAATAACAAACCAAAGTTGTTTAAACAACGCAAAGTCAATACGGACAGAGAACACGTTTTACAAACAAATCGATCCACCGAACCGTAACCAAGGAAGTTACCACAATAAACAGTTGTTAGGGTAAATCCTGTATTTACAATTTTATTGATAAAATCGGACTATTTCAAAATGTTCCAGTTTTCAATTTCAAAATGGTTTATTGATAATGATAAATAATTACAATATACAAAAAAACGTCACTCAAAGGCCACCTTACCAACTATCCATTACTGTCGAGCACCATTTGTTTCTTACATATTTTCACTTATTATTATAAGTATAATTATTAGTAGTAGTAATACTTGTTGTATCATTATTAAAAGATATTTGATTAAAATTGCTATTAACTTAACTATTAGAAATTATTATTAGAAAAATCACGCAGTTCCTTATTTTCTTTTCATTTTTTTTTTTCAATTTCTCTGAAGAGTTATATATGTAGGCGCTATTTATCAACGTATTTGATTGTAGAGTTTTGCTACTTGTTACCACTTTACTTATATTTCACTTATATAATGTGTTCCATGACTATGTTTGTATGCATGAATGTATGTATGTATGTATGCGCTGACTGTCTTTGTGCTGCTTTGTGTTATTTAACCAAAGGGTGGCAAGTCTGTTAATAAAGATATATATAATTAATTTAGTTCTTGTGAATTGTGTGGTTGTTGCTAAGATATCATTCTTCACCGTCTCATTGTTGCTGTTGTGGTGATGGTCGTTCTAATCTTATTATCACTAATACACTAACAGATATTGCGACACTATTATCATTATTAGTACCATCGCAACAAAGAACGAGTCTATAATGAATAGAAATGTAAGATAGAAAAAACAAAGAATATTATATAGCACTTATATCAATATAACACCCGTATAGTCTTTTTTAAGAGATATATTATATACACTAAGTATAAAGGTAAAAAATAAAGGCCAACGCATAGATAGAGCAATGTTGTTGATATAGAGGATTATAACAATCCGACATGACTTTACCCGAAGACTGCATCTTAGTAAAGGATTTAGTAAATATGAAGTTAAAAGTTAATCCTATAAATTTACATTGTTTCTTTACACAGTATTCGGGAAAATAGAGCTAAGACTTTTTATAACGAAATGCATTAGTATACGTCATTTAGGGAGAGCGGTCTGGACGGACGGACAGACACATATCACGGTATCGGTTTAGACTAATTGAATGACTGGGAGATTGACACGTAACGCGTACGAGTACAGAGACAAGATCGTACAGACGGACAGACACTCACCATGCGAATCGATATGAACGTGGGGACGAGCAGACAATATCGATTTAATTAAATCAAGCTATCGGTATAACTAGTATGTAGGTGCATACTAAGTTGTTGTCACCGGCAACATTCCATTATACATACCCGTCTGTAGATTCGAACTTGGACATACAATAATTATTTACTTAAAACAAAAGACGATATCAAAAAGGAATACAAAAGCTTAAACAAAGGAGACAGCACTAACGCGATATACAACATTGAGACAAGAATGCGCAGCTTATACCGATGTACAGATAGCTTAATTGACTTTGACATACAGTCATTCAATCTTTACTGACGCAGATTTATTAATAAAAAAAGTATAACTAGTCCAATGTCCTAGAATTTAAACCACTCAGCGATATATCGGTGACTTCAATCAATATTCGAATGTGGACTGCAATACTTTCCAGTCGTATCCACGCTCAGATGTAAGAAACAAATAGCATGATTCAATATTCAATTCATTAATAAATATTTTGATCACGTGCGTACTATTAATTATCACATGACCACTTACATCAAACACGTGATGTTGACATTTGATAGCCAAGACAACACTTATAACACTGATTTATTGACCATGTAAAGGTAATTTCTATGTTGAAATGTCCGATCTATATTGCGATATAAAACACGTTATTTAGAATCCACAGACCGCATGACAGCGTATCATGTTCTTCCGATCAAACACAAAGGTACTCGAGGTCCATTAAACTTTGAAATTCATACCCCGTACTGTATACTTTTCGGGTCAAATATAATTTGATCAATATGAAATCATTCTCATTTACTTACAAAAGAAGCCGGGAATAGAATTGTGGAGAAAGTAGACCAGGTTCAGACTGATTGTGATCATGGAATTTCAAGGACATTACGTGAAGTTATGCACGTTAGATCATGCGTATAAATTGCCTTACTTCCACGATTATGTTCCACTGTACAGAGTTATTTACCGGGTCAAAATTCAGAATAATATTTGGTAAATTGAACAGTACTTTTACTGGTGATTACCGTGTTATTTGAGACTAGCAGACAATTTGCCAATCCAGTACGCCGTGGTTGATATGCCTTAGTGTAACACAATGAGTGTTAGACATTCGTAGTAGTGAAACATTCTGCATGGTTACCACATTCTGACCGTCTCAGAGGTAAGTGCAAACCTCGCACACAATTCGGACCGGTTAGGGTCCGTATAACATCCTATTGTATTTTGGATATATACTAACAGTAAAGATACACACTTTACCGAAGGTCCGATCTAAAGATTGAAACAATGAAATGTTACAAAATAACGCTGAGTTATACAGAGTAGTCTAATTCTAAGGCGAGAGCAGAACGGAACAGAACGGAACAGAACGGAACAGAACAGAACGGAACGGAACAGAACAGAACAGAACAGAGTATGTATATAGATGAGTGTTTGACTATGAGCAGCACAACTTCTCAAGAGTGGCCCACACTCGAGCAACGACCTCTCGTCAAAAACATTATGTTGTGTTATACAATGAGGGAACTGCTCCGCCGACGCTGCAGTCACGTTGCCATGGTAATTTCGAATTCGGCCCGAATACAATATGATATTGTTTTCAATAATTGTAGATTAAACATGGACGTTTATCTTGACAACGTTCTTTGTTATTTTTATATCAGTCAAAAGAGCTCACCCGCGGTTTTGTGTTTCTGATAATTTTCACTAAGTTATGACAAAATAATTTGAAAAAATGAACGTGACAGAAATACATCAACATTTCCGTAGTTCAATGTATTTGTTCAATCAAAATCAACAGACGATGAACCCAGTTGCTGTTTATTAATCAAGGGATATTGATCGGTATATTAATATTATTAATAAAATATGTTTAAAATAATAAGCCACAGTAAGACTTGCCCCGAAACTTAATGATCAACCCTCGTCAAGGTTAGTTTATAAACGTGTCAACAATTTCCATTCCCCATTATGTTTAATAGGCGACTCGTAAACTATTTTGAAAGAGCATAAAGATTTGTAAGAAGCTACCATGTTTGATATAGAACGCTAAAGCGTGATTAGCCCATTTGTTTTGAAAAGACGACATTGATTTTGAAGTGATCTACATATTACATACCATGACCTTTCTGCCTTTTTTTTATTTCGCGCACACCTTAACTTGAATTCAAACATTTCAATCAATAGAAACGAAATTACAAACGTGACAAAAATCGTATACATATTTAAAATAGTCAACGAAATAAACCGTGAATCATAAACCAGGTTGATGTACATGTAATACATTATGAATAGGACAAAAGTCGTTCTTCAAACATTTCAATCATTCAGCGGGGTAAGGTGTTCCTTTCAGCGACCATTTTAAAAATGTATCCTCGCTGATGTAAGAAATAAACAGCATGATCCAATATTCAATTCATTAATAAATATTTCGATCACGTGCGTACTATTCATTATCACATGACCACTTACATCAATCACGTGCTGTTGACATTTCATAGCGAAGACAACCATTTATTGACCACGTAAACGTAGTTTCTATTTTGAAATGTTCGACATCCATTGCGATATAAAGCACGTTATTAGAATCAACAGATCGCACGAAAGCGTGTCATATCATGTTTATCAAATCAAACAAACACAAATGTACTCGGGGTCCATTAAACTTTGAAATTACCATTTTAAAATTCATACTATTTGAAACGCAAATATAAACGGTTTAATTGGAAATGATGAACTAAATTGTGAACCTGAATCTAACATGGCGCAGTGTCGGATTAAACAAGTAAAAACAATCGACAAATATAAGTTAAAACTCAACAATAAGACCAACCTGGGGACCTTTGAAAATTGGTCTTTTTATTGAGGTGGTCTTAATATTGAGGTTGAATATAGAGTGAAACAGTTAACGATGGACTTGAAAATTGTGTTCTATATATTGAGGCGGTCTTATTAATGAGGTGCTCTTTAAGTGAGATTTTACTGTACATAAAAATCACTACATATTTTCCGGCGTAAGTCTGCAATAGCGAACACAACTTGCAATAATTGACTCCATGTATTATAAAAACCACTTTGGATACTTGGAGGGGGCTTTGTAAAGTAGCGAACTATTACTTCAGTTGTTTCCGTTAAATAGCAAGAGTCATATTATTTGAAAAGAGCAAACGTGTACAATCATTGTAAAAATCAATTAGCAGCTACTGTGAAACGGAATTTTCTCTATGTGACAATGTATTCTGAACAATGGTAGTATAAAGTTCCGCACGTCCGTCCCATATTCATGAACCGGTTTCGGTATGAAAAAAATAGACCGATCAAACAATACGCAAATAATAAACTACTCAACAATATACGATTGGATTCATACTTAGAAAAAAACCTTGGCACAGAATTTGTATTCAATATATTTTACAATGATCTTACATTATGTTCAACATAAAAATCGTTATTTGAAGAGTAAAATATACAAATATAGCTAAACAAGTGGACAAATACGACCCTTCATGTTCAACAGACAGAACCAGTTACTTTATTTTTATCCAACGTCTTCAGACTCTTTATAATATTGCTTAACACTCTGTCTACAAGTAGGGACGCTGCCCTGTGGTGTTCTTAATTTGCTTTGGCGTGAGGTGGGGGGGGGGGGGGAGTCGGCGGAAGCCCAGGGACAGGATTGAATATTGTAAAACTTCACACGAGCAACGGAATACAAGAAACTGCGAAGACTGGTGAAAGCGTATTGTATCATTAGCAACATTACATTTAAATACAGGTTGTCACATGACAGACAGTACATAGAGATTTTATTCAGCATTTGAAAATTGAACTTCAAGTCAATATCATCCAGGTTTACACAGAACGTGAAACATTCCCCAGTTCAATTACAAAGCTATCTGGGCAGATAATTTCTAAGAAGTCAACGAACTTGTAATTCACGTAAAAATGCAATCTGTGGTCTATAAAACGTACATGTACTTAAATGGCGTCATGAAAAAAATCCGTTGATAACCAAGTCAAGGTTTTTCAGTGAGAATCGATTAAGACGGAGATAATATAAATGGGGTTAAAACACAAGTGTTGTTATCTAAGCGGCTTGCGTTTGTGTATCACACCAAGGTCATCTGCAAAACAGATTTTGTTTTGAATAATCTTACTCAGCAAAATATCGGTATTCAAGTTTCGTCATTTAACACGCAGCCAAAAAAAGTCCCCCCACTCAGACACCTCAATTGTTCTTAAGACTTTGTCCATTTTCAGTAGTACGTGGGGTTATACCGAACATCGCTTTAGGAATGGTCTAATTATACATGTATTATACAAATAAAATTGACCATAAATCATGTAGACATATATGCATGCGTGTATGTGTATGAGTTTATTTATTTGAGTGTCAACCCTATTTAAAGGGCCGGCCATTTCTGACTTATGAGACACCTACTTTCTGCCGGTAGGCACACGGTAACAATGATTTACCTAGAAGGCGGCTCACCAACCGGTTATGTCAGAACGGATCCCTACTGGGTTTCGAACTTTCGACCTCCCGCTCCCAAGGGGATGCCTTTACCGAGAGACGTGTATACATTGGATGGAGAGCGCAATGTCGAATCTTAAGATAACCACTTTGTACTGTTCTCTTCTAGACTCATCATTATCAGTCGTCAAACATGTAGATCACATAATTATATTCTCATAGAATGTAAATCATAAAAGACATAGAATGCGCACATGGACCACACTTCCTGTTGCGGTTTAATTATCATAATTAATCATATATTTTACAAACATTATGTCGCATGAAGTCATTCAAAATTCCCGGCCATTACTTATACAACTTGGCGGATTTAGCAAGGGATTGTGAAATAACGGCGCTCATAAATAATCGGATATGTCTATTACTATAATCTTATTTTGTTTCATCAAGATAATATCTATATAGACGTATACAATAGTTTAACTTCTTAAACAGAATAACTCCAAGCACAAAGGTATTTCTTTTTTTTTTATAAGTTCAAAATAAAGTACAAATAGACTGAATTCAAACTAATTATCATTTCATTCATAATAGTCCTAGAGTTTCTCATATTTACTCTGCGCCTTTAGATATATATAACTCCATACAGTCTTAGAATTAAGAATATCTTATATTTTTTTACGTTTTCACGAAGGTCGATGTGGTCAGAAATTAGAAGTTTTTATAATTTAGTGTAATACTCGTGGATTCGAAGTGTATAATGAATGTATGAACTTGTTCAAAATATTATAGAGCACTCCCAATTTCTCGCGTCGGCTGAAACATATTAAAACAGATTCAACGAATAGCAAATGCGTTTTCAAACTTCCTGGGTGTTTTTAATTTACTACGATCATGTGTGCAACAAATTTCATCGGCTGGTTTCAAACAAGTACACAATCGTTCTACTCACGTTTTCTTTAGTTTATTTTCCATTTTCGCAATTGTTTCCATTTTTTACTTGAAATCCAAAGTATGACTGTATCTCACAAACGTAGACAATCTAATAAATACGTCGAGTCAACGTTAAAACAACTACCAAGTGATGACCATGAACGTATAAACTATACGTATATGTCGCAATCTACAATATTTCCAAATAAAACGGCAAAACCAAAATACATCCGTTCATAGTAAACGGTAACAAGGTATGTCAACTGTGACCAACAACGATCTGAGTTGTTTTTGGGAGTGCTGGCTAAATTTGTTACATCTATTTGTGTGTTATTTTCATCGTGAGTAGAAACAGACTGCAAAAACCACATCCTTAAACGCGGAAATACAGAAAAATGCTGTAAACGTCTAATTGTTAGCGACATCCGACACAGTATGTCTGTTAATTGCATGCAAGTAAGTAAAAATTCCAGTGCACACAGGTCACTCACTGGCTGTAGGTATGTTTGTACCGCACGTAACCAACTATATGTCTGCTATACAGACTGATTATTCAACGAAACTTCAATAATAAGAACAGAACACAAAGTTTATTATTGACATGAGCAATTACAGCTTATCGTCATTAACACATATTTACACAAATACATCATCAATAAGACCAGCCTTGGTTTCTGAAGAAAATCGGTCTTAGTTTTGAGGTAGTCTGATAATAGAGTTAAACTTCACTCAATTGCTTTTCTAGTGGGTCACTTTTTTATGATCATACTTTCAAAATAAATACAGAGAAATATCAATTGACTAACTTTGTTTTACTCTTAACCATGCAATAATACTTTGAAATGCAAAATTCCCACATGACTGTACAAAAAGGTCGACTTGTTAAGATTTCTATCAAAATTATAAAATGCAGAAATGTGAGAACATCACAAACTGGCCAATGAATATACGGCCTTACTTATTCTGTGGACTGATTTCGATGAGTTCTTAAAGTGAGGTTTAACAGTAAATAATATGCAATATATCGTACGACACAGTTGCTAGGATTCAAACTCTTAGCAACGAACTCCGCACAAATCGTTGAGCAGTTGACGCTGCTGGAAGTCAATATATGAGAGTTCAGTTTTTCGCATGTGTTTTTAGACTCGGTCGATGTAAAAAATACGAAGCGCTTGAGAGCCGCTGTAATCATAATCGTTATAAAAACCCACTCCAAAAAATATTTATTACAATAACCCTTATTTTAAAAATATTGTCACAACTTCTTTCAAATATTTGTGAAAATGTCACCCGATTTTTCCTTGTAATACGTAAAGAATTATCGACCTCCAAAGTAGCACGAATCATTGACGCGGACACAAAATATAAGCCCATGCAAATATGATTCTTTGATATGGTGCGAACGGTTGATTATATTACCTAAACCGTTACATTTTAAATAGGTGAATTGAAATGTTCGTGTTTGTCCGTAAGTTCGAAAGAGTGTATTGTGTGGTTGTGTATTGATAGAAAAGAAATCCAAACAGAAGATATAATTTTAAGCCCGACATCATTTCCTTGCATACATTAGCATGGACCGGTCCTGAAAGTGCATACACCTGTTTGCGGTCAAACTAACAGCACTGTACTAAGTGTAAAGGTGTAATATAACGATTGATTTTTGTACTTTCACCGTTTAAATTGCTTTGTGGGCATTACGCAACACTACGTTTCTATATATAATGTCATAAAAGTTGGTTCATTCATACTAACTGGTACATCGTCACGCATATAAACATTAAAAGTGAATTGTCACTCAAATTTGAGTAATAATAGATTGTTCACAATATAATTATAAAAGTACAACGTGGTGTGACCATAAGCGTTTATTACTCAAATTTGAGTGACACTGCACTTTTAATGTTTAGTCTTCATTATTCTCTGATGACTATTTCTCTCTCACCGACTATATATGTGGCAAAAAACTTTGTAAAATGTTTAATGCCGAAATAAAATGTATTGCATTGTATTGTAGTGTTGATCACGTGAAGTTGATTTGAACTTAATAGGTAGAACACTATAACAGAGATGTAGTTTCGAATTTGATAAATGACCAACACTGTTCAGTAAGCAGATATATTTTTCCAAGGGGTTATATAAAATACCCGCTTTAGTGATATTTTCATTTTCGATCGATTCCAATATTGTTGAGTTCGGTAGTTAAAGTCGATAATACGATAAGAACCGGACGAACTACAAGGTATACACACGCATTTTCAATAAAAAGAATTCAAACTAAAGTTTTTAACGGAAGCACTTAACAATGCAATAAAACGATAAATTGATCAATTCCATACTCCAAACCTTTCAACCCAATTCAACGTCGTTTCCTTTCATACCACGTGTATAGAAAGAAGGCAACGTTCTCATAACAAATCGAGTCTGCCCGGCTAGCTCAGTTGGTAGATCGCTAGACTGTCACCAGGTAGATCGGGTTCAAGTTTAACGTAAGCACTTAAAGATAAATTTATAATTAACAATACTTCAGAAAATTTAGGTTTTTAACCCAATGCGTTCCTCTAATAACACGTGTACATAAAAGAGGCGTTTCCATAACGAATATAGTCCGCCCGGCTAATTCAGTTGGTAAAGCGCTAGACTCTCACCCAGTGGATCTGGGTTTGAATTCCGCGTTGTTCTTCCACGACATTGGCTACGGTCATGTCATCCACTTATGGAGAAGTACTGTAGCCAGCTGCTTGCGGAAGAACAAGTTAGAACTGGTTGATAATTAACTCCAGGAAAACTGGTTAGGTCAACCGATTGTCGTATGTGACTGAAACGATTGTTGAAAAATGGCGTAAAACCGGATGAAAAAAATCTACACAAATCTACGGAGGTCCGATGTGCCATACTCATTTTTTTATTTAGGTCGAAATACAATTTTGTAATAGGCCATATATCTATATATAGTCTGTTTCATGTAGTGTTCATATGATGCATTGTGTTGATTATGTCTAAATTGATAACTGTTTTTTTTCCTCAGTTTTATTTACATGTATATTAATACAAGTATTATTTATATACTACGTTGGAATGTTTAATGTCTAACACGTTCTGTGATATATTGCTGTAGTATTGTTATCTACACACGCAGAGGAAGTTCTAACAATTTCCATAGAAAATGAGACCAGTTTTCGCATGTATTTTCAGGCTCGGTCGCTGTAAGATATGAAGCGCTTGAGAGCCGCTGTAATCATAATCGTAATAAAAACCCACTCAAAAACAAAGTATAACAATAACCCATATTTTAAAAATATTGACACAACTTCATTGAAATATTTGTGAAAATTTCAGCGGCGTCGTTAACACCGATTTTACCTTGCAATACATGTACGTAAAGATTTATTGACCTCCAAAGTAGCATGAATTGTTGACCAGGACACAAAATATAAGCCCACGCAAATATATCCCTAGAAACTTGGTTATAATTTGAATAGATATGAATGGATGTCGCTGAATAATTGAACACACGCAACGTATTTCCTGGAAATTTGTTTTCAAACGGTACATTGTCGTTGAAATGGAAATTGTAGTATTTTGAGGAAAAAATAAAAACTGTTTTTACTTAGTAATAAAACATGTTTTAATTTTCTGGATTTTGTTTGTTTGTATTCATTGTATACATTGTTCGTCACGCGAAAAAATCTCAGTAATTTACAACAAATGACGTTAATTTTATATTGAACGAAAAGCATTTGATATACTCAGTGGCTAATTTAAGTTCACTCTCGATCTGATCGAGGCTGATAACTGTTTTTCTAATAATATTTTTAGATGCATAGACCATGAACTATCCGGAAAGTTCAGCTCTTGCAAAAACTGTGTCACATGTCCATTACGGTTTAATACAAGGCTATGACAAGTATTGGTCACGCGTTTTGTAATCTCGATGTATACAACGGAATATAAACAAAATTAACCAAAAACAACAACATTATTACCTTCGCTTAAATACAATGCATACAATGTATATCCAAACACGAGATTCAGTTTTCAACTCAAGAAAGACGACAAAATATTTCTTAAGTATATCACACAGGTATGCACATATCAACCCGTGCTTGATATCATATTGACCTTAAAAGTTTGCTTAATGCAATAAAAAATCCATAGCCTTACCTGAGTTTTACCATAAATCCTTAACTTCGGCAATAAAGTATAAACAATAGTTCTCCAAACGGGTACACAACACTGTTAAACCCTGACACTTTATACTATTATACCCTTGATATCATAAAGGCACGTCTGTCGTTAGTCGACTGGTTTTCGTTAAGTTGATTCCAATATTATGTTCAAAAATCGTGACCAGTCTATTTATATAGAATATTTGAGTACAAGAGTACGATTGATTTCTAGGACGAATCGATCGATACTATTGGCTGTTATAATTCATCTAGTTTTAGTGCTATTGCTTACTAAGTACTGTATTTCAATAGATCCGTAAACATTTTGCAAGGTAGGAAGTTAAAGCGAACATGTCATACATGAACGCATCACTGGATCTACCGCAACGATTATACTGAAATCGCAAGATAAACTAACCGGTTGATACCATGAACTAGATTGAAAGCTCTATTGCATAGTGTGTGTGTGTTTGCGTTTATTTATCGCCACCACCGGTTTCTCAGGTGGGCCTCCGGAAAAAATGTTAGTCATTTTAGATTTTTGGAGGATAGTGCTTGATACAGAAGATGCCCCAGTTCCAGAAACACCACTGGGTTTTACGTGCCCGATGTAAAACATCGTACACGGGAACTCGGTTTTTGTCTCATCCGAAATACTTTTAGAATTGTTAGCGGTGGAGCGGGGAATCGAACCTGCGATCCAGGATTACTAGCCCAGCACGTTACCACTGGACCACGGATCCGCTCTTATTGGATGGGCGTTTGGTAGGACCCTTTAACAAAGCTTTTGTTTATTCGTGAGAAGTTTATCAATGTATGAATTGTCACTTGTCTTGTTACTTAACCTCTTGAGGAAATCTTGAATCTTTTCTAGACAATGTGTTGTTATTTGAAGAGTTCAAAACGTATTTAACCTTGATACATTATTCTTTATACTGTACATGTATGATGTTTACTAGAGTGTCCTCATTCATTGTAAATAGGATTTTATTTTTTCTTGATATTTACTATTGTTTCTGTTTAAAAACTAATTCACATGTTTGTAATACCATGTACATATATTTGCTTGCAATTGTCAAGAATCATGCGCGAAGATGCTCCAAAGTGGATCCTGCGCATTAATAAGAAGTAGAGGAAATAAAAGTACATAGTTTTGTCAATCGTAAGTGCTTACATGTTTATATACACGAACAATGTGAGAAATGCAGAGTAGGGAAGCCGCCTTCATATACAAACATACATAGACAGATCATATACAAACATACATAGACAGATCATATACAAACATACATAGACAGATCATATACAAACATACATAGACAGATCATATACAAACATACATAGACAGATCATATACAAACATACACAGACAGATCAAAACGTAATTTATTCTCTTTTATGTGTGTCTGACTGTAAACAGAACTTTGGAAATTGGACAGGTTAAGGAGAATGTATCATGGCGCGCTGTGGATCGGGGATCAGTGCCTTCGAGGAACAGGATCACATTTCCACATTATATTCAGTCCCCAAAAACTAAGGGAAGTATTGAAGAAACAAAAGGCATATCATATGTATACATTGTGAATGGGGTTACAACACCCTGCATTGCACAGTATTAGTTCAAAGCATGCATCATGTCTGTCGTGTTGTTAACAACGAGGAATATAACTGTTCTCAGTTTGGTAAAATCAAACCCATCAGGGGACACGCGGCAAAAATACTCCCGAAGATGAACATATATAACCGTCTGTCGAGGCCGAAGAGCATCCGTCTCAGGAGCGGGAAGTCGAAGGTTCGAATCCCGATATGGGGTCTGTTCTGAAAGGGCCGGTTTGCGAGCCGCAAGCTAGTTAAATAATGGTTACCGAGTGCCTACCTGCCTGGTGCCTGGCATTAAAGGGTAAACATCGGGAAATAAATGGCTGGCCATTTAGATAGGGGCAACAGTACAATAAATATAAACTTTATATACATATCAAAAATATGTGTTATGTAAATATTCCACATACAGTGTAACATCGCAGATAGGACATTGAGATCCAATTAATAAAAGTGTAAACAAATATTGACAGGGAAAGCATTTCCAAAACATCGGACGTAAAACGTTTATTTCAGATCTAACAACGACATAAGAGCGTTGTTTGGTGTACATTCTACATACTGTCTGTCACAATCGGTAAACATAACAGAAATAACAGTTTTAACTATTGATGAATAATTTACAAAAAGTAATTACGTTTTATGAACGATTGTGTTGGGATATGTCTCACTTTTTTCTGAAAATTTCAGAGTGATATCCGGTTCCGTAGGAGCGAATTACAGCACATGTGTAAACATTTTCAAGTTTTATCATCTGTGTCCCGGGAAAAAAGTGCTGACTCGACATATCAGCAAAAACTGTCCCGACCAGGAACGAGCTCAACAAAATCAATTAAAGCGAGTTGGTGAATAGCTTTTTTAATGTGTGAACGAACTAGGAATTCACAGTTGCAGTTTTATCAGAAAACCCTAGAGAATCACTCAGATAAAATGACGACAGAGCAGAAATGTTTGCTTGTAAGTACGTCACGTTGGCGAATCTCAGGAATTTCAAATTACTTTTCAAACTTGACAACCGTTTGTTGAACAATCGAGCTATTGACTTTGAAATTTATGTCATTCCAAGTCATATGCTATGTCGTAATGTGCCATAGACAGGTAAGTATTCCAATAGATAAAAACAAATTAATAAAAGCCATACATATGTATTTTTACATTATTTTTAATTTACTTTGTGACAGACATTAAGTGATATGGAAAGTGCATGCACATCAACTTTTAAATATATGAATAAGTCGGTAACATTGGCAGTTTTATAGTTGAAACGCGCTGAAAAAATATACTCGGCAAACAATCTCAGCATTACGTCAGTGTCAGGGCAAGTCAGTGTCAGGGCAAGTCTGTGTCAGGGCAAGTCAGTGTCAGGGCAAGTCTGTGTCAGGGCAAGTCAGTGTCAGGGCAAGTCAGTGTCAGGGCAAGTCAGTGTCAGGGCAAGTCTGTGTCAGGGCAAGTCAGTGTCAGGGCAAGTCTGTGCCAGGGCAAGTCTGTGTCAGGGCAAGTCTGTGTCAGGGCAAGTCAGTGTCAGGGCAAGTCTGTGTCAGGGCAAGTCAGTGTCAGGGCAAGTCTGTGTCAGGGAAAGTCAGTGTCAGGGCAAGTCAGTGCCAGGGCAAGTCTGTGTCAGGGCAAGTCTGTGTCAGGGAAAGTCAGTGTCAGGGCAAGTCAGTGTCAGGGCAAGTCTGTGTCAGGGAAAGTCAGTGTCAGGGAAAGTCAGTGTCAGGGAAAGTCAGTGTCAGGGAAAGTCAGTGTCAGGGCAAGTCAGTGTCAGGGCAAGTCTGTGTCAGGGCAAGTCAGTGTCAGGGAAAGTCAGAGGGCAAGTGTTTTAGTTTAGTTTGATCTTATTAATGACACATCCGTTATGGAACAAGTTCTTACAGCGGTACTAATCACTTCGACGACTACTTCATTGGTTAGGAAAAACAACTCGTGCACAATTCTTGGACTGAAAGCGATGCTCGAACTCATGACCATCGGATGGGGAATCAGTTCCTCGATACAACTAAGCCTCACCCTCACCTCCTAGGGGATGAACTATTGAAATCTCCCTTTGTCATATTCGGAGGGGGTAGGTGATAAAATAGCCGGATTTTCGGGGTTTATATAGATTAAGATAATAATTGCATAACAAAGTTATCTTTTCCTCTGAAAATTGTGACGAATTTCTTGTGCCAATCACTTTGATATAAACATTCCTTCAAAAGTCCACCAAGATGAGGTAAGCCTTACGTTAAGACCACACACGTATCAATATCTGTATCACTGAGTATTGGAACAAAGTCTAAAATCGACATGAATTAGTGTCATATTACAACAAAAATAATGTCTGACAACGACCCTTGTGACTTAAGGCGGCAGGACATTTTTTTCATCATTTCTCTGATAGTCGTATCGTAGTTAAAAACCAGCCACACAGCAGTTCAGTTCACAAAACGACTTTCTGTTAGTTTGATTTAGACACGCATCTGAACCGAAAGCAGCCGAGTATCAACACGAAAGCAGGGTAAGTGTATTCCGGAAGACAGTTAGGAATTAAATGTCTCATTTCTTGCAAAATCTGTTAAATTCATTGAAATAACAATATTTTCGTTGGCAAGAATGCCGTTCCTTATTAATTATGTAAAATTGTTTTTACATACATAAATTACATACAAAATGTTTTGCCGCTTTAATCACCATGACTGATACTACGGACAATGACATGTGACTTCCACCCCACGGGTGGTTGCCGATACAACAGCTTTCAAATTACAATAGCTGATTCTAAAATATTATTATACAAGCGTATGCATGAGTCCTCTTACATCTTGATAAGATTTGACGAAGTTTCATATCTGATAGTCAGTAAGTCCGGTACCACGGAACCGATTGTATGTCAATCTACCTGTAAAATATACCAAGGTATTAAAATTCCTTCCCGTTACATTGAAATAACTTGGTGTGACTTTTATGATCGAATTCTTATTTCACTTGTTTTTGTGGTATGCTAACGTCAAAACCTTAAGGTCAGGTCAGTGCGTAATGAGTACATTTTTGGGCGCAGCCGTACTAACATGGCTTTGCTATTTGCATATCAGTGTTGTGTAAAACCAATATAATCTTACGTTAACCGCTAAACCAACTTCTGTTAAACCCAACAACGTTTGTAACCTTGACGCGGATTGATTAACCTTTCGATAAGGGGGTACGTTACATTACCGAAATCCACTGAATTTCGGTGAATTTGCCGAAATTCACTTCGGATGTGGAGTGACAAGCAATCGTAACATCTCGCCAATTTTTTATGTTATAAAACAAATATTAACCTTCAAATTGCGCCGATATAGTTTTTCAATATATTTCTTGTTTCGGTTAGTATAAGCGTATGCATGCACAAAACATATCATAAATATATGCCTTAGTACCGCGGTATTTCCAATGTTATGTTTTAACAAATGAATTTCGTATCCATATTTCTTTGTTAACAAGCTATATAGGACGCTTACGCCCGCCCCAGAGTTAGCGCCCTTGTCTGAGACATTGACCTTGAAAGTACAATCCTGACCATTACACTAACACACCTCATCACGCTGAACATTCGTGTTAAGTGTAATTATTACAATCATGACTCCCTTTGAAGGCGAAAATGACCATAGATGTTGTGTTTTCTGCTCCACATGAGTACTTTTCCATGCAATGGGAACTCATCGATTGTCATTCTAGGTAGGACAAAATCGTTTGAAGTGATGAATGTCAGACGTAAGCATCTAAACCTAAACAACAAAACGGAACTGGTATCGTAAGACAATCCTTTGAACCTACAGATAGTATTGTTATCAACCATCTAGTGTTTACATAAACAGTTGAAATATTACCAAACACCGGATGAGATAAAACTGTTTCCACGAATAAACGAAAATCGACTCTTCTTAAATGGAGGTTATTTAGCTCACAATTCATCGATGAAATCGTACAGAGCTATCAAGTTTGCTTTTCGAATCGAAAAATACTGTTTTTGAGTCAATACGGCTTCAAGTTTGAGATACTACGAAAGATCGGTGGTGACATTCTCAGTTCATCATATCTCTCCTAGGAAAGTCACGATTTCAAACTTTCAACTTCAAGAAACCATAATCTGTGATTCACGACTTCAACTTCGCGAATTCGATATTATGGATTCGTGCGGTTGAAATCGTGAATGCGGTAAGTTCATGAAGTCGTGAAGTGGAAATCTTAAAATCGTGACTTTCCTAGATGAAAAATAAAGTAGAGTGAATGTCCCCACCGGTCTTTCGTATAAAAGAGTATTTTACTTCTGTAAGACAAAAACGAAAATACGACAGTCTGAAGACTAAAGCTGTAAAAGGAAAAGTTCTTATGCTTGCAGATACGAATATACCCGTCTCCATAGTGACACTGAATGGCATGATGGTATGTATGAAAACAATCTCTACGACATAAAATACTCGTACTTACGGCTGGATCTGACAGTCATCTCAAGAAATAAATGTCATCTTTATTTGTTTAACTTTATTAGCCAGCAATAAAAATCTGCATACACTTGTTTAATTAGTATTAAAATCATACGAGCAAATTACATGTTCACGAGTTTGGCAAATGTAAAAAACTTACGCTGAAACATCTGATTATTTAACGAAGTCTTCAAAACTGTTTGACCTAACAGTTATTCTACAGAAATAAGCCCCCACTACAAGGGCAGTGTAAACAGAGAAAGTCGGACTATGTTCTAAATCTTAACTTGTAGCCACAGAGTTTAGGAATCGTGTCATTATTAAGATTATAACGTCGTTAATAGTTCAAGTTTAAGAAATTCACTATATCGTTATACCACATGCTATATAATGTTATGAATGCTATTAACACCGATACCATTGTCGTGATTCGGAAAATTAAAAATAGCACATAAAACGGTTACACTTCGCATTACCGGTAACGTAAGAATAAGCTCCAAATCAATTATTACTATGCGTGATCACAATAACAGTCTTTGATGTTACATTGTCAGTGTGTACCCTGGGAGTTCTCTTATCCATAAATGAGTCCCTTTTCGGCCCTCTCCTGCGCGGATCCAGCAATTAGTCTGCCTTTGAATTTGGTACCCATATAGATCTATGATTAGATATGGACCACCCTATTTCGCCAATAGGTCCCCGGTCCCCCCCCCCCCCCCCTCTGGCCGCGCATGCTTTTACACTAAATTTTCATAGTTAAAACCCGAAGTTCATGTACATATTGGCTGTTTCGCCAGACGAATGTTATATCAGCGTATGAATGTATGAAAATGTGCGCATTATTTTGCCTTTTAACTTTGACTCGTATGTGATCTTATCGGGAATTCACTAATAAGCAAAACATCTAGGCATTGTAATACGTGTAAAACAGGTCGTTTTCATTCGCACGTTTACGGATTTCTCGTTCAAGGCCATTGTGTTCAAAACTGATTAGCTGGAATAGTTTTATCAATATAGTATAGTGTTGACACGATTATTCTTCCGGGAAAATTCATTGAAATTTTGCTCAAAATTATTTGAAAATATCTTAATAGTATGTACACAACGTTTGTTAACTGGTAAATATTGACAATAACATGTTTTCATTGGCTGAAGATTTCACAATTTCTGTACAAGCGTGAACAAGTAAATATAAAGCGAACGATTTCTAACATTATCTAGACAAATACTTGTACACGGTAGTACAAAATGGATAAAAATCTATCATGTGACCCGTTCAGACATTGTTTTCAGGTTAAATTGCCAGTTAAGCATAAATTTAAAAGATAAAGACATACTAGAACTGTGTATCACGGACCATACAGAGGATTGGGTGCGAGATTGATGTAAATGATGAATGGAACTGATTTACAGTAGTTTTACACAAAACCCTCTCTATAAAAATTCAATAAAGTTCAACCCTTCGGAGGTGCCCTCTCTTGAACAACGGTATCATCTTATTCAGTAGTAAACCATTACTATACAAAGTGCTCACATCTACAATATTTACCTCCCTTGTTCTTAACTGTCAGCCCTTTTGATAGGCAAAATTGTTAAGCCCTTATAGCAGTAATTTCCAAATATATGATAATTGAGAAAATACCAAGAGAATTTGCATGTGACAACCACTTTTTCTTCAACTTACTGAGCCAAATGCCCACATGAGCATAATGAATAAGTTATTTTTTCATATATCGGAGTAGTTAATCATCGTTTACATTATATTCTCCATAAACTTTAAGGAAATTTGCCTATCAAAATGGCCGACAATTCAGAACAAGGGAGGTAAATATTGTAGATGAGGGAACTATCTAATGAACCTCTCTATAACAACAACCCCTCGACCACAGTGATATGGATGTGTTACTAAGGGTGTTGCTATGGAAAGGTTGCGCGGTGTCACTTACCAAAAGAACACATTCGTCATACATGATTTAAATGTGTTTATATTCTCTGTACTAGTTAATATACTCGGTATCTGTTCTGCTCTAGTCTATTCTATTCATATCCACAGTGACCTCGACATGTTTTTGGCGAGATATGATTTTGATAGCAATTGTCTACCTGATATTCAATGAATACATAGTCTATGAAAACCAGCATACTAAATATACGTTGAAGTTGTCAATACAAACACTAGACACATTGATTTTGTCTTCGTTCCGAATAGTTCTGTCTCACTGAATACCCGACATCGATTGCATGATACATTGAACAAAATAAATTAATTTGAAAACTTCAGTTGATTAGGTCTTAATGAAATTAAATAAATGAATGGTAAACTGTAGTTTAGCGCAGTGGTAGTGGCGATATATATAATTCGTCCGGTATCGAACCAGGTCCGTTTTTCTACTTTTGGGGAATGGGGCCGGGGCCGTTAGAAAGGGGAATGGGGCCGATTTTCGGCTCCAAAAATTGTCAAAAAATAGCCCTGCGAATATACATAATCCGAACATGTTTAAATTTACAGTGTCGTTCAAGTTTAAACTTATTTATGTCACATCGATCTTGAAACAAGTTATTACACTGTAATACATGTAATACATACATGTGTCATCGAGCGAGATCAGTATAAGCTCGATGACCGCTATTTGCATTATTACCAACTCTGACGCCGATTTCAAGAATGGTAAGTGCAATGTTCAACCACACCGTATACGGGTATAGTCGATCAATCGATCGTACACACGAACCAACAACTGAAACTATCCGAATATCGGCGTGCCTTTCTTTAAGTCAGACAATTATCAAGTTCTACCGTTGTATTAAGCTCACAAGTTTATGCTGACAGACAGTGTAACAATACATTTCATAGCCAGCAACTGAAAATAATAAGACGAACGTTATTTCACACCGTCTGTCACATTTCATCGACAAAATATAATTACTTCAACGCCTGACAAACTAAACGTAGTGATTTATAATCGCCTTAAGCATCTTTTTTCTGATTTATGATTGAATTTGAAGTGTTTGGTCCGACTATATTTGCTTGCGAAACACTCTATAACTCAGTTAGCGTTTTTACAACGTCTCTGGAAGCAAAACTGAAGAAATAACGGTGATTAGTTCTACAATTGATGTACATCTGGCTGATATGCTAAGAGATAAATCTAGAAATCTGAAAATATCTATTAAGTACGCCCAACAGGGGACTCGTGGAACATTGCATACGTGCGATAGTCAAACACAGTTCCGTTTTAACACCCAAATGAAGCGGACAACGAATCCGACATACAGTTGTACATTGTGAGGAAAGACATTGTTTAGTTTGTAATACTGCTGCTATTGAAGATGAATTCCATTTTACTTGTATTTGTCCAAGTTATGTTGATCTAAGAAAAATATTTAAAGCGTTGTTACTACATGCATCCTTCTGTGTACAACATTTTGCAACTATTGAAATCGGATGATAGAATTGAAATGATTATACTTGCATTATATGTTAAAGAAGCTCTAGTTGTAAGAAATACTTTATAAACCGTTGAAAGATAAATGCTTAGTTCAACATCCGACGGTTTATTTCAAACTGATTTGTGTAATACATGTATATGATTTATTCCTATGTATGATTTATTGTAGTACAGTACCACTTACTTACACATTGACAAAAATGTATATAAACATGTATGTGTTGTAGACGATGTACGTGGTACAAGTCTTAATAAAATGTCGGTTCTGTTCTGATATTGGATAATCAATATCCACCGCAGTGGTCTCCCTTGACAAGATAAAGCGACCGCTAGAGGAGAAAAGAAAGCAGTCCGTGATATGACGATATTTTTGCCCGCGAGGTAGTTGCTCTCTGTCATGTGTATAAATAATTCAAGAGTCAAGACGACACATGCTCAGGAATCGAACAATAAAACAGCTTTTAAAAACATTACCCAGACAAGCGTGTTGTTGTCAGCATGGAATGTCACATCGAAAACAAGTCACCGAAGAGAACCATAAACAACAATGAGACCCATAGGGACGCGGGAATAACTAATATACGGAAAGCATCGTAAAGTGTTCCATATAAATGATATAAATCGTGCACTTGTTCGTTTTTAACTTAATTGTAAGAAGTTACAAACCTTTGAGTAGGACAAGCAACATCCAAGATCACGTGACGGTCATGGATAAAAAACAATCAGAAATATCACGACCATGTGGGAAATGTTTCGAAAGAAGAGAAGACGATACATACAAGATTTTATGTCATTTCTCAAACACTTGAAGCAAAAAATATCGTCAATGACGCTCGAATAACAAACATGAACAGTCGAATTTCACCAACGAAAACAATTATGTCGCTGTGAAATCCTTGGCAACGACGTTAGAGAATATCTCGTTGGCATCTCTATAGTAGTCTTAAACATGGAAAGCATACACAGTTTAACAAAAGTCTCCGGAGTCCTAAACTCAAGACGATTTCACAAGCATAACACCTCGCATTCTCATCGCCCTTCTAAAAAGAATGTTTATTAGTACGCGTTATAAGTTTGTAAAAACAAAAACCCGAGTAAAATAGGGCATGTATCTGATGTAATTAATTAAGAAAAAAACAGTACATGTATAAAACAGTCGACTTTCGTTTTTTCGTTGTTGTTTCGCTTTTTATGGTATCGTGAGACAATGGACAAACTAAAAGGACAACCGAAACCCACTCAACATTAGTAAAAAAAAGTCATTTCCTGTGGGGGAGAAAAACAATTACTGTCATGTTGTATAGGACAGTTGAATTAATGTTACATGTACACACGAAGATTGATTAGAGTCATAATGAATGACGGTGAAGATGGTTTGGTTCAAGATGACATAAAGCCGTAGGTAACCTTTATTAGCATTGACCAGAATTCTGTATTCGATTACTAGGCACGTTATACTGAAATGTTTAACGAAAAACCTTAAAAAATTCGCTGATGTGCAAAATAATTATAACCATATATTTACATCGCATGATCGACGTACAAACGAGAGACTGTCTGGTAACAGGTATAAAGTTGAATAATGTTAGTATTTGGTGTTATGGAAGCAATATATTAATTGCTGGCTCTGCAAGAAATTGGTCTGTCAAATTTTGATCAGGAATAAGGTGTTTTGATGAGTCGGCCGTTGAGATGGAACATTATTCATATTTATGGTTCTAGAGCGTAAAAGGCATCAATAGCAAATAAGTGGGTGGATAATTATTTAGTGGCGTTTGGCATCTGACCAACAGTTTTGGAGTTGAAACGCGAATCTATGGAATCATACTCCCTGTTGTCAAATAGGGACGCACATTTTTAAGGTTGCTTTTTATTTTTGTGGACTTGTGAAAACTGAATAAGGTGGATGCCTCTACCACTACCTGGTTGTGAAGTAGTGCACTTTATAAAGGTCCTATACGTGCAGCTATGCTTGTGAATATGTTAAACTATGCAAACCTGACCCAAGTGTCACCAGTTTCTGCGACGTTTTTCGTGATTTTCTGGTGTCCCATTTGAGGGCCAGGTTGTATCTGTTTACAAACATGTTTCTGTGGACTATATGACAGCCAATGTGAGAGGCTTGAACAGTTGTTTGATTGTTTCAGGTCAGGGCTCTAGAAATTGTTTTTCCGGAATAATCAACATGTAAAATTTGACTTGCCCGACATAGGAAGCTTAAGTTGTCCCAGAATATCGGTCAGTTTAATAACAAATAAACATACACAATGATAGCTCCACAATCAAAAATTGTTATTAATTTTTATGTATTTGTGGGATTCTAAGGTTGACTTACAACTGGACAATTGCCGATGTTGGTTAGCTTTAAAACCAGATATGTCCGGGCCTAACTTCCACACAACTGATAGTAGCCCGATTCACCATTAAGCAGGTGTATTGTATTTTAGTTTAGTGCCAATGACATTGATGAGCACGACTACGAATATAATCGTTGTCATCTCGCTAAATGCTTATTTATTTTATTCCACTTTATCCAAATGGTTGACTTCAGTTTACATTTTGTTTTTATTTATTGAAAGTTAGTTACCAAAACTTTCTATTAAGTGTGACCTTTTTATCGCGTACTCTCGTATAAACAAATATGTTTGAATCTATGAACAGTACCATCTATGTATTTCAAAACAATGTGACATTCATGACATTTCAACATAACCGTACACTTAACTTGATAAGTCTTTGATACATAATTCCGTTACTAAGAATCCGTGTCTGAATGTTTAAACGCTTCACTTACTTTTGCGTAAAACATGAGACGTTTGTGAGACTAGACTAGACGACAATTAAACCTATCTGATATACACACAACAATACAGACTGTCTAACTAATATATTCATGTCCATAACCACCGTTTAATTAATTAAAAACCGACTTGTTTTGCATTAAATAACAAGAAGATGCTTGAAAAAGATGGTCGGCGCAATTTGAAGGTTAAGATTTTTTGTGCAACATAAAAATGGTGGATTTCGGTACGGTTATAACGTACCCTTTATCGAAAGGTTAACCAAGGTTACAAACGATGTTCGGTTGAAGAAAAGTGTTCTTGGTGGTTAACGTAAGATTTGATTGGTTTACATAACACTGATATGCAAATAGCAAAACTTCAGGAAATACCTTGTATCCACCACTAGATAAATGCACAAAGTATATGTAAATTGTACCACATTGGTAGGCGAGTCCGTTCTTTTTGATAGAATACTCAACGCTCAAATGCGCATGTATATTTTAGTTTTATTTCGTATTTGAAAAAAATTGCATGTATTTCCCTTTGACTTGTATACATGCATCTTTAAACGTAATAGGTCATGACATCGATGCAGCTTTCGCGTCTATCTGTTACCACACGGTATAACATATTCTTTTTAAAATTCTGAACCATATAGTAACTTATAAAGTTATGATATAGATATTTCCCAAGTGTATACTAATATTTGTTTTTATATTTTGGCAAATATTTGTCCACTAAACTGCCCGTGAGAAAACATTACACTTGTGACGTTCAGCATACTCGCGAAGTACGGCAACACTATTTCACGTCATTTTAAAGATTTCAGTTAATCTTGCCCAAAGCGTAACACAATTGACTAAATTCATATCCGAAATATACTATCCAGTTACATAAATGTACTAAATATAGCCGAAAATGTATCATATTTCAATATTCTATCCGAACAAGATATGTTGACTAGTATCTCGAAGTACAGTCAGACCTCGTTCATTTGAATTCATCGGATCCGAACTTTTATTTCGAATAATACACAGTTTCTAATAGCCCATTTCAATTCGAAGTGCCTTAAGAAGATACATCGAGATCTGATATTGAGTTCGGATTATTCAAAGTATTCGGATAGAAGATCGTCGAATAAATGAGGTCCATCTGTATTTCAAGCTGGCTTAAAATACAGCACAAGAAGCAAGTATGGCAGATACTGGTCAAACGTGCTACCCACCCCACACCCAAAAACAAAACGTTTCGTAAACTTTCTATAAAGCGGCTTGTCACATCTTCTGTTGGTTTTGAGTGCAATAAGCTTTGAAGTCAGATAAATTGAAGCATCGAATGTAAATCGAATTTTCGATGTAAACCTTTAAATCGTTTCAGATCACTTAGTCATAATGTGGTAAAGATACTTGGCGGACAGCTCTTTTGACGAGTACATATTTGTTCAAATAGCTATTAAAATATAAAGGTTAAGATTGGTGTACATACCAGGTAGGCCTATCGTCCAAATATCACTGATATACAAACAACAAGTCTTCAATTATACAACTGAATGGTTATGCTATTCCAAACAAAGATGCACATCTGAACTATATTACAAAATCATGAAATGTTTAAAACAGGAAAGAACATGTACACCACGTGTGTTTAAACGTACAGACATTTAATATACCATGTATGTCATTCTGTCGAGTGACGGTATAATCTGTTCAAATTACATGTATTAGGCTGACGATAAAATGTTAGTTTTATGTCACCAAATATAACCGTAAATGAATCAGGAGTCAAGTTCGTCAAAAAGCTTTTATGGAACAGGGGGCGTGATCATAGAGATGTGATGCATATCTGGGACCCTACTACTTTACTAAGGACCCTAATTTGTCGAACAATAGGGTCCAATGACCCCTTGCTGAAAAATCCTAGGAAAAACCCTGGTTCGTTCATCTGAATGAGTACGCGTTGGCATATCTATTTCAATTTCTCAAAAAGGGAACTTTTACTACAAATAGGGTATGCATCGTTTCACCGGTAATAAAATGGAGCCCGAAAGTTCCACTGAGGATAAAGGTGTAATAATAAAATAAAACAAGCCTTACTTACAGACAAAGTTGTTAGTGTTGTATATTTGTAACCAACACGGTTTATTTTCTTAAAGAAACATACCTGTACTATATTTACTTCATCACGACGTATCTAACTAATTTTGATTGTCAAGTAAAACATTTATTTTGTAAAACGGTAGTCTATGTATGTTTTATTTCTTTATTTGTTTTATACAATATCGTTGTTTTATGAACAAATTTTGAATAGGTGACTTTGAGCGACCTGGTATATCTTGATATTTGAATAACTCTGGCCATTATTGTCCCTTGTGTCGTAAATGTTTGTGGACATTTTGTGTGTCTTTTTGACAGTTGATATAAGAAATATAGATTAGAATGCTCGTTAATTTAAAATTTAGATATTAAAAGCCGGTTCTTTTAACTTAGCAAATTCCCAAAATTGCGATGCAAATTTTTCCAATTTATCTAGGGTATTTTTCCCGAAATGGACAAAAAAGGCCTGTAAATAAGCACTTATATACTGACTGACCAAAAGATTGCATTACATTAGCCTTAAAAAGATGATTATGATGTCTAGAAGCTAGGTTGAACACTTATTAATACAAATGTCAACAAAATACGTTGTTTCCGTTAAACTTGTTTATCATCTACTTAAGACGAATTTAAACCGAAAATGAATTAATGTCAGCAGATACAAGTGTTCGGACCTGTGTTTTATAGTTTGATAGTTTATTCAGAAATATTAGGCATACTGCCCATAATTTCACATAAACAATGCAAATATATATACAAAAATAACAAAATAGTATACATTGGTCAATGGTCATTTGACATGCAATAGTATGATTGATTTACATAATATAAATCTTAATAAAGAACTTAGGGCCTATTACATTTGCATTGATACAATGTGAAAAATAATAGAATAGTGAGGAGAAAATACTTATTTCTAATACAACTCATTTCTAGCTTAAAAGCTTTATGGATAAACAATAACATATGTTTAACATCAGTCTTATTTTCTGAGCTTAATAATTCAACAAATTTTGGTATATTGTATTTTTTTCTGTAATACTGTTTTATATTGTTTACGAAATTCATGGTACAAAATAAATAAGTATGTCATATGTTCAAATAAGGCCAAACTTGGAGTGAGTACAGAACGATACGCATCTTGAGCTCTCAACATTCGGAGGTAAAACTAGCAGTAGAAGTGAACAATTTTAACCAAATAACAACAGACGGTCCGAGTGTTTTGAACACCCCTTGTACAAGTAATCGCGTACAACCAATTGATTAGCCTACACAGCATCCTGGAAGAGTTCTTTTAATCACAGAGAAGACAACACCTTTCACAGTGTAGGATCATTAATATTGCATGCTCTTGTCAGAACAAATTCATCTGAAGTACCGTGTGTGTAACGGCTGTTTGGTGCGTGACAACACTAGATATATCATCGATATGAAAGTATATATGGTATAACAGATGGGACATAATGTATGTACGTTTGTTGCTGTCGCTGTGCGCACAAAAAAGTTTCTACTCTGTAAGTCCAACGGCAACGTAACTACCACACACATAGTAGGACGTATACTCTTCAGAGCAACTTTCTTTGGACGCGTACTCTTCAGTGCAACTTTCTTTGGACGCGTGCTCTTCAGAGCAACTTTCTTTGGACGCGTACTCTTCAGAGCAACTTTCTTTGGACGCGTACTCTTCAGAACAACTTTCTTTGGACGCGTACTCTTCAGAGCAACTTTCTTTGGACGCGTACTCCTCAGTGCAACTTTCTTTGGACGCGTACTCTTCAGAGCAACTTTCTTTGGACGCGTACTCTTCAGAGCAACTTTCTTTGGACGCGTGCTCTTCAGAGCAACTTTCTTTGGACGCGTACTCTTCAGAGCAATTTTCTTTGGACGCGTACTCTTCAGAACAACTTTCTTTGGACGCGTACTCTTCAGAGCAATTTTCTTTGGACGCGTACTCTTCAGAGCAATTTTCTGTGGACGCGTACTCTTCAGTGCAACTTTCTTTGAATGCGTACTCTTCAGAGCAACTTTCTTTGGACGCGTACTCGTCAGAGCAACTTTCTTTGGACGCGTACTCTTCAGAGCAACTTTCTTTGGACGCGTACTCTTCAGTGCAACTTTCTTTGGACGCGTAGTCTTCAGAGCAACTTTCTTTGGACGCGTACTCTTCAGAGCAATTTTCTTTGGACGCGTACTCTTCAGTGCAACTTTCTTTGAATGCGTACTCTTCAGAGCAACTTTCTTTGGACGCGTACTCGTCAGAGCAACTTTCTTTGGACGCGTACTCTTCAGAGCCACTTTCTTTGGACGCTTACTCTTCAGAGCAACTTTTATGGACGCGTACTCTTCAGAGCAACATTCTTTGGGAGATGTCATTTCGTGTTGTCATTCAGAGGTCGTTGCTCTAGAGAGCTGAACAATGTTTGGACATTTACAACGGGAAATTTGATAATGTTGTTAAAAAGAGCTCGTTGCTTTAGAGATGTTAAAATGTTAGTAAATTTTACTACAGGAAATTTGATAATTTTGTAAAAGAGAGGATTTTGCTCAAGAGAATGCCGCGTTGAACAGGCTGCATAGTATATGCTGTATGAATACATGAAACAACAAGAGATAACCCGTGTTTGACATCGTTTTATATCACTAATTACTACACAATTACTCAAGCGAAATTTGTATGCGCATTACTGATAAAGCAGTAAAGGTTATCTTTTCTAATGTTTGTAAATAAACAGCTCTATATGATCAGTTGTGATGATCCAAAAATCATTGTATAGTGTATTGTTGGACACTAAATGTGCCGTTATCTTTTTAACACAAAAAACATGTGTAGTCAGCGATTTAATCTACAAGTGATCTGGATCGGTCGCGTCGCTTGTTTAATATTGACATGCGTTTGTGATATCGACAACAGCCTATGTGCGTCCGAATTAAATGGCGTATGCCCCTATAGTGCTGTTAGATTGACCGCTAACAGGTGAAATGACTACGATCCGACAAGCCAGGTAAATGCTTGGCCTTTAGTTCATAGTGAGTTACAGTGTCCGGCAACCGAAGACTGATAAAACATAACTTTCAATCGAGGAATATTATACTAGTATAGCTTATTTCTTGAGAAAGTGACGTTTCAACGGAAAATCGTTTTTATACAAGTTTGCGTTTGCCTGTTGATTTATTTGCAATATCACAATGAGAAGAAAACAGAAGCAAATATAAATATATAGAAACTAATTTAACTCTTAAGACGTGTTGTAATTCATTCAATTCTTCATTCATGATTGAAACAGCGATTCGTCTGTCATTACATTCGTTTCCATAGCAACCAAACGAGAAATATGTCGCCCGCTTTTGTTGGGTAATATGATCTATATCTCATGTAAGGTAAGCTAAAGCTGTAAGATAGGACACAAGTGTCAGTCGTCTGTGACCTATGATAACGTTGTGTCTAGTATTAGCCTGAAAAAAGATTGGTCGATAGACAGGGATTTATTTTCTTTACATTTCCAAGTCAGGTAGAAGTCGAAAATCAATCATACTTCTTCTGCAGCTTGTGATAAGCAAGGAAATAGTCTAAGAAATATTTTCAATTTATCTTATTGATATACTTAATGTTTGTGCAATGTTTGCATTTTCATATTAATTTATCATAATTTCAGATAAATATTTTCGGATACGTATTTTAAAGCCGCATATAAATTTGGTTTGGGAAAATAAGAGTCGGTCGATTAACCAGAAATTGCTGTTTTCAGTCCTTATAAAAGTTTAATTACTGTTAAGAAACGATGTAAACATCAAAACCAACAAACAAACGTTTTTTCCTTACATACTCTAACTAGCTATAAATCAGCGTGCCAAAAACAGTCTTATGTTTCCATATAATGAATAAATTTCAAAAGAAATTAACCGTCGCTAATGTGTATGCAATATTTACAAAACCTATCAGTGTAGGGGTAGAAACTAGTTCATGGGGCCTTCTTTGATAAATATTTGTTTCGCAAAACCCTATTCACCAAAATTTAGGAGACTACGTTTTCATTTTTATCTATTACCTTTTATAACGACAATGTATTAATACACCACCAAAGTAAATTACTCAACCCAGTCCCTAAAATACTGGGTAGGGGTCATTCGCAGGCATTGGTAGGATAATGCATTTTACAAGTGGCATTTTTTACGCACTGCACATTGCATATCACCATGACGACAAACACGTATAGCTCGTAAAATGATTTAAAACTGTGCAAACATCATATAGATTACTTGATCAAGTGTCTTCATATTAACATAACAGAACAAAAAAGCTGCAAGGTAATGCAAACTTAGTTGAACAGAACCTTATACCTCAAGGTTGAAAGAGAATTTCAAAATCTGCCTTCCGTCATGTAGTACAATACTTGACACTTGACCGTTCATAAGACATCTCTACGGTTAAAACGGCACGTGGAAACCTTAACTATAAGTAATCATGTTATTACTAATTAACCAAGGCATATTGAAATATGTTAATTAAAATATCTGTATAATGTAATTATACTTATCTAACTTTGTATTAGGACATGCCTAAAATCTTCTCCGTTTTCAGTCTCACACGGAAGACGGATGGGTCGATAGAACAATTATAGAGAATTTTCTTTATTATTTACCGAGCAAAACTTCTAACGCAAAATATCAAAACAACTGTAATACGTAACTAATGCAAAGACCTATAGAGTGACCTTGTAATGTTTGATGCACTGAGGCACTGTTGACTTCACAATGCTAAATGTACATCGGGCATCGTCTGCATAGTTTGTAATTTTTATAGAATTTTCTTTCTAAAAAGTAGCGAATTCAGGGCTCAATAATTTTTTTACAAAGACACTAATGGAACTAATGGAAATGAATGTAAAAGTTGGCTTGTGCGACATAGGAGAATATCGGTCAATTAAGTAACAAATGAACATAGGCTACACAATGATAGCTCCACAATCTAAAATTAATAATCACATGTATAATATGTTGGTGGGCTTCTAAGGAACAATTGCTGATGATGGTTAGCTTTAAAAACAGACTTGTCCGGGACTAACTTCAACTCAAATGTTATAAAGTAGCCCGATTCAGTATAAGACTAGTTCGGGAAGTCGGTCTAATGGATTTCAAGAGCCATGAAAATCATTGAAAAAAATCTAGGATCGCTTTATTCGTCACGTAAAGCGTAAGATGAACATGTATTTGGGCTAAGGGATTAATGTGCTACTGGGAACACATTTACACACAACAATTTGTTTGGCCTTAAATGCATACACCATAATTAGGTCAATTAATTATCAACATGCCAGGTTCCCGTGAACATCAAATCGTGTACATCGTTACCATATCTTAACGCCATCAGAATTGATGAATCAGCAATTATTAACGAGTTCATTTGTCTGATCTTGTATTTGTTTCAAGGTGACGTTTTAACGAATTTCATATTTAATGCAGGAGTTTGACCTAAAAATTAGCGATGTGAGACCAATTTTGAACTTATACGCCAGTTGCCTATTTTTACACGCGGTGGTTTGTCGTTATGCATGAAGTTACCGCATGGACAAAGCGAGGCCTCCACCAGCTGGTGGGGTTAATCTCTATGAATCATGTATACATGTACATACACACAAATAAAAGCTATATTAAATACTTCCATAGATTCTTTGGCGATATCGGAACATTGGTTTCGAAAGCAATTTAGAATTGAAAACTGGTCTTAATATTGTAATGGTCTTAATATTAAGGTTGAATAAAGAGCGGAACAGTTAAAATGGACTTGAAAAGTGTGGTATTAATTTTAAGGTGGTCTTGTTATTGAGATGGCCTTTAAGTGGTTTTATTGTATATACAATCAACTTGTCACGTGAGATTCGAACTTACGATCGCCAAATTGACAAATATGTGCTCGCCTAGTTAACCTGGATTTAGGATGGGCATAAGTTCAGGGCTCTAGAAATACACTAGCCTTACGTCCCGGACTAGTCTAATGATTAATCGGGCTACCAACAGTTGAGTTGAAGTTAGTCCCGGACAAGACTGTTTTTAAAGCTAACCAACATCAACAATTGTTCAGTTGTAGGTCAAACTTTAGAATCGTACATACCCATACATATGATTATTAATTTTAGATAGTGCAGCTATCATTGTGTATGTTTATAAATTTTGAAAACTAGCTTCCAATGTCGGACAAGTAAGCTTTTATATTTCCATTAGTCTGGAACAAGTGTCTTCGAGTGCACATGCGAACATATGATAGTTTTGATGCGTATAAACAAATAACCCCCATAGGCAATATAATGTCAAACTATGCATATGGAACAAATTGTTTCACACACAAATGCAAACGATAACATATCTCAAATAGAATACAGTTAAGATACAATATTTGACTTTGCAAATACGATATATCAATAAAATTTCCCCGATCTTTCGTCAATATTTCATACGTAAGTATATTGTAAATGGCTTACCGTACGACTCAGCGATGAATAATTTAAAAGAGAAACCTTCACATCTTGACCCCGTCTCTCAGATGTAAGCCACTTTATCTAGAATATTTTATATTTTATCCACTGCTGCTTTTATGTTGCCTATTTCAATCGTGAATGAATAGTTTCCCAACTTATTGATAATTTCTCATGTTACGAGAATGTCCACATTAATTTCAGAAAACATATTTTCCAAACACGATTGTGATCAGTTGCATAGTAACGATCTACAGTGCTATAACTATGGCTCCAGGATTCAATATATTCTCTTCAAATACTAGGTCGTTATTTGATTTTTTTCAAATATGTTACTTGTAATGTGTAATAATAAATACAGTAAAGCTACACTTAAAGACCACCTCAATAATTACACCACTTCAAAGTTGATAAAACAATTTCCAAGTCCCTTTTTCACTGTTTTGCTCTTTATTCAACCTCAATATAAAGAGCACCTCAATATGAAGACCATTTTCAAGAGTCCCAAATGTGGTCTTATAATGATGTGAGGTTTTACTGTACATATAAATAGAATGAATCAAACATTTGTCTCCCAATTAAGCAGTCGTTCTGAATTCAAGAACAATAACCACGTATGTTACAGCATGATTTGTTGTTATTACCATCATTTTACGAATACAAATCCCAATCACCGATTTATGGTGTAAGGAGATTGATGAAACTTAAGAGGCACAGTAGTCGACCGCATGCCAACCTCGCGCCAAAATTAAGATTTATATCGCAAAATCCACTAGAACATCAGTCGGTAGAAATTAACCTATTCGGCAACACTACGACTCACTTTTCTACCAGGGAACTTGGCATGACGCGAGCAGGCGGGAAACCTTAATGCACGTAATAGTTTGCATTATTATCAGCGAATATGACACGATTTCATCGATTTTCCTAAGTGGCAACAATTATTTTGCCAAATCCTCGCATAATGTTTGGCTTAAAAATAATACACGTACTGACATATGGTACAGTTATAAAATGAAGCAACCCGTCTATCGTATGAATACGTTATGCTGTTACAGTTACCGTCGCTGTAATAGAGAACTTAAGTTAGTAATACAACACGTATGATGGTGTTTATTGATTTATCACAATATTTGTTCAATTTATTATTTATCTGATAGAACTACATTAACCATTCGTCGCATGCATACAGTACTTAAACATAACTGATTGAATTATATCATCCACAGTAATGCTTTCAATGAATTGAAACGTGTTACATGTACATATATATAAGGACATATTTATGACCTCAAAGAAATTAGTTAGTTTATCATTTCTATTACTTCACGCTTCAGTTCTGTAATACAGTAAATCAGTAATTTTACTTACGTTTTTGTAAAGATAAATAAGTCCCAGGGAGGTACTGATTAAGTAAATGTCCTTCGAGTAGAATAAGAATAGTTCAAATGTATTAATCGCAGTTTTTAAAGTACATGTTACCAAGATTATGATATATAGAACGTGTAACGAGGTCAATTTCTATTAATAGATTTAACTGAATTGAGCGTATTCACGTACATATACATTAACAACTATTTTATTAAGATGTTTGTATTTAGCTTACCTAGAAATCAGTAGCTGCATCAGATTGCGAATATTGCTCACTGAACGATGCATCAATATTGTTAATTCCAAACTAGATAAATTCCATATTGTTTACTAACTGTTTGCACACATGGAAAACGAAAGTAGACTTGTATTTGTCAACCGGACGGTAGTACGATCAGACGATTGAGGCCCGGAGAGTGTATAAAGAAAGCATGGGCAGAGGTAATAGAGGCATAGGTCCGGAATTAGTATTACATCTGTTACTCCATGACTAATCTGCACTCAGCACTCAGATGTGGACATTCACTCTTCTGAGTCGGAGTTCGGAGATTTGAGAGTTTGATGAAAATAATTATACTGATTGAATGTTTTTTGTATGTTTTTAACAATATTTTAAAATAGTTCATCAAACATCTTGCAAAACATTTTTAAAATGTTTTCAAAGATGTACTAACAACATTATTGCGGAACAATTTTAAATTAATTGAATTATTTAAACTTGAAACGTTTGGTGAAATATAGCCATTATGCATGCTCATCACTAAATATTTACACTCAATCTAAGATTTCCACTCAAATCTCCGAGAAAATGTCTCATTAAGTATTGTATACTATCACATTTTTTTTATTCTCAGACATAGCAAATTTGACGTTTGAGTGCCCCGAATGTTCTAGTGATGATAAGCGGTTGTAACGGTGTTAATATGTAAATCATACATTTCCAAATTAACAAATATGATCATCACTGTTCATTGCACATCTATACAATTTTTTAAAATTATATTATGATTCAGAATATTAAAACAATGCTACAGACGCAATTTTAGGTAAACGCCGCATCGTTGTCAAAGTAAATGCCACTAAACATATTTCTAAAACTTAATAATAAAAGCTCCTGTAAAATTAGCACATTATGTATAAAAGTGAACATTTTTCGCGGAAAAAAACAGAGTAGCTCTATTTAACGGATAAAGTAGTTTTTCTATGTTTATTTATTTAGGCCAATTTCAAAGACGGGCCTCAGTTAACTCTTAAGCTCCGCCCACCCAGTGATCATACGACCTCCATCTTTCAAAATCTATTGGCGCGCTGAACTGAACGTGACCCAATATTCGCGCGTTTATGCAAATCTTAAACTACTCAGGTCACTATTAGTAACGATAATGGTGTGATCCACACATCGTCTGATTGTATAGCGTTCCTAGTCGAAAGATTATAAGAGCGGCGTGATTTATATTAGGGTAGTAGAAATTGTAGGATAATATGACATATCAGCGTTTAATAGGCTCGATGACGGTGTTTATAAATCAGCTGTGCATTACCTGTGGTATATTAAACGCCACGTGATTCAGTTTAGCACGCACCGGGGGGGGGGGGGGGGGGGGGCTAGTTAGGATCGAATAGTATATACGATACTCCCCATTCTGCAATCGTATGTGAACATTTTGACTCAAAATTTTTGAGTGAGTAAATGGATTACAATGGACCCGACAGAAAACGAACGGAGCACTCTGACCCTATAAAAGGTACTTGATCGTGACTCGCAAAATCGCGAGAACTAATGTATAGCTAGATATATACGTCAGATGTCACAATATAAACGCCACTCATACAATAACAGTCTCACGTAATGAGGCAGAAACTATCCGAGTAGAATGATATTGGTTTGGTGGAAGTTGGATTAACTCCCTTTTCTGTATTGATATTAAGCTTGACACGATTGTCTCCCTTAAAAAAAACTAATTCAAGCGCGGCCACGTGCTTCATTCCAATGTTAAACAACATAGGTAGTATAACACCAATGTGTATGAGTACCAGACAGTACTATAGATCTAGCATGTTCTTCCGCAAACAACAGACATCTTCCCCTCGGGAATAAGCTCTAGATGGAGGACCACTGACTTGTGGGTAGTGGCCGTGTGTTCCAGCTTTTGGGTGTAGGCTACATGAAATTAATATACCGGGGTCGAGTACAGTAACACTCTATACTCTTTAGACCTACCAATTGTATTTATGACGTGCAGTAAAACTTTACTTAAATACCTCATCGAAATTAAGCTCACGTCTTGAATACGACCGTATTTTCATGAACCATGCAGTTATTTTTCGTCAAACGCCTCCCGTCTTTAGCGGACGTTCCGCAAACCTTGCGACGTGCTTATGTCATGATTTACAATGTACTACCAGTCTACATGGCTTGGCCGCCTGTTACAGGCAGTTGAAAGATTGGGATGTTATTTATGAAGTTAATAAATAACAACTGTTTTAAATTCTCTAGGTACTCCGGTTTCCAAATAAATTATGTAATTTTCATATTTTGACCAAATATTTATTTAAAGTAATCACATTTTTTAAAAGGTACTAAAAAAACTCGATTTCATTTCTCTCAATCTAATATTATGTGGCGGTCGTTCCAATGTGACTAAGCATTTTCTTTACTGCTTTATGTCTACGAAAATAGAAAATAAATATATAATAATTACCTCCCTTTAAGTAAAAATGATAATTTTCATAAACACTCCTATGATCTCTAGATTCAGTTAAAGAGAAAAGAGTGGTATAGCACTTGATGGATAATCGGACAAATTTCATAATTGATAATTGGATTTGTTTGGAAACTCATAATCGATAATCGAATCGGAAATAATATAAATATTTTTTTTTAGTATAAGCTAGTATAATGCTGGCGGTTAAGTTAATTTATACAAGTTTATTTATGTCTTTGTACATTTAACATCTATGGGGTTTTACATTACTCTTATATCATATGAACATTTTATCATTCAACAATTAATTTCGTTTTTGTATGTTTACTTTGTATATTTGTACTTGACTGAATAAATTGTTATTATTTATTTACTATGTACATATAAGTACTGGTATGGAAGTTAAAACAAAAAGATCTATAGCTTGGAAGAAATAGGTAGACAAAATTAACAGATGTAAAAAAGGCAAATTTCCAATTATAATCGATTGTTGTAGTTGATAATCGATTGTCGCCGATGTCGGGCGACGATTTTTCGATTAATTTCGAGAATCACGCCATCACTAGTGTGGTAACTCAACACAATCAGCACAATTATTTTTACCAATATTTTTGTATATATTGTTCGATTTTAAATTATATGTATTTAATTGTATTTAAATAACAAAACTCTGAAGAAATAAGTTATCTCCAAATTTTGACAGATCGTTAAATATTGGAATAAAAACATTGTCTGTTACATGTGCACACAATATTGTTGTATAGACTTAGTGTAGGTAATATTGTAATTGATTGTGCATCCGAAATTGGTACCTTCCGAAACATGATAGTTTTACAATGTCAAGTTACCTTGAGTTCATCCTCATCAAAGTTGCTTCCACTTTGTCTTATTTTAGAATAAGTATTTATTTGTTATCTATTGCATGTGTCTATTCACTAATCATGGCGATGAACTTTAGATACAGTCGTCTGAAGTTGTTGTTGTTGTTGTAATTCTTTCACGCTATGGTCTCGATGTGCACGACTACGAATAATGTCGTTGTCATCACTCTAGGTACTTCTCTCTCTGTGCTTTAATACTTGTTACTATTAAGTTGATTGGACGTTTTTCAAGGAAAGTTGTTAGATTGATCTAAATAAATCTTTTTGTTTGCTTTCTGAAATTTTGGAAAACGGATACCAGTTCTGGAACTAGCTCTTTCTAGTCAATGTCTTTTATTACCCCAACCAGGACTGACAAATTGATATTTGAACAGTCAATCTTGTGGTTGTGTAGTATCTCGTTGTTCATCGTCGCGTCAAAATAATCAGTCATTTATTCACGACCATTCAAGGCGTATTAATTCCGTCCTATTTAAAGAGTATTAGTCAAGTATTATTGTCGTCACTGTTGTAATCTGTTTCATATGATTTGTTCTTTATCGTTACTTATTCGTTGTTATATGAATATTATTGATGATTATTGCAAATTGTGATATGTGTATGTAAATGCAGCAAGAACTATTTGTTCGGCCATACGCGTAATGCCGGGGTTTTGCTGGCGCCAACGTTTAAACATGTTACTTCATTAATTGTAAATGAATGTTCTTACTTGTACATCCTATTGACTCCTTATCATATTGGCATTGTGTTGGAATCACACATAGTAGGGAAATCTTGTTAAATTATTAGTTATAACTTAAAATGTTACACTTTTAATGCCGGCATTTCTAAACTCGTTCTGATTGGCTGCCAGCATCCCAACATAAATGCCAGCATTACGGAACCTATATAAAGGCAGACGATACAGCAAAACGCCAGCAAGGTGGCCCTGTGGCTCAGTGGTTAACGCTGCTGACTACGAATCTGAAGGTCGTGGGTTCGATCCCTCGTCTAGCCGGATAAAACAGAAATACTTTTCAGTGTTTCCCACCTGACATAGTACTGGCATGTAACCAGGATAGTACTGGGTAGATTCCAAGAAAGTACTGGTTAGGTGCCAGGAAAATGGTAACTGTACGATAGGTCTCATTGGCACTGTGCAGTAACCGTCTTTGGCTTAAAAAATTGTTTGTTTGATCTATACTGCTATACTGGCAGGTAAATTTCCCCCTTCGGTTTCAAAAAGTCTATTTATGGTGTGCGGGGGACATAGCCTACCGGGTCGACCAAAATACCATAAAGTGCATTATAAAATGTGCGCGGCGACGGACAACCTCATAAAACAGTAATACCAAAACGCCAGCAAAGGTGGCCATGTGGCTCAGTGGTTAACGCTGTTGACTACGAATCCTTAGGTCGTGGGTTCGATCCCTCGTCTCGCCGGATAAAACAGAAATGCTTTTCAGTGTTTTCCACCTAACATAGACTAGTACTGGCATGTAACCAGGAAAGTACTGGTTAGGTGCCAGGAAAATGGTAACTGTACGATAGGTCTCATTGGCACTGTGCAGTGACCGTCTTTCAGGCACGTAGCTAGGCTTACGCACGTACGCACGTGCGTAAAATAATTTTAGACAGGTCAAAAAATCCCGGGGGAGCATGCCCCCGGACCCCCCTAGCAGAGTGCGTAAAGTCAATGCGTCTGTCTTTGGCTTCAAAAATTGTCTGTTTGATCTATACTGCTACACTGGCAGGTAAATTTCCCCCTTCGATTTCAAAAAGTCTATTTATGGTGTGCGGGGGACATACCGGGTCGACCAAAATACCATAAAGAGCATTATAAGATGTGCGCGGCGACCTCATAAACACAGTAATACAAATACAAAACGCCAGCATACAGCATTCATTAGACACAGCCATGGCCTACGTCAGTTGAAAGTTCTAACCCTCTTCAGGTAGAATAAGTCTCTAAATTTAGCATATACATCAACTGTTAAATTACAATATGGGTTACCTGTTTAGAACAACGCAACTTAGACTAAACTAATAATAAATATGTTTTCGCGACTTTCCGCAACTTATTCTTCTGAAGTGTCCAATACAAACTAAACCTGTAGGCGTGTCCGCTGTGTCTGTCGTCAGTTTATACGATCGCATATTATTGTTTTTGCATATTATTATGAAACGTACAACTAAATAGAAGAAATATAGCCAGTAAGATCTCAAACAGGCAAGTTTTATAAGACCTGTGAATCAAACCTCTCATCGCTACAAGATTGTTTGTTGTATTTTATACTATTCTGATTAGCAAGTTTTTCGTACTAGAGGTGGCTTATTATATGACTTTATTTTAAAATATTGATCGTTGGTGTGTAATTTTACGGGAGTGTTGTGTGTAATGTTATTTTTTTCGTTTATAGGACAAGAGTACACAATTACTGGATTCTACATTGTCATTGATTAATCACTAAACTGTGGTTCAAGATTATTATCTTGCATGACCAGTTTTTATACAAGACTTGAAAATGTTCACTGATTTCCAATATCTGAACTTGTTTTTTCTTTGTTTTATTAACTTTTACCCATTTAATATCTGCATCAACATATATATATAATGTATAACAATACGCGGGTCTTGCAGGCCTGACTTCAAGGACAAAAGATACAATTTTTTCCAGAAAAAAATAAAATTCCCAGTCCTATTTCTTGACTGGATAAGAATCAAGTATCTAATTTACAATGGCCTTATACATACACTAATAAATACAAACAATAGGTCAGTATAAAAAAGTTTATTGTGTCTGTATGATCATTTATATAAAAAATATACACTTGACACAGAGATATACATGAATGAAATTACTATATACAGAATATATATTTTCACAATTTGTACAGTATGATACATATAGTAGAGCTGTCATTGAATCGGCAAATTGAATATCGACGATATCGATATATCAGATGAGAATATCAACAATACATCAATATATCAACTTTTGTTTAATAAAATGACATTTCATATATTTTCACTTCTAGTTATGTCTCTTACATGTTTATGTATTACTTTGACAATCTTGTTTCCTCACTATTACAAAGTATGTGTGTTTTTGCAAAACATAAGAAAAATATGAATAATGTTCAGTTATTTATAACACTCGATAGGTATGGCGAAGTTCTAGACATAGTCTTTTGACAGCGCACCAGCTTCCATTTTTTGTTTTGGAAGAATATTTATTATTAATAAATGTTCATTTTTTAAAAATATACATGAATTGATAATCGATTGAAAGAAAATACCAATGGTACATTGATATTGTATCTATTGATGACAGCTCTAATATGTAGTGGGTAAACAAACAGAACTCCCAATTTCTTAATGATGAAGTTCTAATAAACGAACAGAATTCCCATTTTTTTAATGATACACGTATAGTTCTCACACCTATTTGCAAATATTTCAGGGACATCCATGCAAGTGTCATTGAATATTCAAACATACGTTTCATTTCTAAATAATAATGTATAAAATTATGTGAAACATTAATCTGCTAACAAAGTTCTGAATATCAGTACAAACAATCTGAAAACAAACCATATACATAGATAAATACACGGACCCGAACAATTTTTGATAGGCCAGACATCGAGTCGGAATTTTATGTCAAATTGTGTTAAAAATCTATTCAAAAAAGTGTTATCAATTATCACCATAAATAAACGTCAAGGTACATGATTATCAAATAATTTGAGTAAAGAAAGATTTTCTTACAAATGTTTTTCTTGGATTTCCTGTACAAAAAATACTGCAATGATTTTTCCTTACCATCATTTCTATTTTGAATAGGGAGACTTAGTGATTGAGGGGTAGAGTGTCTGACTCCTGATCCGAGCTCATTTGTTCGAGACCTGCAGAGCGGGATTTGAATACTCCTTCATAGTCCCCAATTTAGGCACAAGTACTGGTTAGTTACCCAGGAAACACACATCGAGAGTGTTTAGTATGTAAGAACTTCTATCACAATCAATGTAAAATAAATATGTTTAAATTTACAATCTGAAGTAATTCATCTTTTACAATGATTGTGAAACAAAGTCTAACAACTTGTCAGTTACTGTAAATGTCTGCTTTCTAACCATTACTAGATTAGGGATTGCGCAGACCGAAGAATATTAGCCCGAGTTGGATTCACAACCACTACCTCTAGATCCAGAATCTGGCTCACTACCCTAGGGCCACTATGCCACAAAAATATTAGGTGTCCATAATCCAGTCAGCTGTTTTTGCAGATAAAACACGTTAGAACTCAGTTTGTAATAAGAAATAATGGATATGATAACCGTTAAGAACCAGAATTCTAACTATTTTTGATGCCCATTCCAATGACCAAGTATACATGTATTATGTAAATGACAACAACTCTGAAAAGCTAACTGCATATACAAATATTTGTATGAATAATTTACAGATGAAACAATAGCATATTAAAAATTTATGGAATGTGATAAAGATAGGAAATGTATGTCTTGGAATATTGAAAACCATAAACAATCAATATATACTTCTAATTTTCTACAATAACTCAGTCCCTATCACCTTTTCTGTATGTACAAATACATGTTTAATGACAGACACTAGTAATCATTCAAGCATAGAAATTGTAGTTTACAATGATATGTTTAATATTTATGGACAAATAGCACTAAGGGAACTAATAATCCAATCAAATCAACCCAAGTCTTCTGATTGCTTAATATGTTGGTTTAAATCGACTGATCTTACAAACAAGCTCTGACAACTTGTATTAATCCCTTTCTTTAATTGTTTCCTTGGTTTCTCACTCGCACCTAATTCAGGTATTAAGAGTGATTAATGATAAAGACTCTTACCCTGGATGAGATTTGAACCAATGTCCAATGTTAATCCAAAATGAAGCAGTTTGTATTTAAGTGATCATTAATCATCCAATTCTGCCAATGGCATGTAATACATTGTATTTCATTCACATCTTCCATGATAAATGCCTAAGGAATTTTTGGAGACCAACTTGAAGAAATTTAACCTCACCAATGGTCTTAAAACATTGCGTTTGCCAATGAATATTTTAGCAAAGCTGATGATATCTAGATATGTACAAAATTATAAGATCAGTATACAAAGAAGTCCACCACATTTAAACAAATGATTCCCCTTTGCTCTTCTCTGATGGTGCAGCCATGCTGTGACCAGTGACAATGCTGCCACTTCCAGCACTTGGACCCATCTCCTTGGTAATACCTTCACTAGCAAAGAGTTTTTCTTTCAAAATCATGGCCATGATAAACAGACAAATACCGCCGAAAGCAGAAAAGAATCCAGACAAAACATTGAAACCGTATGACCATGATAAGTAGTTCATCCAAGGTCGTGGAAAGTAGTTTTCTTGTCGAGACATCTCGGCAAACACGAGCGAAACAATGAATACCAGGAATGCTGAAAAAGATGAAATGTAATATCATTATTGCTTTGTTATCCATTTTTACATAGAAGAATACATCATTGGACTCTGTATGTCCCATGTTCATTCAATTTCTTAATTATAAGGAGACAGTATCCATTTGTAGCAGATAAAGTGCTGCCACACTGTGATATCACAATGTAGACACATAAAATTATTACTAATACTTATATCTATCTCTCACAGCCGGATTGAACCCGTGACCAGAGGATCAGAGTTACAGGACTCTACCCCTAGACCACAAATCTACCATTAACTGATTAATCCCCTATACCATAGACAGATTTGAGGAAGGGGGGCTGGTGTGTCCTCCCCAAAGCTTATTGAAAAGCTGATATGATATCACTATTATAGACTAAGAATCTACGAATTGAGTTCATCTTCTATCTAAAACAAACTGCAACTATACAGCGAGAAAGCACCATTGGCTACCGCTAACCAACTCCGAATGATCCTTGCAACTCAATTTATAATTTACCCCCCCCCCCCTTAAATTCTGTATCCCCCTCTGTATACTATACTATTCTACCTGCTTGTATGAAAGTAGCAATCAGATACACTAGCTTTTCTTTCACATACCCTTTTATACATTGATTGATACACAAAGAGAATGCACAATTGACATAAATATAGCATACCTGCAGCAAATAGAAGTACAGAATTTATGATGTGAACCAGAACAAATCTGTCCCCATACACCTTCCTCCTCCATTTCTCAACAACATATATCACACATAGGATCAGTGAGAAGAGGTTACACAACAGCGTGAAGATGACAAGAGCTTGGCAGGCACGAAACCAGGCTGAAAATAAAGACATCAGATATAAACATGTAGCAACAATGAAGTCATTGTTTGCTGTGAAGTAAGGTAGACAGATAAAAAATGTTTCTTGCAGTAATTCTTAAACCCCAAAGTGTGGCCAAGTGGTTATGGCATCCTCCTGGGGAGCCTGAGGTTGAAGGTTCAAATCCTGGTAGGTGTCTGTTCCAATATGGCCGATTGCTTAGCGACCAGCTATTTTAAATAATGGTTTACCATTTGCCATCCTGTCTGGTACCTGGCGTTAAAGGATAGGAATCGGGACTGAAATGTGCTCAGAAAAATAGTGTCAAATAAGACAGTCATGGTTAGCCCATTTAATTATTAGTAGAGGTCACATAATATTATAATAAATAAAAATATGGAGGGTCGAACACGAAACTGTCCCATTATGTTCTTTCAACAGTTTCACATTCAGCCCTCTACATGTCGAGGGAACTTTCATTACCAAATTATAAAAATAATGATAGGTGTCATCATTTTATTATAATATTTATAATATTACTTATTAGGCAAATTGTGATTTCAATATTCTTGTATGCATATGTTGATTCAATACTGAGTTGTAAGACTGAACAAGCATCGTATATTGGATGAAATTTCGATTCAAATCCATGATACTTACTGAGCGTGCACTAAGGACTAAAGGAGTGTGGGTAAATAGCGCACTATTATGACTATATTAGGATTGCGGGTAAATTATTTCTTCTAATCGATTGACTGATATCAGACTGTTTCAAAACCATGGTTTATATGTCCGTGGTTTTACATGAATCCAGATGCTCACATTAAGCAACTGAGTTATCAGTTACCGAATGACAGTGCACGAGTTTCATGAGCGTGAAATCTTAAGTTCTTAAATAAAAGCATTGTTTCCAATTATTATGATGTACACACAAGTTAATCATGATGTCATGTTAGCTAAACGTGTTCTGAACTACATCTAAGGATATAAGGAAATAATGTCTATGAAGAGTTTATGTGAAGAACAAACAAACTTGTTAAACTGATTCAAGTCACATCCATTTCCTGGTTCAGATGAAGCACAAAAATTCAACCAGGTGAAAAAACTATCATTTATAAATGGTTGATCAGAGTTTTGAGTCTTTGTTAATACTTACGTGGCATGATGAAGTCTTGTACATCACTGAAGAAGGTTGAATGTATCCACCAACACCCAACATAACTCTGTAATGTGGGATCTTGAGGTTTGATATATCCAGACAGACAAATATGCCACAATCCAACGTTAGCCAGGGGACTGTGGACCCTTCTCCATGACTGATACCAGTAGGGGCTGCAGAATCCGAGGAATACACATACGAAACTTGCTATAGACGAGAACAGTCCGCACCAATAAAGGCGCATTCCAGGACTTATTTTGTATTTCGGGTCCGACGCCATTTTGAATTGTGTTTATTTTACCTGTGGACGATTCTACTTGTTCATTAGGGGTGTAATAATTGTCACGGAAAGTTGTGTTGTATAACTACAAATGTTTTGAAATACCTGAAACGAAATAATGCCATTAAATATTATAAAATCAGGAAAATGCATACATTTATATTTCATAAGACAAGGCGATAGTGCCAATTTTGAAATAATTTACCTGCAAAAAACGCGGAAGTCAAAGTGCATAAGCGACCATACCTTTTCAATGACTCAATATTTTAAATCGCATTTGTCAATTAAATGTCCGTCGTGTAAATTGATTGCATCTAAACACAACGTTTTAAATTATTTCGCGACAATTATACATTTCATTAGATATGGGTAGTGTGTTGAACCACCATGCTCGACAACCTGTATGACTAATTAGGTCATGCAGGTAAAAAAATAAGATCGCTTAATGCAATGATAAAAACAACATTAAAATTGAATGATTAGACGTACCATTTCCTTCTTATATACACTGTAATTGTCCCAGGTACAACAAAACATAATTTTTCACCGTTTTATTAACAAGAAGATGTTCATTTTACGCGAATGAAGTAAATAAATATTTCCACGGATTGACGCATACCCTGCATATGAAAAGTAGACTCGTCCACAGGTATTTCCTGTGAAAACACACAAAATTGAAAATGGGGAAAGATGTTTTGACTCTTTGTGGTGCGGTTATGGCCGCATTGTCTTTTTTGTTTATTATAATTTCGTTTTCCACAGCACACTGGCTTGAAAGTTACCAAGAGGCCAACAGCCGATTCAGAAACCTCGGACTTTGGGAAGCTTGCTTCAATCGGTTCGCATATGATCGAGACAGCTTAGGTAAAACGTACGATGGCTGTTCCTGGCTGTTTTCATATGAATATAGACCTATCTTCGACTGGTTGAATCCAAGTAAGTATGAGTATATAGTTGTTGTTTTTTTATAAATTGTTAGACTTGTTTATTTGTCAAGTATATGTCAATTAATATATATTTTGTGACTGAAGTATCCTTGCCCATTCCTAGTGAAATGGTTATGTCAATGACTTCTAGTCACTTGCCCCTCTCTGCTTCATGTTAGAATCCCACCTTGGATGTGGAGTTTAATGTAAGGAAGCTTTCCAGCTGCTTACGAAAGGTTGGTGGATCTACTCGGGTACCTGCCCCAATGGTGCTATAAGTATCAACCAGGACTTTATCCACCCTAATGGATTAAAAAGTCAAAACGTTACCAAGGTTGTTTAGGTGGGCTGTTGAGACAACTCAACCCCTAAGTCAACTCGATCCCAACCAACTAGGCCCCTAAGTCAACTGAACCCCTCTTTATATTTTTCAATACATGTATGTATGGAGGATCTGGTAAAATACGTGTAAAAGGTCTTATTAAGAATAAATGTAACACGTGTAATTGCTTTTGTATGACCCTTTTGAGTTTATGATTATTTGGTCCATTGGGTAACTTATCTTATATTTTATTAAAAGTACATAATATACAAACAATACAACTACAATATCGTAAAAGATACTTCTAAACTTTTCTTGCATCTTCATTTATTAACACTTCGATGTATGAATAACAATATAATGTATAATAGTCATAGAGAAAAAAGAGGGGTTGAGTTGACTTGCCGGAAAATAGGGGTCGAGTTGGTTGGGTTTAATAGTAGGGATTGAGTTGGTTAGGGGTCGAGTTTTCCTGATACCTTTAGGTGACTTTAAACCCCATTCCAAATAACGCCATTTGGCTTATCAGTATAGCACATTTTATGATGTGATCTTTTATAGTTGCCATACATTGGTACATATCTAATTATTTGGACCAATACCCCAAAATTTTTTTACTGTAGTAGATTTGTCATTACTGGAATATTTGCGATATAATTACTGGAATGCGAGATCTAAGTCTCAAGATTAGTCTCGAGTTTAAAAACATTGGACCAAGGAATTAAATACATGTCTGCTTAATTCCGTGCTTGGACCCAGCGATCGTGGCAATCATATTAAATATGTATCAATTACTTTAATTCATTACCATTTTTTGTCTGATTTGGATTAATACAGATATTGAGTCAGTTGTACTTTGTGCAAAAACCCTCACATAAGGTGCACAACAAAATTAGGACCTTCTCATGAATAACACCATATTTTCGTTGACCTGGCACCTTTTGATTTATCTTCCATATTTTTACTCAGTAATCCTGCCACCTTACATCTTGGACCGACCTTGTTATTGAGGTTTCACTGCATATTAATTTTTACAAAAATATTTTCTGATAAATTTCAGGATGGTTTTTGGCTGTGCAGATCATGATGACATTGGCCATGGTTCTTACGTTTGTTACGTCGGTCCTGTGTTTGCTGGGAATCTTGAACTTCTGTCCTCCGCACAGAGCCTCCACTGCCCAGCTTACAAATTCCGTACTGATGTTTGTTTCAGGTGAGTTCAGCATTGTCTGTACGGCGATTATTGGGGCTGAAATAGGGCCCCATTTCTCCCTCTGAAAAATATATATATTTTTACCCTATGCAGCAATAAAAGTCCCTTCTCAGTCAAAGCAGAAAACCAGAAACAATGACAAATAATATCACATATCTCCTGGTACAGATCTGTTATTATGTGTTAATTAAGGTAAATAAAAATGTGCGATTCTAGTATTTTGACCTAGTTTTTCAATGCAGACACATTTTTTATGAATTGAGAAGAACAAATATTTTACTTCCGCTTATAATTCTTGAACTGATTACAACGTTCTTGATCAGTTATGCCTGTATCAGAAATATGAGTGTTACTATCTAATTTGAACTTATCAGACTTGCCAGTTCAATTACAAAAATGTAATTTTCCGACCTACCAGCGCTATAAACTATATGGTTATGATACCTGTAACACGTATTTTTATGTTTTGCTTGAACCAGATGCCCTCTGGTAGATGAGAAATCAGATCACTAGAGATGAGTTTATGTTTTGACTTATTCACTTCACATCAATCGTGAAACAACTTTATAAATTGCATGTATCATTCTTGATGACTGCTTCCTGGGTGACTAACCAGTAATTATGTCCAATTATGGATTATGAATATCATTGGAATCAAATTCGTGACATTTTGATAAGGAGCTGGGCACTCTACCGTTATACCTCACAACTAGAGTTGTTTAGGGTGAAATTTGAATACTGAATGTGTTTTCCCTTTTGGTCAGTAGTTTCTGCAAATTCATAGGCTTTACTGGGGGACATTTAAAAATTAAGAACTTCAATACTTTTTCCAGTACCTTTATACAATTGAAAACTGCTAGTTATTTTGTTTTAATGCCTTTTTTGATATGTTTTAATACTAAAAATTCACAAATATTTCCACTTATTTAGCAATATATTTCTCAGACAAAATGCTTTACATGTTGTATACCATATAATATTATCATTTCAGCCATGTTTATCACACTGTCCATCATCGTTTTTGGCGTGAAATCTGAAATAGACCGACAGTGGTTGAGTCGTCCAGATCAAAACTTCCTTTCGTGGTCATTCGGCCTCGCCGTGGTCGGCGGATTCTTAGCCATATTTTCGGGAATGTGTCTCCTTGTCGATTTCCTCAGATTGTCACAGCAGCGACGCAAGGCTAAAGCTCCACCACCATACTCTGGATACAAGATGTCCACAGTGCCGCCCAAACATTGAGGTCCGACATTACCAACCAATCAATCCGTTACATTGAACTTTGTACATATTTTATATATTCTGTACAGGAACATTCTCACTTGAAATTGAGGGTTCAGTAGAAGTCTATCGTAACTCCTATATAAATGCATTGTAGTTACAATAGTCTTGCGTTGAACCCTGAAATGCTAAATTGATTAAAATGTGTGCATTTATTAACCAGAAACGTTTAAGAGAATACCAACTACCAAATCTATATAGAAATAACAATTGACAATTCAATTGATTACCTTTTTGAAAATGGAAATATAAAAAATCATTTATGTTTATTGCTTTTATGATATATTGACTGTGGTGAAGTGCAGAAATGGTCACTTGGCAATTCTTATGGATAAAAATTTCGTTTATTTAAGATCTGAGAGCAAATAACTAACAGAAATGGTGTAAATATTTTCATACTGTTTTTATATGACTACATTTGTATTACCTATCCTCATTCCATATTTTATATTCATTTTCAGGATGTATATACATTTTACATAACTATAACTAGTACATTTCATTCATAGCTTTCTCAAACTGTTGCATATACATGTATCACACAAACTTTGAGACAACTTAATTGTACAAGATAAATTATTGCATTCCATGTTAATTTTTTTTGCGATAAACAGAAGTGTTAGAAAAGTGCTACATAATTAGACATGTAATTAATTTTCCAATGCTTAATACAAGCGATATCATTCTTGCTTTCTGAACTATACACTTACTGTGAACTATTAACCTGAATAATGTGTTTTATTACTTTATTATTTCGATGATGGTGCTCGTGATGGTTGTAATGGTTAAATTATTACAGAAATTAGATTGAACAAATTTTCAAATTCTTTACTTAACATTTGTGTATCTTGTCTTTATACGAAAGCAGATTATAATAAAAAAACAAAAAACTAAAGGGGACATTTAAGGGAGACAATTTTTTTCCGGGATTGGAGTTCAGACACGCAAGACAGATTGGCAACTTCAGTAGTGCGCTTTTCACAAGGAGCTTTAAGACCAGACACAAGAGTTATATCTGTTGTGAAATATTCGACCATTGTACCTGCTTTTTTGTTCTATTTTTGTACATAATCTTACACAAAGTGTATATTCATAAATAAATCTTTATTTGATAATAATGCCTTGTTTGTTTTTAATTATAAATGTACGAGTGTTTAGGTTCATTTCACTGAGAATGTAATTTTTAACATGTTTTTAACTTTTAGTGCATAACTGTTGTAACTCTCCTTCACTAACACAAACAGTTAAACCAGTTATGCACAGAACCATATCTGATTGTATATGATAATTTTTCTCATTAAATAATTATTTCCTTGTTAAAAGAGTTCTGCTCCGGATTGTTATTCATATAGGTTTTTTCAATGGATGTCAACAAACAACAATATACTGTTAAAATCTTGCACGAATCACCATGAAAACAAGGACAGGATTCATCGGCCATAGATATAAACTTGAACTTTGTACCCCTGGTAAAAACCCATTTTAGGAGAATTCAAAATTTCTTTTAAACTGTCTACAAAAATCTGTCTTATCAACTTCTGTAACTCTTCACGTTTTGTGTTGCTGGTATCGCTGTTAGATATTGATATACGAGAGCTGCTATGGAATTTACAACCTCTTCTGTAAGTGACGTCATTTCAAGAAAACGCAACATGTGATGTCATTATTTGCAAGCAGAAAACAATATTTACTCCATATGGTCACTTCGTTTTCATATTGCCATATGGGGCAAATATTCATTACCGTCAATACATGCTGACGTCACATGTGACGTTTTCTGGAAATGACGTCACTTAAAGGTTGGAAATTGTACAGCAGCGCTCATATTGTAATAAAACATTGAGAAAATGTTACATAACCATTTTATTTTGATATTCATAACACATGACAAAAGAGTCAACAGGATTATTATTCTCAAACATTTCAATCAATGTTTGATAAATACGAGGGATGTTCGGGTTACATAGTAATTGTTCCCATTACAATTAGCTAAATATTTGGCTTTAAATAAGATAGAAATATCATTTCAACTGAGAAGAGAAATGGAATTTTTTAGTTGAATATAAGAAAAAAGGAACAACATTAATGTCATGATTTGCTTCTTGTTTGCAGTACTTTTTCTTTAAAACAATATTAATGCCTACTGATTCCAGTGAAATTTACCTGAAATAATATTACACCTACTGTCAATTTTAGGGATTTTTTCCTTATAAAGTTGGGTTCAGTAAAGGGACCAATGAAAATGATTTTATTTTCCAAACCAAACCTGAATTTTTTTCTTAAAATCGTCACATGCTTTAAATGGAAATTTATCGTTGATTATTGATAGACTTGCATCATAGTTATAGCAAAAACGAAAGATAACTCATTCAAAACCTTAAATGGTGTCCCCATTTGTAACGAGTGAAAAACACTATATCATGTTTTCATGGAGAATACTCAAAGAAGTTGTTTTGAGAAAAGTCAGTATTTTGTTAAAAAAATGTTAGATGTACCTAAAGAATTTTGTCAATTTAGACAGTCACAACGCTAACTTTCTGAATCACACCATTAACTGTTTTCGCTGGAACCTGGCAGAACCTCATTCCCGTCAAAAAGTAACCCTTGTACCGGATATTTCTATCTGTATCAGAAGCCAGTGAAATATGCTAATATTCTGTGGATGCAGACAACTATGATGCTGAAGCTATGACATAGCTCTTTTCGATTTTCTACCAAAACAGACAAACAAAAACAATGAGAATACTATAGGGAGATTCTTGATTCACTTAATATAGAATTAATTATGAACAGCAGATACAAGAAGACTATATATAGTCTGAACATACTGATCTGATCCTGACCTTTATGCATGAATAAAATACATTGGTTATGCAGACTATATCATTTTCCATGAGAGAATTGTGCATCATTGGTATTCATTGAAGTTGTGGAAAACATTGCGTTTGTGGATATCTTGCATTTTTTATATATAATTAAATGACCACACATGTACATCAAATTTAGATGATCATTCTACTGTGAAATTATGCTAATAGAGGTCACGAGGATCAGGTTAATTTGTCCGCGTAATATGTTAAGTACCTTTCCAGAGCAATGTTCTTACAGAGATGCAGATTTTGGCTTTTGTTGAGAGGTAAATGTTGTAGAAAGGTGAAATAATATTCAAAGCATGCAACCTCTCTTGAGCAACCCACTTTGGAAGATTCAATTTTGACTCCTTTTGAGAGGTTGTTGCTCAAGAGAGGTTATATTGGTAGTAAATTTGTACTTCCAAAAATTGATGTTGCTCTTGAAGACAGGCTCATGCTCAAGAAAGGGTTGTTCTGGAGAGGTTGCCCTGTATTTGAACACTTGAATACTATTTAAACCGTTAAACACTTGACAACAAATGTTCACATGATTTCTTAGTTTTTTACAACAGATGTAGAATCACATATCATCTTCCAATTCTTGCAAAATATGAATGTTAATATCATCAATGTTACTGGCAGATAATTTACTGGTTGTTTCAGATTCAGCATTCGTGGTATCTAACTCTGGTTCTGTCTCTGGTTGTTTGTCAAGATCATTTACCTGAAAACATAAATATCATAAAACTGCAGTTGTGAACGATAATAATTACAAGCATTTACCTAAGTTTGATTGAGAAACAAACTTTGTGCTTATTTCAATCACACTGCAGTCTTCCCGGTAACCCACTAGCCAAAAGCCCAGGGCTAGTAACTTTGAACTTGGGCTAGCAGAAATTACTGACTACTAGCCTGAATGGGCAAGTGCTTAATTTTAGTGAATACACTTTTATCGGAGATAGAGAAAAAATAAATTCATCCATGATTTTAACAAAATCTATTTCTGCTTTTTATGAACTAGTGTTGCATAAGTTAGATCTAGTAAGAATAATTTTCAGGCAAGTCGTTTAGCTGAGCAACTTGCCCAAATGGGCAAAGCCTGCACTGTCGTCTGCTTACTGGAAAATCAGTTTTTTTACTAAGATGGTGTTCTAGTGACCAATATAGTGGTCATACCCACAACCTCTGGTTCCAGCAGCCGACACCTTACCCATAACACTACCACACCCCATAGTTACATTAAGTTAAACATGCAATTACAATGATAGGCAAAATTTGAGTTACAAATGAGAAATACTAACTTGTTTACGATACATTTGACATTTTATGAAAAAAAACGTTTCATCACAAAAGGGGAATAAATATCAAATATTTAGACCCAATGAAGCAAGAGGGCCATGAGAGATGTTGTTTAAAGACAATGCTGACGGGCGATGCACAACCAACGATCCTAAAGGTTCGCCGTGTGCGCTTTGTGCGCAGGTGAGCTAAAATGTACCCATTCATTTGTCATCTCTCCATGTTTTGTAAACAGAAGAAAATGAGGACAATAACAGAATCAGAAGGTTTTGAGGATAATTTCTAGAAAATAAAATGTCGGCCTAATTTCTTTACGTCGCCTATAGCAAATTTGAAATCAGAAACTTGTAAACATTTTAATTTCTCCAACCAACAAGATAACTCAGATTCATAAAATGTTTACACTCTGGAAAATATCTGATTCTACTGTAATACTGATCCTGCCATGAAATGATCAGATGTTCAATATATACAATAAGGTAGCAAGCATGCCTGTCAAATCAACAAAACACTTCTTAATTAAAATGTTTCAATTCAACAGAACAAAAGAAGCACAAAACATAAGATGCAAGATATTACCCTAAATCTGACTTTAGTCTTTTCCTTATGAGGATATTTAAATAAATTTTTGTAATAAGTTTTTTTATGCAATGGTGTTAGACATATGGACTACACTTCTGCCATAAAATTCTAAACACTTACCGTAGTCAAATGAAAACAAATAGTACATACTATTAGATAATTCATCTATAAAACCAATATTACCTTAATAAGTTGTTCATCAGAGATTCTATCCATACGGAACTCGGGTTTTGTTGTATCAATCTCAACAGATACCTTCCCATTGGCAAGGGTCACAATTAACACCTTGGAAAATGCATTTTCTATGGCTCTTTGATGGCAAAGCTTCTTACACTTACAGTGTGCTTGAATCTTGCTCATAGGCTCTGAAATATATACAACAATTGTAACCTTGGTTTCAAACATTTATCAGAGGTCATTTGCATACAGCAAGTTGTATAAAATCACTTCCCAGCATACATGGGTATAGAGAGTTTGCTAATTACATGTAGAGACAGCCTGCACCTGGCAGATTGAAAAAAAAACATTTCTGCCGACTTGATAATAATATTTATGTTCATTTCTTCCCTCATTCAGTCCATGATTAATGATTTTCACCCCTCATTCAGCCTATGATAAATGGTTTTCACCCCTCTTTCAGCCTAAGATTACTGATTCCCCCCTCTTTCAGCCTAAGATTACTGATTCCCCCCTCTTTCAGCCTAAGATTACTGATCCCCCCCTCTTTCAGCCTATGATTACTGATCCCCCCTCTTTCAGCCTATGATTACTGATTCCCCCCTCTTTCAGCCTATGATTAGTGATTCCCCCCTCTTTCAGCCTATGATTAGTGATTCCCCCCTCTTTCAGCCTATGATTAGTGATTCCCCCCTCTTTCAGCCTATGATTACTGATCCCCCCCTCTTTCAGCCTATGATTACTGATTCTCCCCCCCCCCCCTCTTTCAGCCTATGATTACTGATTTTCTTCCCTCTTTCAGCCTATGATTATTGATTCCCCCCTCTTTCAGCCTATGATTATTGATTCCCCCCTCTTTCAGCCTATGATTAGTGATTCCCCCCTCTTTCAGCCTATGATTAGTGATTCCCCCCTCTTTCAGCCTATGATTAGTGATTCCCCCCTCTTTCAGCCTATGATTAGTGATTCCCCCCTCTTTCAGCCTATGATTAGTGATTCCCCCCTCTTTCAGCCTATGATTAGTGATTCCCCCCTCTTTCAGCCTATGATTAGTGATTCCCCCCTCTTTCAGCCTATGATTAGTGATTCCCCCCTCTTTCAGCCTATGATTAGTGATTCCCCCCTCTTTCAGCCTATGATTAGTGATTCCCCCCTCTTTCAGCCTATGATTAGTGATTCCCCCCTCTTTCAGCCTATGATTAGTGATTCCCCCCTCTTTCAGCCTAAGATTAATGATTCCCCCCTCTTTCAGCCTATGATTAGTGATTCCCCCCTCTTTCAGCCTATGATTACTGATCCCCCCCTCTTTCAGCCTATGATTACTGATTCTCCCCCCCCCCCCTCTTTCAGCCTATGATTACTGATTTTCTTCCCTCTTTCAGCCTATGATTACTGACTTTCTTGACTTTTACCACAATGTAATCCATCCATTAAAATTTCCCCCCTAAAGTATACATAGTTGTTTTTTTATGAACAGCCAGACCATTCAGTGCACCTCAATTCCCATACATGTTTACTCATGCACCTCAATTCCCATACATGTTTACTCATGCACCTCAATTCCCATACATGTTTACTTATGCACCTCAATTCCCATACATGTTTACTCATGCACCTCAATTCCCATACATGTTTACTCATGCACCTCAATTCCCATACATGTTTACTCATGCACCTCCCCATTGTCTTATGTATGTTGTGTTCCCTGTAACAGATTAATCTCTCTTAGTTGATGGTAAATTTTACCATTTTTTACTGGAATGAATGAAATTTTACCAGACAGACACATTTGACAAACTATAAGGCCAACATACCCGATTTACTGTATGACTCCTGCCATACACCTATACCATCAGTCTTCAAATCTCGTACAGTCAGCTCTATCATACAAACATACTTCACTGTTTTTGTATCGCTAGTTTCAGCCACATCATCTTTATCTTCAAATAACTGAAACAATACAGTTCGTTAAAAAGGCTGGGCCAGTTTTAAGTCAGCAGGTAACCAGACTTGACAAATAAGGCCACATAAAAAAACTTTGTTTGTTCCTCTGCGAAGCTCGAACGGTAGGTAGGCAAGATGCAAATGAAATTATTTAAATATATTTCTCTTGATCAAGATTATAAAATATTTCCCGACGAGGGCAATAAGATATTTTTGGAGCCCATCACCTTCAGCAGGCAAATAGAGAGACTGTGGACAAATACTTCCTAAAGTTTGGCTTCAGTAATTAATTGGATAAACTGATTTTATTGAATTATATTATATTTTATATGAATTAATTTTTTTGTGACACTTATGACAAATTAAGTAGAAAGCTTTGAGTTCAAACAGCCAATGGCTATTTTGGCTACCTACCAGTGATAGCCTAGATTAACATGTTAAAGTATTGTAAGTGTTGATAGATGATGGCAAATTCATTCCTTAGATTCACTACACTAGGTAATAAACACACAGGACATTGTCACGAGTTCTCTCCCTTTATCCCTTCTAGAGTACAGTACTATGCATACATATACTAAAGAAATGATAAAGGGAGATAACTCTATAAGGGAATAACGAGAGATAAACAGGGCTTTTTTCAAATATAGCTCTTAATAAGTGCAAGTAGGGGGTCAAATAGCCATGGGATATTAAAACCCAATCTAGCCATTAAAATTTGTCAACATTATCTCAAAATAGTCAATCTTGCATCAAAATTGAACAAATTTATCAACTTGAAGTTACATACTCTTACTTTTTGCAAAATGTTCTTAAAGGTACCACGGACCTAGGTACATATGAGAAAATTGGTGGTAAATGCCTTCATACAGATGTACTCTACAACATTGCATTGTCACCTTGCACATGTGTTTCCCAAAACCATGAATAAAAGAGTCCGATACCAATGTTTTTCTATCCTGATCTACGTGTTGAGTTAGCGCTCAGTAGCATAGGAATTACCTCCCTTGTATCAGACGTTGTTTTGTTTAGAAGTTCTAGAAAACATTTAAGAAAAGCAATAATGCAATGTTTTAGAGTATGTCTGTTTAAAGGCATTAACATGCCATTTTCTAAAAATAATCGCTTGGCATAATTCTACCTTTGTACTCTTTGAAGAAACTGAACACTAAGAAAATCGAAGTATGTGTTTCTTCGGTTACGTTATTTCGTTGGTACTGCGAAAATACAAGCAAATAGTATAAATATTTATAAGTCCAATCTGGCTACCAACTTTTGAAAACTAGCAACAGTCAAGAAACAGACGGGTGAAAAATTCATATAGCATCAGAACTCACTGTTTTAATACTTGTAGACCAGCTGTTGAATCCCAGATAGAAATTAATCAGTTCATAACATCTGGTGAAATATAACTGCTTCTTTTCGTCTATGTCCTTCTTCCTCTTAGCAAATGTCACCTAAAACATTGAAATAACTTCATGGTGACTAAAATGGTCTTTGTGATGTTAGGAATGCCAGTGTTGTTTCTGCATGTATTTGGGTTAGAGAATGGGCCCTATTCCCCTCTCTGAATAGTATGTACTAATCTGCATCAAATTTCCTTGTAACAGCACTGCAGATATTTTCAGTCAGTAAACCAGAAACACAGGAGATTGTCATGAGTTCTCTCCCTTTATTCCATTTTATAGTATACGTATATACATGTGTAGTACTACAAAAATACAAAAATATAGATACGTAAACTATAAAAGGGATAAAGGGAGAGAACTCATGACAAACTCATGTGACCAGAATCATTGACCAAAAATATCACATTTTGTATGATGCTGATCCGTAATCTACATACATGTACTACTGAAAGGTAATGAATACAGGATAGGGACACAGAAATGTAAACTTTGTAGAGCAAGTTATCTTCCCCTTCTTTCCCCTCTCAATGCCTGTATACACCCTCAAAGGACCCACCACCATTTCCCTAGAAGTAGGACAGTTGAACTTATTTATACTCAGTGAGAGAATTAAAATGTCAGACAAAAACATATCGCATAATTTAACAATGGGTTAAAATGTGTAAACACTCACTTTGTTTCGTATGTTATCTTTTTTAATCTAGACCCCATAAAAAACGTTCATTACTATAAGCCTATAATGGAATATAGCTTTAGTATTATTCCAGTAAATAGCTGTCAATACTTAGTCATTACGGAATTCATGACGTCACGCCATGCGCAGATTCGTGTTACTGTGATGTGTACACTGTACAATTATTAATTTATAGACTGAAAACTATAAGGTACCCGTGTAAATGTGCTTTGTTTCACAACATAGATAAATTGGAATGGAAAGAGGATGGTATTTATACGTTTTGATTGTTCAGTTGGACATTCATTAGTACTGTTATTAAATTTGTCGATATCTCTTAAGAGACCACTTTATTAAGCGACCACTTTTTGGCTGTCCCTTGGGTGGTCTCTTAATACAATGTCCAACTTTGCTCTGCTTACCTTACACTCTGTCTTTGCCAACTGTATCTTTCCATTTAAAGCATCTTTTGCTTTGGTTGCCGCTAGAGATGAATAGAATGTCACAAACGCATAGTAACCACTGGTAACATCTAGAAAAATATATATAGATATATTACACATATGTTCCTAGTAAGGAGTACATGGTAATACAGCCTTCGTAAATTTCAATTTTGTTCCCCAAATATTTTTTTCTCCTCAAATGGTGCAGGGCTCTAGAAATATCTGTAAATACAGTTGTCCCAGACTAGTGTACATGATAGTTTTGACTTGTCGGACATGGGAGGCTAGTTGTACAAGCATAGAAAAGGGTGTGGATTAACAGTTAAGTAGGCAGGACCATAACAGACTTGTCCTGGACTCAGTCCGACTCAACTGTAGGTAGACCAAATCAGCAATGAAACTAAATACCCATCGATCCAATATAGACTTCGAAAGATCTATACCATTCAAAAAAAAATTTCTTATTGAGCAGTAGTTACCGACAGCTTATGCCAAATTTTCTGTTGACATTGTCACTCTCTTAGCAATGCACATTTATACATCCGACTGTACATAAAGAAACAACATGACTCACTCCTTGTTTCAAGGGACTCCAAAATATGACACTTTTCGGGCATTTTGGTTTTAAAAATGTTTTTGTGCATTACAGCTAGAAACACCAGGAAATATAATCTTAATTTTCCATTCTTATATACAAATATCAATAAAATCAATAAAATCAACAATTCTATCATTGATATACTTGAACCCATATATATATCAATAAGGATTTGGCCACATCGACACCAACCAGTTTGTTTTCCAAGTATGATTCACACAGCTGCTACAAAACTACTGGGCTATTTATTTGATATTTTCTTTAAAACATCAAATTTCAAATTGACCATACCTGCACAATTATCTGTCTCTGAATTTGTCTTCCAGTGAGTAGGATAAACTTGGACACCATACACCAATCCATACACATCAAATATCTCATGGAGTTCAACCTAGACATGTATGTATACATAATTATAGTAAATATATTTATAGTACTAGGAGTCTAGTGCTTTTTACTCATTGTACTTCTATAAATTATATACAAATACTAATTACTATAGAGGGGGTAAGGGAGAGAACTGTAGAATGGATAAAGGGAGAGAACTTATGATAATCTCCGGTGCATATAGATATCATACAACAAAATCTTTCAGAAAAATGTAATTCAGGCATGTTCTGCTGAATCAGTTACAATATACGGTGACTTTAACATTGACATAAGATAATAAGCGTTCTTGAGCAAGTGTAATGCAATTTATGTGTATACATGTCACAAGTATATAGTATACTATAATAAATGATATTTCTTTTCTTAATACATGAATACATAATGGCAAGAAACATTTGTATTACACATAAATTATAATCACTTAATTCAGGATTGAGGTTTGACGAAAAATCTTGTTGAATCGTCAAAATTAGGAAAATGTAGAAGCTACTGACATTTTTTTAATTAAAACAATTGCTTGAAAGTATTGTAACTTCATATTTCTAAATTCTCATTTATTTAAAAAAGATGTAGATCTACTACTGGAGAGAATTTCAATAAGCTTTAGCTTCCAATTATATCCACTTGTCTATAACATGCACTTTGTAATCTTGTATTTACTGTATATTACCACGGACCTATATACATGTATATATAGGTCCGTGATATTACACGACAAATAAATATATGTTTAAACTAAATCAGAAACACCATTTTCTGGAAAGCATTCATCTACAGAGATTAATATTGTAATGGACATATATGGTTTATACATCTGTGCTATTGTAGAATATAAACTTTTTTCAACAATTGGATAATAAATAGTTTAGACTAAAACTTTCAGTACAAATAAACATGCAGATTTACCACTATATCATCAGGCTGTATCGATGTTGGTATGTTAGTAATGAATAAATTCTTCCTGCTGCTCTCTGGACGAGTGAAATCTATGATTTCTACATTCATCGATAGTGTGACTTCAAAACAGAACCTGTTTGCAATTTATCTAGTTTCAAACATACCGCTTTTGTATAAACCGAAAGTAAAGGTAGGTTCTATTTCCCGAAGAAACGGTCCGTACGGTTCGTGTAAAATCCCACGCCAACCGTCTACAAGAACGGATAATTTATGATTATCTTGCAGTCTGCGTATTCGAGTAAATCATTTGTAAAATTATTCATTTAATGTTGATAGTGATAAAGTCAATTTATCTTTGCAAAACTATCCAAACAATGAAGTTCATAACATGTAATTCTACAATGTGGGAGTTTTATTAATAATTTATTCAGATTACATATACAGAATGCATGCACGATATCACGCGCTGACTGGAATAACTGCACATTATCATAACACTACCCCTCGTTTAAAACACCTTTGATAAATCGCTACTCTGATAGTTATATATCATATAATGTTGTGACAAAATAACAAACGATTAAGTACAACATAAATACTTTAATAAGCCGGTAAATCAAAACACAGATTCTATGCGACAGCATAAAGAATATTACATTGTAGATACGACTGTATTTTAAAAATATAGATCAACGCATATCACGATTTAGGTGCAAAAGTAAATACATTATTCAACGAATAACACAATTTAGATGCAACAGTCAATACATCATTCAATGAATAACACAATTTAGATGCAACAGTAAATACATCATTCAATGAATAACACAATTTAGATGCAACAAAAATACATCATTCAACCGAATAACACAATTTAGATGCAACAGTAAATACATCATTCAACGAATAACACAATTTAGATGCAACAGTAAATACATCATTCAACGAATAACACAATTTAGATGCAACAGTAAATACATCATTCAACGAATAACACAATTTAGATGCAACAGTAAATACATCATTCAACGAATAACACAATTTAGATGCAACAGTAAATACATCATTCAACGAATAACACAATTTAGATGCAACAGTAAATACATCATTCAACGAATAACACAATTTAGATGCAACAGTAAATACATCATTCAACGAATAACACCATTTAGATGCAACAGTAAATACATCATTCAACGAATAACACAATTTAGATGCAACAGTAAATACATCATTCAACGAATAACACCATTTAGATGCAACAGTAAATACATCATTCAACGAATAACACAATTTAGATGCAACAGTAAATACATCATTCAACGAATAACACCATTTAGATGCAACAGTAAATACATCATTCAACGAATAACACAATTTAGATGCAACAGTAAATACATCATTCAACGAATAACACAATTTAGATGCAACAGTAAATACATCATTCAACGAATAACACAATTTAGATGCAACAGTAAATACATCATTCAACGAATAACACAATTTAGATGCAACAGTAAAGAGACATACATGAATAGTTGCTACTGGGAAGGCCACACACCACATATGTAAGACAATACCTCCCCACACAGACCTCCCGGAAAACAACAGTCCATAAAACATCAGGAATTGGAGGGGCAACACGCAAGGGAACAGAGGCACAAGGCATGGCTTACCCGACCATATGCCTAAAGGAGAATTAATAAGGATAAACATGGTGGGATTTAGTGGATGTAATTCACCACAGGACAAGTCAAGACAGCTAGTGACAATAGGCCGAATGTGGGGAGAAAATAACATGAACACTGTACCAAGTGAAAGAATTGCACAGGGGAAAGGGAAATTTAACATACATGTATTTGTATTAATGTATTATTACAAATGTACCGAAAGGAGAGACACTTCATCCTGTAATCTACACGAAGAAACAAAATAAAATATACATACAATATGTACGTTAATATATTCTTGCACTGTTAAGAAAAACGTGTGGTTATTAGACAACTGCATTTAAATTAAAATAAAATAAATGAATGCTGAAGAAAAACAGGAAATGTCCCATTCTAACAGCACGGCAATCCCAAAAGAAATGTAGACGTAATGATTTATTCAGAGCGCGCATAAATTATAGTTTCATTGGTATATAGGGTTTGAGCTATCAAACTCAGGTTGGCGAAAGAAGGTCACCATGGCCCTCTTGTTTCGTTTCATGACTTGGCGGTGTTTGTGTGGAGTCCTGGTTTGTGTGGAGCCCAGGTTTGTGTGGAGCCAAGGTTTGTGTGGAGCCCAGGTTTGTATGGAGCCCAGGTTTGTGTGGAGCCAAGGTTTGTGTGGAGCCCAGGTTTGTGTGGAGCCCAGGTTTATGAATGAGGCCTACTATTTCTCACTTTTATTTTTCGAAACAAATCCGAAACATTCATCCATGTTTGGAAATATTGGAAAATTGGAATATGAACATAAGAGATGCTCATTATTGGTTTATAGGTCCTTGTCCCTGATAACCTCTCCTTTGTTTGTTTGTTTCATCGGGTTTAACGCCGTTTCTCAACGATATTTCAGTTATATACGGCGGCCGGTTCATCTAACCAGTTTTTCCTGGACTGAATTCTTACCAGTACTAACTTACCCTTCCACAAGGTGCCGGCAACTTCTCCACATGTGGAGGAAAATCGACATTTTTGTAAAATTTTCATGGAAGGGTATGACCTACCGCGACCGGGAATCGAACCCAGATTGCCGGGTTACAAGTCCAGCGCACTAACCACTGGACCACGGCCGCGGCTACCTCTCCTTTGTGCAAAATTAGATTTAAATTTAAATGTTACTTACACAAGCAATGTTTTTTTTGGAAGCTACGCGTATCTTAATGTCTTAGAGCTATATTCTGCTTATTGTAAGTTTTGTCACATACGCTCAATTCAGTTTAGTTTGAAAAGGCGGTCATTTTCACGACTAATAGACGCAATCAATATTATTGGTGCCACGAATCGCTGACCAGTAGGATGTTTGGTTTTAACACACACCCGTCGTAACAAAACGTATTTTGGGATCACAAATGGTAGGTAGTCGGCGTCCGTTGCAGTGTGCTAATAGTTGTTATTGGATCCTCATCAAACTATGTTACAATGTTTATGGGCATATTACCTCGTTTATATTTGACAACCAGTCAAGGTGCCACCCCCCGAAACCCTGGTGTTATAGCCCTTGGATTTTTCGGTTGTATTTGGTGACTCCTGGTGCTCATAATAAACGGAATAAAGTAGTCAATACAAAACACTCATTGGTTTTTAATTGATTTATTTACTCAAGCAACAAAGCATACAAACAATGCAAAACAAACACTGACAGGCGTGATAATGTAAGCGTGGACAAATTAAACAACCATTCTGTACCCTTAACACATTCTCAGCGTTTGTCACGGTAACACAGAAGTTACGATGACCGACAAACTTCGAATTGCATGTATGCAAATAAGCGTTATTGTGATTGTGGGGCTTGTTGATCGTCTCGAATTAAACCAGGTGTTCTAATACTTCATTTTGTATGACCCACATTTTTATATAGCAAATAGATCGGGACCTGATAATTATTTCGAATGATACAAAATCTTCGAATCGAAGGTTGTTGAATAAACGGGGTCCGACTGCATATCAATTTGTGTTACATTGTTTCCATTGTATATGCTTGTTTCTGGTGAAACTTGTTAAAGATTTTTTAATCATTATTGCAATTTGTATTTTGAAACATATCTATCCTCACCAAGATCTCTATATGATTTTATATTGATATTGATGAATGTCAATTATATGTAATAGATAATATTTACATACGCTGATAATATCTTCATTATTGCGCTATGCTTATTTTAAAGTTACATTGGCTATCTCAGATTACAAGAGAGAGAGAATACATTGCTACAGGGAACGCCACATACATAAGACAGTGCCTTCCCCACACAGACCTGCAGGAAAACAACAATCCATAACACATAAGGCAGTTGAGGAGGTTCAAGGGTACATACGTACGGGAACAGGGGCGCAAGGGATGGCATGGCCGACTATAAGGGATAATTAGGAGAATCATTTAAGAAATGAAGAAGATGACAAGTAATTGTCTGACAAAGCAAAAATATTGAAATCCTAGACAGATTTTGCAAATGGTATGTTCATATGGCGGTACGATCTTACTCCGTCAACAGCAAATGTTATTGAGAAACATTACTGTATAATATTATTTTATGAATAGACTTAAACTCGAAATTATTCATGAAACGACAAATCTTAGGACAAACATTTTTGATAGACATTATATAAATATATATTTATATAACTAGCAAATCTAAGGGTTTCAGGTTGTGAGCTATATGGTTTTTGTGTGTATGCTTAGATCGAAAGCCATGCTGGTACTGGCTAAGTAGGTAATTATTATCAAAATGTTGAAACCAAAATAAGCTCCATAAGTTGGGAAGCTGCAGGTAAGGGAGATTGTCATGTAGTTACTGGCCTTGGACTTCGGCCCCTTCTTGTATATGGGGGCGACAACTGCACTTTTCAAATCTGTTGGCACGATACCAATTTTAAGTGAGAGGTTAAATATCTTAGTAAGAATGGGAAATATTTCGTGGTGTAGCTTTTTAAGTATTTTGGTGAGATTTCATCAGGGCCACAGGCTTAATTTGGTGATAACCCAAGAAGTAACTTATCGACATACTCGACTGTTATATGTTACTCTCGGCCATCTTAGGTGTTGATGTTGGGAAGCAATTTGTTAAAATAATTGTTCAAGACTGAGATGTTAGGGTATTGAAAACACAGACTCAAATTGCTTGATGAGGATGTTAGCCTTGTCTAAGGGGTCTGTATATGCAAGACCCTTATCCTTGAGGGGTGCTACACCACATTTTTCTGTCTTATTGTGTTAACCAAGTTATTGTGTTGGGGTAACAAAGGGAGATCCATACGTAATTTGGTAATTTGCGTAGGGGGGTGTGTAGGGAGCTCAAACAATTGAGTTCCTTTTTGAACACATTCCATGCTGGATAGGGGTAGGAGTATATGGAGTTAGCAAATTTAACTCAAAGCTCGATAACTTTCCGCTTGAAGTTAGTCCAGATTGTTTTTGCCATACCCCTTGATTTACCTTTTGGGTTAGACGGGTCTTCCAGGTGATCATGGAAATTTCAGAAGTTTTAACCTCATGTTTGAGCCAAGTGTCCGTGCAACATATGATATCAAGTTTGACTAGTCCTATAACCGGTTGGAAGTCAGGGATCTTATTCTTTATAACTCTGCATTAAAGATTCTCTCACTTGTGTTCAGTTTTACACATTTGTTTGATCTTGGCTTTTATGTTGGGTGTTGAAGATGCGTTGGGTTTGGCAGGATTTGAGGTGTTTTAGATTGACCTCACCGAGTTTATGGACTGGTGACTAGTATTGTTGACCTGAAGGCTCGGGAAAGTACAATCTAAAATGGTAAATATTATGATTCCGAATAATTGGTTTGGCCACAGGATTAACAATGCCAAGCAAATCTCGAGTCAGAGAGGAGATTATAAGTGTTTTCACCGATACCTTGGTAATCTGTGTGAAACCACTGGTCACAGCTGTCACGTCACACATGATCCCGTTCTGTAACTGATCTCATGTAACTTTTGCAATGCATTCTCCACATGGATAGGGCAACACACTTGGTCCAGGATTTAATTCTACATCTGAACACTGAGTGACCTACAAGCAGCGAATGGAAATTAAGGTGGTATTGACAGTGGGTGGTCTGAAACGATTTTCAGGGTAGCTTGCAGGGCTGGCAGGATGGCGGTATCCCTGTTATTTTCTGTTGCCATCTTGAGTCCCAGCTGCTTAATTAGTGCTAAGGTTGGCATGGTGATATTAACTAAATTACCGCATCCTTGCAAGGACTACAAAAAGTAGGAGGGGAGTCAATACTAATTTGGTCATTTGATCAGGACAGTAACATATTTATGATAACATTAGGTATCAATTTGTAGTACGTACAGAGATGACATCAAAGAGGGAGATAACGCTAAATGCCGTATCTTCGATCTGTTACTGGAACATAATAGATATATCTTGGGATGAAGCAGCTATATAGAGAATGCTTCAACAACCAAAGAGTGTAAACACTGGCATATACAATGTAATATTAAAGTGTAATAATTATTTTTAGTGGGTAGTAGTGACATAAACAATGGGCAGGGAACCAGACATGAAAAAATCTAGACCGGAAGTAACCGCAAAATTCGACCAACTCTAGTATCTTGGTAAACAAGATAGATATAAGTTCAGATAGGCCTTGAGTAGTATATAGTACAACAGTTAAGTAAGTCAAGTATTTGGTTTTTGTTAATAAGGTCATCAGTCGCTTAGGTACTTGAGTAAGTTAAGTAATTAGCACGATGTGTATGTCTATAGTACAACAGTCTAGTATTGAGCACAATGTGCCAATAAAATCTCATTCGTCAAAAAACTGATCAATCAGACGTGTTAAGTACTGTATTGTTCGACTTTTGTATGGTGAAAATTGAATGAAATGGTAACTAGACCGCAACTTATGTTCGAGGGTTCGTCCTATCTCTGTTCGAGTGCTCGTCTGTTAGATAATATGAAATAAGAAGGGATTTCACTGGGACTAAAGAACCTGTTCGCGGTATCGAAGTTCTACTATATCAGTACGATGTCACGCATATATATATCATAAATTGGGCAATACATCTTAATTCAAAGGAATAGAATACGATCGAATGCTTCGTTCCATTTTTGTATATTCTTTTGTTTGTAAATATGTGAAGAGGGCAATAGTCTAAAACTGGGACGAAGACGGTGGGATGGGATTAGTTAATGATTTAATATTTAATTATTTTAAGGGCTAATTACCTTAACAGATTAATAATGATAGTTTCACTTGTATTGGAAACGAAATATTTGACTTTAATTGTAAAGAAAGCATATGTCTGAAGAATCCGTCATATCCCAAGCAAGCATATGTTTAACGATATAAGCTGCCATCTGTGGTCGGAATTGAATATTTGGACATTGCAATGTAAAGCAATACATTAAGGGTACAAATGCTATCTCGGTTAACATACAGTAATATGCATAACAATACAAATATAAATGTGTTTCATGACGGAAATGACAGGCTTAATTAAGAAATACAAACACATAAATAGAGTTGACATTTAAATGTAAACACAACATATTTTTTCTCACTTTTTTATCAAAACGAAGATATGAGAACATTGAAAACAATTGGTATAAGAAGACAAAATAATTATTTTGATAACAAGTAATTATATGTTCAAAGATATTATATAAGTACAGTGTTCCCATGAACATTGGATTTAATAATAAAACTCTTACGCATAGACATACACATTGAGAATAATCATACATACTCGACTACATTTCATTTTGTTTAATTTTTAAATGATTTGAATATGAAAACACTTAGGCTTTGAATAGCATTTGCATTTCTGTTTTCAAAAAGCAATTTCAGTTTAACCATATGAGTTCTTATCCAATACAAACTACTAATATAAAGTTCACGTAATGCGTTATATTTTATACATTCGAGAATGGAATGATATTCATTTTCAACTATATGACATGCATTACATAATCTATGTTGAACTTCAATTCTTGTTATTTGCCATCTGCCTGTTTCTATGAAAGTATTATGGGAAGAGACGATTAAACGTGTCATACCTGTTCTAAATTTTGGAATATTTAGTTATTTACACATTTAGGGAAATACTGAGAGTCAAAACTAATAATATCTTTTTAAAATAATGCTCTTGAAGATTCTTCTAAACGTGTATGCCAATTTTGTAAACTTACGTCATGTAAACGTTGTTTAAAGACGTGTACGAATAAAATATTGTTTCAAACACCAAAACAGGTGCTACAGACACAGGTGTGGAATTTTAAGAAAAACACGACTACGTTCACAGTTTTGTTATCACTGATTTGTTTTGTGATTGTCATTTACAGAACGAAAGTCATTTAGCATCAACAATACACAAACATGAACATGAATTTTGAACATCAATATAATGCAAACATGAACGTGCAATGGAAAACAACAATATATTACACAAACAAGAACATAAATTTTGAACATCAATATAACGCAAACATGAACGTGCAATGGAAAACAACAATATATTACACAAACAAGAACATAAATTTTGAACATCAATATAACGCAAACATGAACGTGCAATGGATAACAACAATATATTACACAAACATGAACATAAATTTTGAACATCAATATAACGCAAACATGAACGTGCAAAGGATAACAACAATATATTACACAAACAAGAACATAAATTTTGAACATCAATATAACGCAAACATGAACGTGCAATGGATAACAACAATATATTACACAAACATGAACATACATTTTGAACATCAATATAACGCAAACATGAACGTGCAAAGGATAACAACAATATATTACACAAACAAGAACATACATTTTGAAAATCAATATAACGCAAACATGAACGTGCAATGGATAACAACAATATATTACACAAACATGAACATGAAATGGATAACAACAATATGATAAAAACATGAACATAAAATGAATAACAACAATATTTCTCAAACATGAACATGAAATGGATAACAACAATATGATAAAAACCTGAACATAAAATGAATAACAACAATATTCTCAAACATGAACATGAAATGGATAACAACAATATGATAAAAACATGAACATAAAATGAATAACAACAATATTTCTCAAACATGAACATATAATGAATAACAACAATATTTCTCAAACATGAACATGAAATGGATAACAACAATATTACACAAAAATGAACATGAAATGGATAACAACAATATTACACAAAAATGAACATGAAATGGATAACAACAATATTACACAAAAATGAACATGAAATGGATAACAACAATATTACTCAAACATGAACATGAAATGGATAACAACAATATTACTCAAACATGAACATGACATGGATAACAACAATATATTACACAAACATGAACATGAAATGGATAACAACAATATAGTACACCAACATGAACATGAAATGGATAACAACAATATATTACACAAACATGAACATGAAATGGATAACAACAATATTACATAGCCAGACTTGTGAGTATCATCTAAGCAAACGTTTACGTAATTTTTAAGGTACATTGAACAAACTTAGAAATGTTTATTAAGAGGGGTACATATGTAATAAAGATTCAAGTATATCTAATTCACTTAGCCTTTCTCCTGAACAAATGTAGACTGGAGAATAGATATTTTCTCCCCTTTGTCAGACATGTTACTGTGTTGCACTGAACGACACTAAAACGACTGGACACATTTGCGACTCAATATTACCAAGGCCAAGAGCACGTGCAAAAACATGGTCTTTGAAAAAGACAGGGTGTATACCTATGTAATAGCTATAGGGGAAATTCGTATACAGTAGACGTTTGTATTAAGAGTCCACCCAAGGGACGGCCAAAAAGTGTTCGCTTTATAAGGTGGTATCTAAATAGATAACGACAAATTTAATACAAGTTAAGTACAAGTCAATGTCCAACTTCAAACAACAATCAAAACGTATAAATACCATCTTCTTTCCATTCAAATTTATCAATGGTGTGAAACAAAGCTCCTAAATTCAAACCATTCTCTCAGCTCACTAGGCAATAGAACATTAAGTATGTACAAGTGCCTAACTCAAGAATTCCCCATAAGTTATCCAATGTGACAAGATTAACGTACTTTGAATAGGTGTAGTTGCCTCGTGCTTAAAATTCAAAACAAATATTTTACTATTTGAAATAAAATAAAATTTGTATCGGAATTTATGTTTTCTGTTAAGTAAATTATCTTAATATTACCCTTGTATTTTTATACAATGATTCTAAAGAAGTGTTTTAAGTAACATAGAAACCTCAGACGAACAAGTATGCAACTATTGCTACGCGCCTCATACAGTCCACAGGAAAGTACTTTATTGATGTACGCGAATGCTATTTATTTGTTGTTGTCATTTTGTGTTAGCTTGTTACCGCATTTATATTAAAAACACATATATTCGTCAAATATCATTGAATGCGGAAAGTTCTTCGCGTGATGCATTAAAAGTTGAAGAGGAAACAATGATGTACCATAAACTTAATTATGGTTTTACGGTGGCTGTGTGCTGTATTTGTAGCAAGTTTTGCTTGACTTTAATATTCACTGAGCACGTGGCATGTCTTCCTTCAGTAAGATTTGCAAAACAGTTCATGTCTCATGTGTTCCATTTGACCATGGAGCTGACCTTTTGACCCCTGTAATTTCCACATATACACATTCAGACTGAAGGGTCAGTTTTGCTCTACATTATAAAATAGTAAGATCCAGTCAAAAATGACCATTGAGATTCAGCACCTAATGGAACCTTTGATGTCAATCACATTATGTCAACGGATTTAGCTTTGCACTACATCATTCAAAGTATGAACGAATCTATATTTGATCTGGTTCCTGAACACCAACTCTTTGTGAACACTGGGACAGGTTATCAGTGTATTCAAGACGTTCAGTGTACACACACATAATGAAGAATACACCAGGAACAGTAATTTGAATGAGTTAGAGACTGGATATCTGGTACTCGTTGAGATTTACGTTGACTTGACTAAAACCGCCTTCTTTCAGAGCTGATATAAAAAACAACATGATTCCAGCCTGATTCATTGCTCACATGACATTTTGTTGCGCCGGTGCGTTGATCATATGTACATAGAGTAAATGCTTAATTAGGCCTAAACTTAGTCAAACTTGCTTAGAACGATATTTTAACACGATGAAGTACGGGAGTGGTTTCAGACGGGAAAAGTAAAATAACTATTGGTAATCAAAAGGCAAACCAAAGGCTACACCACCTACATTGGCAACATTTGACTGAGCAAGAATACCACAGCCTCCCATATGTATCTCGTAGGTATCGAAAAAAAATCCGTCTGGTAAGTTCCGAGATGAATCGATAAGCATACCACAGGCTCGCCATTTGACAGTTATACCTCCTTGTTTACAGCAACTGTCCTTCGGTACGTTGTGGTCACGATTTTCATATATGACGAAATAATTATTAGCGTTACCATCACAGTTGAAAAATTCATAGTCCTCTCCGTTGCAAGCATATCCTTGAAGTGTCTGATTGTGATCCCCGAAGCTGTCTGGAACAAAACCAACGTATATATATGGCTCTTCAATGGACGTTGGGACCCAGAAGTCTGGACATTCACTAAGGAATACAGAGACATTGGGGAATCGTTCCTGGTGTCTTGACAAAACTGTCATGTTCGACGAGTATTGCTCATTGTTGTTAGTTGTATAGTGACGTATATTCACGTGATCCGGTCGATTGTAATGACTTGATAAAGAGGTCACGTGCCTTAAAGTATCTTTCGAAATATAAGTGTAACCTAAGTTACTTCCTATGTCGAAATCGCAGAATATGTCAATTATTTCTTTACTACCAGTGTCAAAACTTTTATAAGCGCCAGGAACTGTGATACCAGAGGTGCCAACTGCCTGACACGTGACTGAAATGAACAAGAAAATGAGGCGACTGTAGAACTATGACAACTGTAACAATATTTTCTTATTTAGTAAATGCGCGTAACTTAGACACAGTTATTTAAATTATTGATATCCTAGAACAAACAAAACGTGAAGCATATTAAAATTATATGTAGTACGGTGTTATGTCTCCAGAGCAACACCCTTTGGGTAAAACAGAGTCCGGCTTTTGTTGACATGTTGTTGTTCTAAAGTGATACATTAACAGCAATGGCTTACCACAGGTTAAAACGATGTTTTTACTGAAGAGAGGGTCTCTTAGGGGAGGGTGAACAGTAGAAAATGATATGAACTATGGCCCAGAAGTTTTCGAAGGGACGACCGAATGTGTCACGTGCGTTAATTCTTAATTCTTACTGGTATTTACTTACTCAATAGATTATAACAAGCGTATTTGTTTGAAACTGTGCAAATGTATGAACTGGTGTTTAGAACTGGATACTCGTTTATAAAGATAGAACCGAAAGTCTTCTACACATATATCTTAAGTTAACTGATGTTTTGCAATTATATGGGTAAGAAATTAAGAATTGATGATTAAATTATGTTCCTTGATACAGACTTTTAAGTTTCGACTAACCCACATTGGTGTTGTCGTTGTCCACATCTTTGCTGTCCAACTTCTATCGGTTGTATCATAATTCAGAATCGCTCGAAAATGTATTTCAGTAAAAACTCTATCCAATGATATTAGTATGCTTAAGACCTAGAAATAAACTGTACGACCTAGAAATAAACTGTATGACTACCTGGAAAACATGTGCTTGTGAATGCCCCAAGATGACCACATTCTGCTATCTCTTTTACGTTGAGTCCATTTGCTGTCATAAAACCTTCATTGCAGCCCAGTAATACTTTACTGCCAACATCCAACATGTTACCATTGACATAACCACTAGGTACACTGATCGGAGTGCATTCTGAGGAAATAATTAATGAGATTACGAAGAAAGATTTCAATTAGAGAACATATGAAAGAAACTCATTCAATTGCATACCACCGTTCAATCGAAACATATGTCAACTAGACACGTTTCAACTATAGTCAAAGTTGCCCAGTTAAGTATGTTCCATCTGGCCAAAAACACAGGTTTAAACACAATGTCAGTAATTCAAATGAAACAAGAAATATCTTAAAAAAAGATGGTCGGCGCAATTTTAAGGTTAAGATTTGTTGGTCATCATAAACAAATGCTGAGATGTTACGATTGCTAGTCACTCATGATATAAAATAGATTTCGGTAGATTCAGTGGATTTCGGTAAGGTAACATACCCCTTATCGAAAAGTTTAACCAATCCGCGCCAAGGTTACAAACGTTGTTCGGTTGAAGAGAAATTGGTTTAGTAGTTAATGTAATATTTGATTGGTTTACACAACACTGATATGCAACTAAAATGCCATGTTAGTACGGCTGCGCCGACAACAGTGGAACAAGAAGAACCACATTCACAAATGATCCAAGCAAAAGGGAAGGCAAATAAATATATTTAGATCTGAAGACTTTTGTTCTTATCCCTTCATCTATATTTTGATTTATGTATGATGAATGTAAATATCATCTGTGCAATTATCGCAACAAGTATGTTTAAAACAAACATATCTGGAGGAAACAAAACAGACATCTGTGCAATTATCGCAACAAGTATGTTTAAAACAAACATATCTGGAGGAAACAAAACAGACAATAGGGCACATACGTGGAGGACACACAAACAAAATAACAAACTGACAATAGGGACACATACGTGGAGGACACACAAACAAAATAACAAACAGACAATAGGGACACATACGTGGTGGACACTCAAACAAAATAACAAACTGACAATAGGGACACATACGTGGTGGACACTCAAACAAAATAACAAACTGACAATAGGGACACATACGTGGTGGACACTCAAACAAAATAACAAACTGACAATAGGGGCACATACATGGAGGACACACAAACAAAATAACAAATATACAATAGGGGCACATACGTGGAGGACACATAAATGAAATAATAAACAGACAATAGGGACACATACGTGGTGGACACTCAAACAAAATAACAAACTGACAATAGGGACACATACATGGAGGGCACACAAACAAAATAACAAACTGACAATAGGGGCACATACATGGAGGACACACAAACAAAACAAAAAACATAAAATAGGGCCACAAACGTGGAGGACACATAAATGAAATAATAAACAGACACTAGGGACACATACGTGGAGGAACACAAACAAAATAATAGACGGACAAAAGAGGCACATACGTGGAGGAACACAAATAAAATAAAAATCAGACAATAGGGGCACACACGTGGAGGATACCCAAACAAAATAACAAACAGACAAAAGGGGCACATACGTGGAGGACACACAAACAAAATAGCAAACAGACAATACGGGCAATTACGTGGACACCAAAAAAAACGGACAATGGGGGTACATACGTGGAAGAACACAAACATTATACCAAGCGGACACTGAGGGTACATACGAGGAGGAACACAAACAATATAACAAGCGGACAATGGGGGTACATACGTGGAAGAACACAAACATTATACCAAGCGGACACTGAGGGTACATACGAGGAGGAACACAAACAATATAACAAGCGGACAATGGGGGTACATACGTGGAAGAACACAAACATTATACCAAGCGGACACTGAGGGTACATACGAGGAGGAACACAAACAATATAACAAGCGGACAATGGGGGTACATACGTGGAAGAACACAAACATTATACCAAGCGGACACTGAGGGTACATACGAGGAGGAACACAAACAATATAACAAGCGGACAATGGGGGTACATACGTGGAAGAACACAAACATTATACCAAGCGGACACTGGGGGTACATACGAGGAGGAACACAAACAAAATAATAAACTGACAAAAGGGGCACATACGAGGAGGAACACAAACACAATAACAAACGGACACTGGGGGTACATACGTGGAGGAACACAAACAGTATACCAAGCGGACACTGAGGGTACATACGAGGAGGAACACAAACAAAATAATAAACTGACAAAAGGGGCACATACGAGGAGGAACACAAACACAATAACAAACGGACACTGGGGGTACATACGTGATGGAACACAAACAAAATAACAAACAGACAATAGGGGCACATACGTGGAGGAACACAAACAATGCACAATTATAAGGCCGAGAAAATCAAACAACAGCAACGCCAACAGACTAAAATATGCGAGTTTTAAAAAGCTAACTTCACCGGCTTGTGCAGAGTTAAGATACAGTGTCATCCTACGTCAACATCCTTTATATGATGGAATACCCTCTATGTAAAGCAACAACATATTAAAAACTAGTCAAGGAAGGTAATATAAAAGTGTTTTTTTTCCTGCATTTTTTTGTAAATATAGTTGTACTGATAGGTTTGCTATATGACATGTTACTCAGGCTTCGCCTTAATATATTCAGAGCACTAACCCGTTTGGGCAAGTTGCCCAGCCAACCACAAGCTCGAAATAATTCTTACTATCCTGAATTTATATCACACTAATCCATAAAAAGAAGACAGGCATAAGTATTTGTCTTTACAATTGGTATTAAAAATAATGGATGTATTTATTTTCTGTTTCCGAGAAAAGTATATTCAATAAAATTAAGCACTGGTACATTCGGGCTAGCACTTAGTTATTTCTAGTAGACCGAATGCTAAGTTTATTACTAGTCCTGGGCCCGTATTCACAAACGTTTTAAGACTGAATCTCAGACTTTGACTTTAAATTGGTAAATTTTCATTTTGTTCCTACATTATTGTTACACAATATATTTTGTTAAAACGTGGCAAAAGTGTAGAGTGTGTTACAAAATATATTCATGCACAAATTGAGTCGTTTAAATATAATGAAAACAAAATACTTGTAAATTTATATTTTGCAAATTTAAAGTCTAAGTCTGAGATTCAGTCTTAAAACGTTTGTGAATACGGGCTCTGGGCTTCGGGCTGGAGCGTTACCGTACATACTGTAAAGGCACGCTCCAAAGGAAATGCTAACAGATAACGGAAGCGCAATTTGAAAGTTATATAAAAAATATATAGTTTTGAGCGGGGCTGTAATATTGTCAACCTGAGGAAACTGATGTCACCCAATGCACAGTCGAGGGTGATGGCATTTCTAAGAAAGTTGAAAATACTTCTGTCCTACGACATGCAATGTTATATTAATTTTGTTATACCATAAAATAAGAGAATTTGATATATCTAAGATTCATTCTAAATATATTATTGCAAGTCACTTAATACTCTCTTAAATATAATTGTTTATTCTATAGAAACGGCACTACGTCATTGCGTTCACCGGAATCTGAGCCTTTTCAAAAACATGTTAAGACTGAAGCTATACGTAAAATACAACATCTTAACGTAAGTAAACGAGCATAAGTCAATAGTACGTATAATAATACATCAAATCGGCTGTAACTCGGGTCACAGAATATTTCTCAGACTGCCCCACACAAATCTATGTAGTATTTATATCAGTAATATCATCAAATCCCGTTTATTTCGTTTTAACTGACAAAACATCGCTCCACAATTTCACTTGACCAGTCATTTTGGATAATTTTTGCTGGTATTTTACCAATTTATGGCCAAAATACCTATAATTTAGAGAAAATGACCATTTAGCCAATATCCTAAGGGCAAATGGGACCTTTTGGAAAATCCTGGGGTCAATGGGTCATCTCAAGGGTCAAATGTGAACTCGGCCCCACTCATTACCCCAATATGTCATAATTATACTGAAATCTGAAAGAAAATGGTCCAAAAAGAATATTCAGCACTCAATTGACATTGTAATGCGTTTTCCTCACTCAAATCTCCACTATCAGTCTCAAAAGAGTAAATTTAGTGTTTTGAGTGCTGAGTGTTGGTTAGAATCCTGGGCTCTGGAGTTGGTTATATAATTATATAAATTTGTATTTGAATAATAGAGATAATGATATAGACCTTATTACATTTTGCATTGTCACTGAAATATTTGGTCACATATGATTATTTTTCTAATGTAGTCATAACTGTCCTATGCATTACAGTGCTATATTGTAAAGACGAACTGTTTTCTAATATCCCAATGTACCAACCCATTTTACATGCCGCTGAACGGGATTCATTATCACGCTAGACTTACAGTGTGTTTGAATTATAACTTGTAAGGCGACATAACTAACCATTAAACTATGCCTTTGTTGCTGATAAAATGGCAACATCTTGGCAATATCCATACATATTTAAGAAACCTGGCACAGAGAAGGTTTTGTATGAGCTCGTCAAAAATATATTAATATTCCTGTTTGTATGTATAATGTAACATATAGTCGTTGCGGTAAGAATATCTAAAACTCAGGATAAAATGAAAACTAAACCTTTTATTTCACATTCCTGCGTTTCTTCATTACACACCTCCTCATCAGTACATTCGTTGTTACATTGCTGCAATTAAAAAGAAAATATTCTTATTAAAGGTAGATATAATTTTGAGAAAATTGAATGTTAATGCCTTCATACAGACAAACTCTAAACCAATACATTGTAACTGTTCTTAATGACGGCAAAACACGCGAGTCCGATACCGATATTTCCTATACAAGCGCTAAATCGGCGCGTGGGTCAGGATAGAAAATATCACTTGTCTTTGGGGATTTGGTATACATGTAAGAAAAGTAACAATGCAGTGTTGTAGAGTTCATCTGTACACTATCAAGGTATATCAATAAAAACGCACAACCATCCTTAAATTACTACGGAAAAAGTATACAAGGTATTTATAACATAACATACGGTGATGTGTGGTAATAACACCCATGTATTATTTTTGATATTTCAGTAGTGAAAATACAACTCACGCGCCTGCGACGTTTGAACAAAACAAGCGTGACGTAGACGCGCTCAAATGAAGTTGACCTTGTTAGATATTTATTTTGTACGAATTATAACATTTATTTCATGGAAAATTAATGTCTTGTTAATTTGAATATGATATGTGATATAATCATTTGACCTCGTATCTTGTAGCTAAAAACTAAAAAAGAAAATGTTCGGAACTAATTTTTGATGCGTCAGCTTTTGTTTACCAAGGATATTAAGGTAATGTTTTGACGAAAATCAGCCGTTTCTGAATTTATTAAACTCGTCATCTAAAACCGATACAAACTCGGCAAAGTCTCATTTTTATAGACGGCTCGTTTAATAAATTCAATAAATAATGGCCAATCATATAAGATCCTCTATTTATTTGTTTCAGTGGAAGATCAAACATGAATTTCATTGAGTGAACATACTTTTATAAATAGCGTCGCTACGAGCAAAAAAAAATTTGATGCCACGAGATTATTTCCTACCTGTTGTAGACACAAACCAATTTTCTTTTTATTTCATGCTTTTCAGCGGTTTAAATTATAAGTTTGCATGTTGATGGTATTTATATTCTAAGTGAGTGACGCCATGCATGCTAATTTAAGATTTAGAGTATTCTCTAAACAAGTCTTCTCCTCACGGACCCACATTTTCATTATAAAACTGTTATAGGCCAACCATTTTGTCATAAATACTGCAATCATTCATGGACAATTTCAGTAAGCAATATACTAAGGCTGATTTGTCAGGTTCATTGTATCTATTATTGACAAAATATAACGATAATGTACAAAACCTTTTCATGATGTTTATAATAATATGCCCATCCTTTTGTTTTCGTCAAATCACCATCCGATGCATCATTAGAATTCAATTCACAGTTCTGTAACATCCTCTGATAGTTGACGGATTTACAAAATGGTCTGTCTCTACAAGCCGTCCAGCATTCCGTAAGAGATGGAGTGTGCATTGTTAATCGAACGTTTCCTTCGAGTCGTCGACTGAGTTTCAAATTACTATCATATCCATCAGTCAAAGTTTCGGCTACATGAAAACAAAACGGTGTGAAAATGACACAAATAATGTATTTCATATCCATATTGCGATGAAATAACGAAACTGAACTATGTCGTATACTGTCGTAAAATATGTTGTCTGAATATATGTTCACTCGATTAAATTACATCCACCGAAATAATAAAATATTATCTAAAATATAATTTTTAATATATTAAATTAGCTTTTTGTCTGCTATGTTATTCCTGTGCAATTACATTTAATGTGGTCTCCAATCGAAATATTAGATTTTCACTTTGTTCACGTCATTTTCAGTCAATAGTTCTTAAAAATTGCGAAATTTCGGTTTGACAATGTAAAATCACATGGGTTATTATATTGTGATTGTTTGGCGCTATGGACACATGTAAAATTAATATATTTTTTGTAAAACGATACGAGCACAGATTTATCCTTACAAAGTATAAACAAAGACAGTACAATGCAAGTTATTAATATTTGAAAACAACCGCGGTGTTAAAACTCGAAATATTTGCACAAACCATTCAAAAATGAGCAGCTATTAAATAAATATGTTCTCTTAATCAAATTGTACGTGATCATTATTGTAATTAAAAGCAAACACTACGGTTGTTTTGGCATGTTTGGTAGTGATAGTCACAGGGATATCCGCATGTATAAAACACATATCCCAAGAGTCGGCAATAAATAGTTTATGCCAAAGGCCAGAGGTAAAACCAATATAATTGGAAGTTTGAGGAAAAACAAGTGAGCGTGAATATAGACACGGAACAAACATAAACACTTCAATGCAGAAGTCGAGCACGACGCAATGGATAAAGTATAAGCATCAGGCAACGTGTTCACAAAATATTAGTTAACAGGATAAGGATCTAGATCAAACATACGTTCTTGCAAATTTTGAGAAATGTTGTATTCAAAAATAAATCTTTTTATATAATGTGATAGATATGAACGATATTTGCACAACTTTTAAGACACTAAAGATAGGTTTCACGTTGATTTAAAAATGGATTATGATTGATAAGTTAAGAATTATTCTTGAAAATTGATCCTGATATGATCTGTATCAAATTCAATGAAAAGTATAATTTATTAATTTCTCAACAAAATAGTAGAGTTATGAGGGTTTTCGCAATGTTAATCAGAAGAGTTTAGGTATTTTTGTGTTAGTTTATGAACAGTACTGCATACAGTATTCAACTGCTTTCAGATACTGGCCAATATATTTCAGAATCAAACTGATCCAGATGAGTTGATCCTTTGTGAACACAGTGTCTTACGCTTTCCTTATGTGTTCGGGTTTTGGAAGGTTCGCCACCATATAGTGTTAAACCCTTACTGTCGTCGCACAAGCAAAGAACGAATGATGACAATCAACTGTAAAAGGGTTAAATCACCAAGCATGCAGAGCGTTCTAGATACGTAGATTCATAACCTTTCTTATTAAAGGTGTGGATGCGTTTAGTTACCAAAGACATAGACACAGTTTGTAAATCATTTTACCATAAAACTCTGGATATAAAAACTCTGGATGTGAAATACCATATCGCAAATGTGTTCTTAATTTGAAAATATACTGGCCCGTAAGAGGCAACCGTCGATAATAGATTTAGAAAAGTGCTAAATCTGCAAGTGTAACTACTTCGGGATTAAATATGTTTGACAGCATACTAACCTGAGAAATTAATGTTCATATCATAAAGCACTTACTTGTTTGTTGCAATAACAAAGACTAATGCTTTCATTGTTAGACCAGTCATTCGTTAATGCGTAACTAATTCTATATCACTTTATCAAATCCCAAAGCTATGCGTTGAATAATGCAAGCTCGTTTGATTTAGTGTTACTGTCATTGAATACAAACGTTATCTATAAATATTACAATGGTAGGCTGCATGATTAGACGTTAAATTATGCAACAGAAATTTATTTTACAAATGTTCAATACATGTTGCCGGCCATACATATTCACGATAAGGTTCATTTACACCATCTAACGGTTATCAGATTCCGTTGTAGAAAAACGCTTATAAAAGACATCGCGAGCTGTTCACAAAGTACTTCATGTTTCACATTGTCACGATTGCCGATGGGCACCCGTCACTTTCCGTGTACGATTAAAACATTCATCTGAGCACAAACATTGTTGACGATAATCTACTTTAGTACAACAACAATTAATCATTTCTGTTCAAAGTTCCTACACAAACGCGGAAAGTATATTTATGTTTGACTGCATGTAATGTTTTGACATAATTGCTTATCGACGTTCAACCGTATAACAATATAAATAAGATAGACATACATGTCATTATACTGGCATGTAATGCAAATAATTGTATATATGATGTCATTATAATGGCGTGTTTTTGTGTACTACAAATATTTGTATGTAGAAGATAAAATAATGATGTAAAGTTGACACGCTTCTTATATAGCCGCTGTATATGATGTCATTATAATGGCATGTTTTTGTGTAATGCAAATATTTGTTTGTTGAAGATAAAACAATGATGTAAAGTTGACACGCTTCATATATAGCCGATATATATATGTACTGTCCTGGTTGCTACACAGGTCTCAGACATTCTGTAGGGAAATAATGATTACAGTAAAACCTCACTTTAAGACCACCTCAATATTAAGAACACACTTTTCAAGTCCATTTTCACTGTTTTGCTCTTTATTCAACCTCAATATTAAGACCACCTAATTAAGAAGCCCAGTTTCCATGGTAATAATATACTACTGTTTACTGCAATGCAGTGCCATTGGTACTGACATTCCATGCAGAAATAAAAGCCTCAAACAAACTAAATAGTCATGTAATAATGACCTGTCCGTTATATTCTATTTGCTACTGGAATGTTCCATTTCCTTGTATAGGTGTTTGTTTTAGTGTGTTATTTGAGAGTTGAACCGGCGTAGAAATTCTGCTTCGTACCCATTACAAAGCAGTGGCTTCGTGGCGTTAATTCTTTATACACGGTAACTTATGATTCAAAGATATACTTTGCTAATTTTTTAGTTCTTTTGTTTACCTTAACAAACATGAAAAATGTACTTTATCTAGTTAAAACATCCATAAATATGCATTATCACAGAATATATTTATAATGTTTTGTCTGTATTTGTTGAAAAAAGACGTTTGTATTATCATAAAATTAAAGAAACTTCCAGTTTTTACACAAACAGGTGTTTTTACTAGTTTTATGCGTTAGAAATATGATTAAACAAGATTGTTTTAAACATTTATACATGGCAATGGTTCTTATTAATGATGTTTTAGACTATGTAACAACAATACTGGATAAAACCCATTAACAAGTTTAGGTTCAGGTGAGCCAAGTACATCTTTAATGGATGAGTGTAACTGCCCGATATTCATCGAATATCACCGATCACCCGTTTGCAACAATGAAACACTCCAATTGAAGACTAAAACAGCCAGATCCAGAACACTAGAACATCTTATAATACGTAACTCAAAACAATCGTCATAGTTGAGTGCGTGACCAGTAAATGTATGGGGTGAAACAAGGTCTAGATCATTACAGCGCTACCTTACATCACAACCGGCCGCACCCCTGTCTACGGTGGGTCTACGACGGACTTCGCAGAAAGTCCGTGCGTACTAACGCACGGGTCTGCAAAGTTTTTTAAGCACGCAGACCGCCGCAGAAGGCTGTTGGACATGTCCAACAGTTTCTGCGTTTGGCTACGTTTTTTCTTGAACGCACGTGTCACGTGCAGTCATCTTGCGTTGACTGAAAGGTTTCTGGCACCAGATACATATTGCAAGATCTGCAAGATCGCCGCACAACCAGTGTACTTGCACTGTGCAAACGCGACAAGGTGACCGCACATCTTACATCAAACTTGTGCTCGCTGTAGAGCGGAAGACCTGAGAAAATTACATAGACTACAGAGTCTTTCTGCGGATAAATCAAGAAAAAGAGGCTACTACATCGCACATAAACGAGTCAGTTCAATACAATGGAAGTTATTAATATTTGAAAACAACTGCTCTTTTAGAATTCGAAATATGTGCTCGAACCATTCAAAATGAGCAGATATTAAATAGATCAGTCAGTTCTCTTAATCAAACTATACGTGCATACAATATTGTAATTAAAGCAAACAATAAGGTTGTTTTGGCATGTTTGGTAGTGATAGTCACAGGGATATCCGCATGTATAAAACCCAGATCCCAAAAGTCGGCAATAAAATAGTTTATGCCAAAGACCATAGGTCAAAAAAATATTCGAAGTTTGAGGGACAACCAGTGAAAGTGAATATACACGTAGCAAACATAAACACTTCATTGCAGAAGTCGAGCACGACAAGATGGATAAAGTATAAGCATCAGGCTCCGTGTTCACAAATACTTAGTTATTATGATCAAGATGAAATATACTTTCTTGCAAACTTTGAAAAAGGTTGTATGCAAGTCTTAATATCTTGTTATATAATGTGATAGATATGAACGTTTTGCAAATCTTTTAAGACATTAAAGTTAGGTTTCATGTTCATTTAAAAAGGATTATGATTGATAAGTTAAGACTGATTCTTGAAAATTGATCCTGATATCTGTATCAAATTCAGTGATAAGTATTTAATTTAATTTAATTTAATAATTTCGAGTTTTGAAGGTTTATACAATGTTAATTAAACGATGTTATGTATTTTTGTGTTAGTTTATGCATAAAGTCTTAAACTGCTTTCAGAAGCTGGCCAATTTATTTCAGAATCAAATTGATCCAGATCAGTTGTTTCTTTGTGAACACAGGGCCTGACGCCTTCCTTCTATGTTCGGGTTTTTGAAGGTTCGCCACCATAGAATGTAAAACCCTGCATGTCATCGTGACCCTTTCTGAAATAGCAGACTCTTCTTCTAACATAACTGCATCCTAGGTAGAACATCGCCTCATCGGAGATTACATAGTTCTTCCAATTACCATTCCTCAGTCGCATATACAGCTTCCAAGACCTTTGCCTGCGAGTAATGATCTGCCTGGCATTTAGCTAATGAACACCGCACTTTTTTCGGAGTTTGACTTGTATTTTTGTTTGCTTCTACTCGCGAAAGATTGCTACAGTTATTCCGTACTCTCAGAAGTCTGTTCGGCCGATGATAAAGACGCCAGAAGAGTGCCGTTAAAATCATGCGGCAAAATCCCATGTTTTTACTAGGCTTTCGCGTGGCTCTGTTACGAAGACGCGCGTAAAAGTCGGAGTACAGAGACACGTATGGGGAGTTAGGTTGGTCCTAGCTATCATACGACCGATTGACCTCACGACATTTCACCGTTTCGTGCTGCAGAACACACAGCTCCCTTTTTATGGCAAATATTACGTATAGTACCAATAGAAATCGAATAACCCTGCTCCGCAAGCACTTTCTGGATGGTTCTATAGGAGTGGTTAGTCTTCAAAAGACCAAGAACAATGTCATCTACAAATTCATTAATTTTACAACGAACCGTATTGAATATACAGTGAATGTATATAATACCTTATACATTACACAGTAAGGTTGAATATCGATTATTCGAATTTATCTTTAAAGCACGAGAAAAAATAGTGTTTTATACTGTTCAAACATGAGTTGAACACCTCTCGTACACATATCACTATAATAAAATATTTACTTACTCACTAACTTCCTTATGAATCTTTCAGTTGTAAGGTATCACATAGTTATTGAAAAAAATATATACCATTACTTGAAATATGTTTTGATATTGATCAAAGATGTTATCAATTAAGTGTTTGCATGTTGCTTAGGTAATGATTTAATTGTTTTATATGATTGTAAGAAGAGACTCGTGAAATATTAATAAAGAATTACAAACATAAAGTTAGATGCACGTATGGAAATTTAACCCACATGAATTGGTGATAAAGTCGAATACATTATTCATATCGTGTGAAGTTATCAGTTATGACCAGGAAATGCTCCTGGGACCATATTATAGAAGCATCTAAAGTGAATTTAAAATATGTTCACTTAATTTCAAAACTTCAAACGAATATAATTGCTAACCCACATTAAATGTGTTACGCTGTTTAATGGTAATGACAACAACATGTTAATAATATGCATTTATCACTCTTGATTTAACCATATTATAAATAAACATGTTACGGAAAATGTAATTTTAAGGATAAGGACGAACCTTTACTTAAGATGTTTCTGTAATATTGCCCTTGGTCTCCCTCCGATATATCAAGACTTAGGAAATCCATTCAAACCAAATTCACTTGAGTACCTGAGACAATTGCATAGATTACAGAGTCCTCCTTCGGATAAATCAAGGAAAAGAGGCTACTACGTCGCACATGAACGAGTCAAGTCCAGTAAAACCACTGTTTGAATAGAGCCAAATTTCGATCCCTATATATATATCTTGATGGCCCATATTGTCTTTAAGAGCTTGGAGCATATTTGTGCTCAGCTTTTCATGTTATATGAGTTTTTCTAGTCTCTTGGGAATGGATCGCGACACGGAGATATAGTATACCATCATGTAATTTCATGTAAATAAATAATAGAGATTTTCAACTGTAAATTTTCCATGCAATGATACTTAATGAGTGAGTTGATTTTTCGACAACCGTTTTAACCACACATCGAAATGATCTAGTGTCTTTTCTCTTTCGTACTGTAGTATTACACTAGACTTTATTATATCAAAGGTGTGTTTGGTTCTATCTTGTTTACATACAAACCTTTTTGTCATATTGTCACATTTCAATTTTGACTGTGTTTGTATATATTAACAGCTAGCAGTTTATTACATGTATATAGAAACAAGTAGTTTATATTTGAACAACTGTCATGTATGTTATGCATTTATATGTACATTGTATATGCTTTCTCTCTTATATGTTATGTACGTATGTTAAAAAAACTATAATATACATGTTTATATACATGTATATAAACATTTAATGAGTGAGTATGTAGCATGTCACGTGGGATCATCTGTCTACAGCAGTAATAGACAAGGTTTGACAGAACTATTTGATATTTCCCACAGATGTTGAGCAACAACTACTAGAACAAATGCGATATAATACAATGCATTATAGGATGGCCATAACCGAACGATTCATATAAACTTGACGTTGTCTCAATTATTTGATTCGCCCGACGGCTCGCGTCACCGTTAATGGGTGGAGGTAGATGGGGCAAATCCAACAACAAACACAATGATACGCTAATAAGAATATATCGGTCGCATCTTTAATAAAATGTATTATAAATATATGAGTACAGAGATAGTTTGATATTATTGTCGAATGTTTATAATTTTACATGAAATATGTTTAGATATTGTGATGAGATGAAGAAAACAAGGAAGTACGGACAAAGACAATAAAACATTGACTGGAATTAATATTAATTTATTATTGTTAATTCTCGAAATGCATGTTAAATAATACGTATGGAAATGACACATATATATACAGAGAGAGAGCGAGATTCTAGCAGGTATGGAAATATAACCTTCAAAACTGGAGGTAATGCTGAACACATCTATCGGGTAATGGCGGATAAATTCATGCAGTATTGGTTAGTCACGTGATAAAAAAATTGAAAATGACAACTAATACAAGCATGATGATACTACATTCTGCAACTATGAACATGAAACTATGAAACTACGAAACTACGAAACTACGAAACTACGAAACTACATCTGCGCTACTTTATTGTTGATTATATATAAGTTTACAAGACTTAAAAAGTTATGTAATGTTCACCTAAAAGATTGTGGACTAAAAATAGTTTATATTTCGAAACTTATATATTTACTGGTATAGTAATATAAGTTATTCGCCAACTACGATCTTAGTCTTAGAAATATTCAGCATGTAAGGTCCTTTATATCAGTTAAAAAATGAAAACATACACGAACCAGACACAGTGAAATAGTCTACAAAACATGATAAGGGACCAGTTCCTTTACACCTTTTAAAACGGAATTTCAAACGTTATACCTCCAACATGTGTATATAAGATTTAACAAGCACAACCCAACCTCCCATATGTATCTCAAATGTATTGTAAAAGAATCGTCTTGGCATATTTCGAGACTTATCGACATGCGTCTCACACGTTAGCCATTTGATGGCTATTTCGTTTAGTCCTATAGCGCAACAATCTGTCTTCGGTATTGAGTCCTCACGATTTTCATAGATGACGAAATAATTATAACGGTTATCATCACAATTGTTCTGTCCGTCACTAGCAAATCGTTGATGTGTATTTCTGTGATCACCAATGCTGACTGGAACAAAACCAGTGTAAATGTATGGCCCATGGTCAGTTGATTGGGTAAAATCGGAATGATCATTAAGAAATACAGCAAGATTGAAATATCTTGACCAAACTGTGATATTCGGCTGTAATGATTGGATAAAGAAGTCAAGTGATGCAATGTAGTTTAGAGAGAAATGTGTATCCAAGGTTACTTCTTGTATGTAATCGCAAAATAGGTCAACTACTTGTCCACTACTGGTGTCGTTACTTTTATATGAACCAGCTACTTTGTCACCGGATACTGTAACATCCGTGCTTGTCACTGAAATACATGAACTGGGAGGTAATTGTTTATTTATATTCATGGCAGTAATAAATACATATGTGAGAATAATCAATTTATAGATTAAACATTTTTCCATTCTGAATATTGATCCGTACTCAATACCTTATGACCTTTAAGTTTCCTTAAATTCATATTATGGTTCAGAATTTCAACTGTAATGTTTTCATTGCAATCCACGAAAAAGATGCATCAAGTACAAGTAAATACCTTTACAAAGAGGTCTTCAAGTCCAAATGAAAACATAATTCACAAATTGTAAACTAGCAAAAAGAAATTAATTTGAAATGTTTCATTCCTTGTTATAACAGAAATTGCAAGACCAGCTGTATAGAAAACTTCTGTACCTGGAAAGCAATCTATTGTGATGGTGAATATCCCTTTAGGGCTACATACTGATACCTCAGGTACGTTGAGTCCACTTGATGTCATAAAACCTTCATTGCAGACCAGTACCACTTTACTTCCAACAGTCAACATATTGCCGATCACATTGCCATGTTGGACATTAAGTGGTGGACATTCTGCGTAATAAAATGCGTCTATTGTTAACCAGTAATATGTTGCTCAAGGTTACACTGCAAGATTACAAATTATCAGACACAATTACTTCTCTGCTTTAAGAGTGTGAACCATTGACTGACTTGAAGAAACAACCGATGCCTTTGTTCCCTCTCACATACCGGAACAGTATGACATTTGTTAAATAAAGCAGACAATCAGTGCATTAATGATTTTGTGAATTGTGCTACTTTTCGGCTCTTTAATTCAAAAGCCTAATTACTTTCGCCTCGCTGCTGTTTATATTTACGAGGTCAAGTTTCGTCCGTATTTCGTCGGTTGGTTGATCAATATAATATCTCGTTCATGTTTCTTAGTTTTAAAATTATTGAACGAGATGAATGAAAAAAATATGAAGCTCGGAAGTATCGATTTGACCCAGAACAACGTACTTTTAAATAAAGTAGTATTAATACAATCACGAACAAACGCAAATGCAAATTTTAACATTAATAAATAATCATTAGTGGTATACGGTCAATTGTTTAATATTGAAATTTCGATTGCTTCGTGAACAGCGTTTGATATTGTTAAGCATATTCATTACCAGTTGCCTGGTTGTTAGTATGCAGATTTCCTCTAATATTAGTTAATTTACTTGAAACGGGTATATTCAAATTATCGATCTAGACGTTATTAATATTTTACAGGTAAACATTATGTTCATAGTAAATACTCGTGACTTAAAACAGCATCACATTATTTTAAGTGGCATAACATTTTTTCAAGATATTCCCTGTTTATAAACCACCCGAACTGCTTTTCAATTATCATCAAACGGCATTTTTCGGCACAGCCGTACTAACATGGTTTAACTAATTGCAAACAAATAAAATCTTACGTTAACAACCAATGCAGCTTTTCTTCAACCGAACAACGTTTGTAACCTAGACGCGGATTGGTTAACCTTTCGATAAAGGTTACGTCACTGAATTCCGGTGAATTTACCGAAATCCATTTTGGATCTGTAGTCACCAGCAATCGTAACATCTCGGCATTTTTTTATGTTGCACAACAAATCTTAACCTTAAAATTGCGCTGACCATCTTTTTTAATATATTTCTTTTTTCTTCTCTGATAGCTATATGGAATTTTATAAACCACCTGAACTGCTTCTCAATTCATAAAACGGCATTATATTCATTTGATATCGGCGCATTTCTGAACTGAAAGTAGCCTATTTAGACATAAAAACGGTAGTAGGATTTTATGTTACTTACAGTAATATCATGCTTATTCTTTGTTCATTTGCTTACCAAAACAAACATGAAAGATATATTTCCTATAGTTAAAACATCAATAAGCATGCATAAATAATGAATGAACTCGTAATGGATAGATCTGTATTTGTAGACATACGAAGAGAGATGTTTGTCTGTTAGTAATATGGTAAAAAAATCGGTTTTCAATCGGTAATATACTGCAATGTTTCTTATTATAAATCTTTTAGCCAACGTCACAACAATAATAATATGTTTATTTCTCCTCCATATATGAAAATTTGAACAAACAATATTCATACAAAAGACATTAGCATACATAACTATCCATGTAAAAAGTAGATGACATATTCATAAAGATGAACATATAATGTGCATATGATATCACATATAACAATAAATATAATACAAGATATATCATATAACAATGAGCTTACAATACGCACCTTATCAGACACACGTGCACATATAATAAACATATTGCATTTTAAGACGACATACATAAACATTACGTCACCCCAATAACGTCAGGCTTTAGAAATGTGAGTTGCTAAGGTAGAACACTGATTAGATTGTAAAAATAGAGACAATGCTTGAAAGTGATTACGTTAACCACGGATTGCGACAGTTTAACTATCCTAACACGAAAACGAAATGTCTAGGCTCAAGTTATTCGTTTAACGTTCGCAAGCTGTACCAAAACCGTCAATGATTCAAACCGAAATCGAAAAGTGTAAAGCATTGTAATGGTAAACATGCAATCATCGACCCTTATTTGGATTTAATGAAAATACGCAAGACTTTGGTATATACTATTTCAAGTGACTGACACCTTCATGAATTATGCATGACATTTAAAGCGTATATTAGGTTACTGATGCAATCTGAGTAAAGAGGCAAATATATAACTGTAGATTATCTCAGTATTAATCGACACGTAAATGGATTTCATGGGGCATAACGGAAGTTTTGAATAGATTTCAGTCTTTACAATTTAAGGCTACACGTATCTCTATTAATGACTTCTCCACTCTATATGCATCACTTCCTAGTGACTTAATTAAAACAAAACTTACAAATTTGATCGAAAAAAATCATTTGGAAGCAATCAACATACATACTTGGCCTGCAACGATGAAAGGGCATTCTTTGGATGCTCTTAATTTTTTACTGAATAATAGATAGCTTGGTGTACCAACAGAAAGTTGGTATTCCTATGGGAACTATCTGTGCTCCACTTATAGCCGACTTATTCATAATCTGTTATAGTATGAAAGAGATTTTATGTTATCATTATCCATTGAAAGAGAAGGAAGAAGTTTTAATTCACGACATAGTTATATACAATACACATTTGAAATAGACCGTAATGGTCCATGTTCAAAATAGACATGGATAATTAAATATTCTTTAATTCAGATTTGCTCTTCAAATTCCGATAGAGAGGAAATAAAGAAAATAGTACAATAATCGTTTAAAAGTACAGATATCGATATACCGTGTTGTAATAAGCTAAAATGCAAGTTCTATATTATTTCACTTGTAACACATACTATTTAATAGTCATAGTTTATGCATTAACTCTAACGATGTATCCTTATAGGTACACTATATAAGGACCACAGCTAAGTAACTATGTACAATTGCAACGATAAAATAATATTGAATTTGTTCTCAATGTTATATATAATAAATATTGGAGTTCCATATTTAAAATCAATCCTAACGCTGATTCCTTATCGACACGAAGCACAAGTACGACAGCAGGGTTATAATGCACTATTATAGTAAAGATAGCAACTATAGTGAACATTCAAATTATTTTGTACGCGATATTAGATAAATATCGCAACTAAAAACATTAAAAAACTAGAAATGTGTCCATAGGACACAGGTGCCCCCATTTGCAGCCTTTGTCAAAAAAGCAAATGCTATTATTCTGCTCAAGAGAACAACTGTACTGATTATGGTGATAAGTCAAGGGTCATAACTTTGCACTTACTAGATACAGGCAAACACGAAACCCCAGGTGCACAACTATACAGGTTGGTGAACATTCCTGTACAGTTTGGTGAGTGTAGCTGATATACTATTGGAGATATGTGCGACACAAAATTGCACGCTCTGTATGCTATATTTTCAATCAATCAAGGGCCATAACTTTGCATTTACTGAGCTCACCGAATTATGAATCCCCAGGTGCAATATACTACATGCTTGTGAACATTTCTGTAAAATCTTATAACTCTGGCTCATATACTTTTGGAGATATGTTTGACACAATGTTGCATACTCTGTAGGCTATATTTTAACTAAGTCAGGGGGCCATAACTTTGTACTTACTGGGCACAGCCAAACATGAAACCCCACGTGTACAACTTCACATGCTGGTGAACATTCCAGTAAAGTTTAATGAATCTAGCTCATATCCTTTCGGAGATATGCGTGACACAAGATTGCATAGTCTGTAGGCTATATTTTAACTAAGTCAAGGGCCATAATTTTGCACTTACTGGGCACAGCCAAACATGAAACCCAAAGTGCACAACTTCACATGCTGGTGAACATTCCTATAAGTTTAATGTCTCTGGCTCATATCCTTTCGGAGATATGAGTGACACAAGATTTTGTGGCGACGGAAGAACGGACAGACGGACGGACGGACAAGGACACATCTATATGCCCCCCCTTTATAATTTATTTTTTCCTGACATTGAACTTTTCTCGACATAAACAGCAAGATTACGCAGCACTTGACAATTGTTTTAAACATATTTGGCTTCACGCGATAATAAGGTTTGATGTCAATATGTCTGATTGACTCGTATAATGTACATAACAAATGATATATTTAGTATATACGTTCATTTTGTGTTGAATACGTATGCTAAATTTCTCATATGTGCAATTTATATAGTGTTCACGTTATTTTCTCCCCAGTTTCGACCTATTGTTGCCATTGTTGACTTTTCCTGTGATGCATTTCATCAATTAAATCCTCCATTGTTTCTCCTCTTCGATTCTCCTAGTTATCTCTTATGGTAGGCCAGGCCAATCCTTGCACCCCTGTTCCCTAATAGATGTACCATTGAGCCTCCACAAAATGCCAAATGTTTTATGGATTGTTGTTTTCCCGGAGATCTGTTTGGGGAGGCACTATCTTATGAATGTGACGTTCCCTGTAGCAACTTATTCTCCCTCTATATCTCTCTCTTTCTTACTTATCTATGATTTATGTGAATGGTATTTATAATTCTAAAAAAGCATGAATTGATACAATAATTAAGTGCATTGTCGATTGTAAGACCATCTATTCGAGTAGGTTTTAATGCGGTTTTAATCGGGTTCGAACTACTATAGATAGTACCTAAGGCCCGACTTCAGATGGGACAGTAGGGCCTCTTCCCGAAACTTGGCCATCAAGAAGCACAAATGATTTGAAACCTTAATGTCGCTAAATCAGGTTCTACAGATCATGAGTTGAGATAATCAGGGATGTTGAAGTGATGGCATGGTTGGGAATATCGTTACAAACGAGGTTTATGCCGATTTGGGATAGCGTCAACGAGATTGGTTTAGTGGCTGTATTTCTGTCAAAGCCGAAGGTTATTGATCACATATCGTCGTTGACAATTTGGATGTGCAACTTTTCAGTCAGACGCATTGAACGCCGCACCCACCCACCGTCGAACTGTAATGAACTAACTTAAAGGAAAATAGAACAATATCCCGTAGGTTGGAAAAAAACATGCGTGTTAACTCCATACAGGCATTCCTCAGTTCCGAATGTTAAAATGGATGAAGGTTTAGCGTCTCAATTAAAGAGAAGTGATTTTAACGACTATGCCTTTATATATACAAAGATGGACACTAGCTACACCACATCAGTAGGAAAATTTCTTCATCGATTCTGCGCCGAACACCACCTCCAATGCCAGACAATATCGGTTACCTACAGTGCATAATTATAATTGGCTTAGCATTATCTGTATTGATTCCGACAGCGCGACAAATAAAAAACAAGTATGGGTACATATATAATACAACATCGATAATACGACCACCATTTGGACTCTTCAAATTGGTCTTAATATTGAGATGGTCTAAATATTGATGTTGAATAAAGGGCAAAACAATGAAAATGGCCTTGAAAATTGTGTTCTTGAGGTGGTCTTATTATTGAGGTGGTCATATTATTGAGGTGGTCTTATTATTGAAGTGGTCGTTAGGTGAAGTTGTACTGTATATAAAACAAGTAAGGGATTGACTTAAACAAAATTATGATTAACTTGACGTTCGTAACATTTTAGCAATGTAAGAACAAATATCTGGGTTAACATTGGATTGATTCAAAACAACTTTGATGGGTATGATATTGTTCAAACACAAGGCATGTGTGAGAAGGTGGCGAATTATTAACACATCTCAGTAAATTATCACATATCTTAAAAATTACTACATTACGACATTATCGAATCTATTAACCCTTAAACGGCGAAATATCACATCTTTATGATGGATACTGATAATACTATATACTCAGCCGGTGTATTCAGGTTGCGTGGACTTCTTAGGGTTACAAGAAAAGGACTTAACGCAATATCCTTTCAACATATACGCAATAGATCATTATAATCAACAGGTATTTTCACATATAATTAGTTTTTAAAATGCTGTAAAATGACGATTTACAAACATTTCCCAGGAATAAAACTTTGCGTTTTTAAATGGGCGGAGTTTATATGATATATATAAAATATGAGGGCTATTTAGTTTTTAGTATATATAATTAGTGCTACTGTCTGTATCCGAAGTTATAAATTTGAAGCATCAATAAACATGCTACACTAAGAGTCCGCGAACTTCTTGAACAATCCTCGTATGTGTGATACAAACATGAACTACTTTACCATGCTTATTGACATACTTCGAGACATTTGGTAATGCCCCAATGCTCCTATTTCCGACACAACCAATGTCTCCACATGATATCGTGTATCATTAATGCATTGATTTCGGAATATTTTAATAAAATTGAGAAAAATCCAGTACAAATAGTTCAGCCTACTCTTATATACTGACCAACCAACTAACCACACAATGCACCATTACATATCACAGACTTAGTAAAATTTCATGCTATTTGTCCTATGTGCCTATAGACGGACAGTAGATGTATAATACATTCACGAAAGTGTTATTTCGTGTGAAGAATGTAAACACAATAGTTATGGCATTAACACCACTGAGATTATATTTAATAACAAAAATATGTTTGGTTATATGGTGCCTCTTATTTATTACTAGTAAAATGTTAATAATAGATAGATATATAGATTTATTTCAACATATAATGTACAATTTACATGGCAATATAAAATTAAGACATATATTAATAACAACAATATGCATGAATCAATAAAGCCATATTAATCAACATTATATGTTAAGGATAACACAAAAAAGAGTACAAGTAAAAACTTTTATTTATAATAACTATGGAGAAGCAATGTCGGCCTATAGAAAGCGATGGACTGAGTACACATATCGATACCCGATTAGTTATTCTTTGCGATGTGTAGTATACGTCTGGCAGTATTCAGCTGCCGCACACCACTCTGCTTTGTTTACAGTGACATTTTATTTTATAAAGTAATTATTTACTGGTTGTACCATGCTTATGAATATAATGTGTGGATATTTATAGATTAGGTAAATGCCATTGTTGGCAACATTGAGAATACTCGACTTTTTTGTAGTATTAGGTTTCAATATTTAAAACACATATGGGTATGGAGAAAATTGTGTTACTTTATCCATTCTGTGTTCGGAAAAATGTATCTTCTTCGATTTAAGCATTGATGCTGAGATGTGTTTGTGATTCTTGATATAAAAACAACAACATGGATATGTTTCGTATAATATACAGTTTACTTACGCTTTCATTAATTTCTTCAACTGTGCTTTCGACAAAAATTGACACCAAAAACTTGAAATTAAGTTGGCGATTGAAGGGAAGTGTCCGTTCTTCTATGCACGGCCTGTCTATAAATGATTGTTGGAAGGCTTGCAAGGAAAGAACATTTTGTAAGTCTGTCAACTATCAGAGAAGTTTTCATACATGTGAATTGAATACTGACAATGTTGACGAAGAAGTGGGAATTTCTTTGACGAGAACGAAAGGATGGTTGTACTACCATAACCACAATGAAGAGGAGGTAATATGATCAGTATAAAAAATTACTTTTCGTTCAAATTAAAAATATACTAGTTAGATATAGAACTGCGTCGCCTTAATTCTACACTGACGTAAGTAGCATTTTGTTAGTTTTGAGAAATAAACGTTTAAAGATTGAAGAGGCAATAACTTTTTCGTAAAGAGACGAATTTTTCAGAAATTTTCTGTCAGGTTTCTGGTTACCATGATCTGCTTAACGCCGTATGTCAATGTGGCATTGTGGAATTAATCAATAATGCACCTAAGTGTTAAAAGGGCTTATAATATTTTTTGTTTTAACCTCACAATGCTATTGAAAAAGAACTTTATCGTGAACAAAAACATTACTTAATTTGTCATCCTAAAGTCCAAGGGTTTAGTTGAATGTTGAGACATGAACAATGACAAATCGAAATACAAAAAGGAAAATCAATATGTTGTAAAATCAGTTTCACTCTTCAAAGACTTCTTTTTTAAGTTTACTTTCTTCCAATTTTCATATCAATGTCCCCATATTTTAGAACTGGTCATTCTCCCTGTGTTGTCAGGTCCAACTAATTTGCTAGAGCCCTACTTAATTTTGAAAATAACTAGTCCTGTGGACGACGATGTTGGAATTGTTAGTGCTGATCCCTATTAGAACCGTTCTTATCAATACAGTTGGGCCAAACTATTTGACATGGAATGATGCATCACTCTTTTGTTATTAAACATTCATTATTTTGTAACATTGTTGTAGTTTTCTTTGCATGTAACTGACACAACCAGCATATGTGAAAATGTGCCATTAGTTTCATCAATTGTCATGCCCAAGAAATATATTAATACGATATTAAGAAAGTTATCTATTGATAATTCGATTACACTCATTACAGACTTTGTTAAACACAGTTAGTATTGGCTGAAGATCAGGAACGCAAGTCGCAACAGTTTGATGGACTGACAACACTTCAGGGATATGATACTCGTACTCAAACTTACTCGAGTACCAATTTTAAAGTACTCAGTAATAGCGCCTCTCTGGACAGTCCGAAACGTGTATGTATTCGAAACATGCACTACATCTATTATGATGTCAAAGTACAGAAACAAAAACATTTTGCTTACAGTTTTAATATTCAAATTAACCAAATGCAGTTCTAAGTCAGACCAACGCCATGGTTGAATTTATTTGGTTAACTTGTTACGGCCTTGTGGAAGTACCCTTAATTCATAAACTTGACTTACGTCTTTGTGGAATTGGGGTTCAGTCTATTTAGAACAGTTCTTAATGGTAACAAATATCACCATCAAGTATAGCTCCATCCTCGGTACCCAGGCTATTCATACATTATGATAATGTTATGCATAGCCTGGGTACCGAGGATGGTAGAGCTCAAAAAGACGAACAAAACGATACCAAAAACTCCATATTGCCAAAAAATGACTTACGTCCCGCTGGAATTAAGGCGACGAACTGTCAGTCCAAACCATGAATGTAAGATTATTTTCGCTGTTTTCTTACATACATGTATGTGCACTATTTCACTCGTCAGAACCAAAACTTACACAAGTTGAATTGTCAAAATTACATGACAGCCAGCGCCCTCTACATACTATTTTGTTTAAGCTAAGTTGTTATGAAAGCATTGGTGCTTATTCTAATCGCTTTCGAGTCCGTATCCTAGAAAATCAGTACCGGTGTCTTACGAGGATGTGTGTGCATGAACTCTTTGGAGCTCGAACCAAGAACATCTAGGTTGAGCGACCGACTCATTTATCCACTACATGCTCTCTTCGGACTTGTTACTTTTTAAATTGTCATTATTTGATGCTATAGTTGGAGACTTGGTCAGAAATATCGAACAGTCAAAACCATTATCACTCAATTGAACCATACTTGACCATCATGCCTGCGCATGATTTATCTTTATTCAATTGATTTTACTGATCGATCGCAAAATGCAATATAATAGGGATTAAACTATGATTACATAATGACCAATTAAACGGCAACATGCTTCTTTGATATTGATGAACAGTTTATGTATAACATAGATACTTTCATTCGGGCGCATAGAAACGACCAACTTACGTAGAGCAAATTAAACACTTAAAAGAAGTAAATGTTGGAACTTATACAGACAAATTTCAAACCACATTTTAAAGATTATTATAAAATGTTCATATGAGCATATGAACGTTACCATTAGATGGAGCCGTATATGTTTGTCATATTTATGTCATTCTCTGAGATTTTTGTCCCAAATGACATATCTGGGCGAAATTGAGTTAACGTTTCGGAATGCAGGGATATTTGTAGGTTAATACAAAACAAATTGTGTTCAGGGTATGTTTTCAGATACAATAATAGTTTATAAATATATGTTTATTATTCTTTTCCTTAAGAAAAGGGGCCGCCTCAAAATTTATTGATAATTGTTTTGCTTCTGCTTGCTGCTGAATCATAAATAGTTTACAAGAATGTTTCAACTAGCTGTTGCAATTAATGCGAACACATGACGTCATAATTTGAAAACATGACGTAATCTTTATTGGGCTTTTCTCAGAAACTAGGCTCAGTGGATTCGGGCAAAACATCTCCGAGACTGATACTTTTTCCTTATGGTCTGTCAGGCTATTCTTTGCGCCTCTGTTCCTTAGCGTATGTACTCTTTAACCTCCTCAAGTGCCTTATGTTTTATGGATTGTTTTTTCCCGAAGGTCTGTGTGGGGAGGCACTGTCTTATGTATGTGGCGTTCCCTGTAGCTACTATTCTCTCTCCTTTGTCACATATATAATACCCAGTTACAGTATGTTCGTTAGGAGCTCATGCTATGTGTTAAAACCATATTATTATTTATGTATTGATGTACGTAGTAAGTAACCTTGACCAAATATGTTACCAACGCAGACATAAATAGGTTTCTTTTGTTAAAGTAATGGATCAGCGTAAAATTTAATGCTTTTAAATAGTTTTATATGGATCAAATGTATGAGGTTATTAGCTTTATTATTTCGAGCCGAACACATCGAGGGTTTGTCATACATATCTGGTTGAATCGTCCCTATGGGAGATTTCAAATGCGAACGTTTGATTTACGTTTTCACTATTGAATACAAGTCAAATACTTATTTATTCATGCACTGGCGACATCCCAAAACAATGCATATCTTTACGTGGACCTTAAACGGCACTTTAGTGCTTGTTTGCCTGCATTAACTATTCAGCAAACTATTAATGTCTACTTATCCAACTGAATCAGCACGGGTCATTAATTGCATAAGCTTTACAGGTGACACAGAGAGCCAATGTTCTACGTAAAGTCATAATTGATGGCCGCGCTGAAATACTTTATCAAACTTACTTGCATAATTTATGATTTTATAGAAGTTGTGTTCGGGTTTTGTGTTTATTTGCATAAAAGATGGTATTTCAAGTAAGTTGGAAACTTTACGTTGGTTTACGCTTTGTGAATCTGAAGACTTCAGCATTCCATGTAGTCATTCGCTCTTTTAGTATAACCAATAAATAAACAAACCAGTGAAAATAATAACTATGTATCAATATAATTCAGTAAAAGCTTTGAAATAAAGAAGTATATAGCATTCGCTTGAATATTTCTTTATCGATTTCTGCGCAGAATATTGCCGGTCGCCTACTTCGTGCATGGTTATGCAACAATCGCAGAGAAAATGGAACGAGTAAGTAAGTTGTAGCCACGAGATGAAAATAAGTACACACATGTCACCTCTATGCTACAGCAAATTCCTTTTGTCCGCGACGGAAAAATTAATGGTCGTTACTACAAACAAGTAAAAAATTGCTGCCTGATGCAGCAAAGGTGGGTGCACGGCGTAAACAAAATGAAATAGAACAACTGCAATTTGAACTAACAGTATGTGTTTATTATGCTTTAATGTGTAACTATATATTAATGTATAAAAAGTACATTTGTAGTTTTAGTAGTAGGAATTTATTAAGGAACAGACTAGTTTTTGTATGGACAGTTAAACAGAAATAGAAATTGATAGTGCGGAAAACTTTCATGATAATGAACATCATTGCATGTAAATTAAGACAACATTATACATCTCAAAATGCAAAACATTGATTGAAACATATTAACATAAATCACAATCATTATCACGGTAGAAATAAATAAAGAAATACCGACAAATTTACATAATTAGTATTTACTAAAAATTAAAAAGAAGAACAATAATCACTAAATGATATTGCATATCATGTCAAAATGTGAGAGCACTACAGTTTAATTAACAACATGTCAGTGGACAAACAGACATCCAGCATCACACACTGAATTAATCAAGCAATGTGTGAATGTAAAATGAGTTTAGACATTTTGAAAGTTAGAAAAATAGTGTAATTTAATGTAAATGATAGCTAAAAAGTGACACATGAGAGAACTATAAAATGCTACCTGAATGAACAAGTGGTAGGAAGTGAAAGCAGGCCGTAGTTTATGAATGACTATTATAATAAGGCAAAGAACATAGATAAGAGAAATAAAACCGTATTTACTTATATCTCAAACATATTTACAGTGGAAAGAAATAATGCAAAAGTGACCAAAATGCAACACAATAACTCAATACAAAAACATTAATCACTAAATGATATAGCACCTTGTCAAAATATGATATCACTTCAGTATGTAACAACCGCATGCTAGAATCACACACTGGAAAAGTTATCAAGCAGTGTGAATGTATAATGAGTATAAACTTTTTGGAGGACTGGATAATGGTGAAATTGTATATGTAAATGAAAACTGTAAATGATACCTGAATCTACAAAAGTGATAGAAGGTGTACACAGACGGATTTAGCAGACTTAGTATATGAATGACTAGAGAAGTAAACAAAAAGAACATAGCAAAGAGAAATATAAACGTATTTACATATATCACATACATATTAACAGTAGAAAGAAATAATGCAATAATGACCAAAAAGCAAAAACGATTACTCAATACAATCAAAGCAAACAAATGGGGTGTGGGACAGTACCACTTGTCTATGTAGCCAAGCTGGCAACTCGTTGCATATAAGTTTTTGTTTTGTAATTATAGTCGAACCTGTGTTAAAGACCACCTGCGAACAAAGACCACTATTGCAAAACCTGTCTGCAAAGACCATCAATTTTATCTCCCATCAGACCATTTTAAATGATATTTAATATGTTAATAGAGACCACCTGTAAACAAAGACCACATTTTGCTGTTCCCATGGGTGGTCTTTACAGACAGGTTTGACTGTAAACAGTTTTATAATATCAAAGTTTGTGTAACTAGGTAAGAAGGTTTGCATGGAATATGGAATAAAACAAAAACATAAGACATAAATGTGAAAAAGAATAAAAAATTATTGAAGAAAGAATAAACATTTTTTCCAAGAGATCTTCAATCCGACTTGTTCTAGAAATGCTAGATTTTCTATCCAAAATAAAGAAAAATGGTCAGTAATAATGGTAGAACCTTAAGACTGTAAAACAAGTGAAATGTTTGTCACGATTGTAAATAAATGAAATACAAAGATATCAGACACTTTATGTAACGTTTGTGAATATTTAATTATGAAATGACATATTAAATTCTATCCTCGCTAAATTAGAGTAAAATCAGTATGGCCAGACATAAAGTTATGATAACACTAGCTTGCCATAGGTTATATGAGTTATCTTGTTGCAGTGGGGTATTTTCCAATTAATTTTCAAAGCACAACTTTGATAAAAATGTAACAGGTTTTTTTAGAGATGAACAGCAGACAAGGTTTTCAAGTTTCAGACACCTGTGACCTTGACTTTTAACATTATGACCCCAAATTACAATATGAACTACTAGACTTCATACTGATACTTCCCAGCAAGTTGATGAAAATCTATTACTGGATTTTGGAGATAAAGGGAGAACAAGGCAGACTGGACAGACAAACATACAACATGTGGAGACATAATAAATACAAGATGATGAACACATATGTACAAGCAATAACAAAGTTTATATAATTAAACATTGTAGTTAAATATTAGTACTAAACTGTTTACTTCATATGCAGCTTAATTGCAAAAACATCATCTTTTATATAGTTTATACATGAATCCAGGTCAAATCATCCAAGCTTTGTTTTAAAGGAAACTACTTTGAGCTTAGTCAGTAACAAAAAGTATGTTAGACCAGTTGTATCAAAAGTTGAAAGTAGACTGCAGACACAGCATAGGGCTATTCAAGGAACATTTTTACCCGGTTTGGTTTAAACTGCTCTAGCAGCTTTAGATATAATATCCAAAATATGTCAGCGAATCAGATGTTGGATGTAATTTTGGTACAGTACAATCATGTGCCATGTTCATAGCAAATCAGCCAAAGGGTAAATAGACTTTTTTAGAAAAAATGTCTGGCAATCAGAAGCCCAAGTGGCTATTTTGGAATTCGAGTGGGGCTGAGTGACACAATATTTGAGGACAATCATGCAATGAACAAATCTCGAATGAGTTAAATAATTAAAAAATATCAAAGTGAAACAAACAGCAATAAAACACCTGAAGACTGAGGCAAGACATGAATATTGCAAAAGCACATTAATGTAAGAACTGTTACAAGTATCAAAGACAAGCAAAGTCAACTATCAAAACACAGTACAATATATTCAAATAAGAGGCCCAAGCAAAAATTAAATCAAAATAAGGGAGGGCTTGGTTTTTTTAAAACTTTTGAGTGCTGACTGGGTTTTTTTACATGTGGTTTTTTGACATACTTAACTTTTGCCATACAGTAAAAAGGTATGTATGTATAGTATTACTGTGTTTATGAGGTCGCCCGTCGCCGCGCACATTTTATAATGCACATTATGGTAATTTGGTCGACCCGGTATGTCTGCCGCACACCATAAATATACTTTTTTGATGCCAGTAGAGAAGTATAGGTCAAACAGACAATTTTTGAAGCCAAATACGGTCACTGCATAGTGCCAATGAGACCCATCGTACAGTTACCATTTTCCTGGCATCTAACCAGTACTTTCCTGGAATCTACCCAGTACTTTCCTGGTTACATGCCAAGGCGTATGCACAAATATTATAAATATTGTCCCTGAAGTAAATTTCATTGCACTAACAAGCTGATTTTATACATTTAAGAATAAAGGGCCAGAAAATACTGCTCTCCACAGGATGCAATATATTAACCCCATTACCTACAGAAATAAAGTTACTGCTAATGGTAAATTTCAATTTTTAAAAGCAACCAGTGAAGAAAATAATAAAGTGGTGTGTTAGAGGTTGTTGAGGGGAGTTTTTTTTCTCTCTCTGAAACAGTCGTAAATCAAGAATAAAATCCACATTTTTTGTTTCTAGGGTTCCCTCTGTCATTCGCCAATAACATCAAATGTGAAAAAGACAATAATTTGGCAACAGGTTTTCAATTTTGGCAACAAAAATATTCCAAAAGAAATTATACTTGTAAGCAATTGCATAATTTTTCATGCTTTTTATCAAAATTGGTGTGTACTTTGAATATGCCACAGGGAATCATGTCTTCAAATTAAAAAAAATTAGCACCTTCAATACCGGGATATGAATAAATACCGAATGATATCAGAAATGGAAGTATCTAGTTTTTCGCATAACTTTGATTGCAGTCTCAGTTGTTCCGAATAGATAAGGGATCACTGTCCTTGTAAGTGCAAGTGACACTTATGTAAGGTTTACACAAATCAACAATATGAAGCTCTAATGTTCATCTTGCATATCTGGGAACATCTGCTTCACCATTCCTACAGGTACCACAACTACTTTGTCATCTATTGTTAAGAAGGAGAACTCATCTTCTTCCTGACAAACACTATCCACCTCATCAATTACGTCTTCTACTGGAAATTCTGTTTTCTGTTAAAATACAATAGTATAGGTATATTGTAAGGGTATTAATGAAACATATTTAAGAAATATCTGAAAATTTTTTGCTATATTTAGGTGTTGAACCTTTTGCCTAGTGTTAAAGCTCTTTTTGATGGAGTGTGAGGATAAGTGACCCAATCGTGTTTATGATAAAAAAAATGTATTACTTTGATCTTGCTGCTGCATATACTCTTTGACGGTTTGTTGTTCTTTAATTGTGTATTTCTTTACTTTTCTGCTTTAACAATGGATTTAGTTACATGTTTATTATAACCATGACATATTAATGTCTCCATGTAAAATTTAATGGTATTAAAAAGCATTAGCCAATAACAATATATTTCAAAAGTATCAGTTGACAGCTGCTAAAGTTATTAAACTAAAACTATCTGAATGGACAAAAAAAACTTTATGCCTTTTTGATGATATAACTACTGTACTAAAGTACATTCAGAATTTTTTTGCAATATATTATTTTAGCTTAAGGTAACAGGCGACAGGATTGCAATAATTTGAACTTGCTATTTAAATTTGTATAGCAGAATATCAATGTATCATTTCCTATAATTGCAATAATTAACCTCACAATTTGTCTGTTGTTCAAGACACAACACAAATCAGATTTCCCACCCTTCCCAAAAAAAATTCAAGGACTCTTCAAAGGGTATTTTCACAAAATTCAAGGACCAAAACAGCATTTGTACTGCTATTTTATTCATTCAACATGTCTTTCAAATTAACTTTTTCCATGAACATTTAAGTATTAAACTTCAAATTATGAACTTATATACAAGGAAATGTTACACATACTTCAACGCAAGTTTTCCAAGGCTTTCAAAGTCACTATTTTTTATCTGTTTAAAGTGAGTTTATTATACAGTAGGAGAACCATGTGACATACCGTGACTAAGGTCTGGGATGTTGTTGAAAGGGAAACTTTATTTCTGTAGGTATTTGTAACACTGTCTGTTATGACAAGTCTCCAGGTTGAAAGGTTTCATTCACACATTTGCACCATAAGGCCACCTAACATTTGTTTGTTGCATCTTCAAAATATATGTGCTTTATTTTGACATTCTCAGTACCTCACATACAGCTTCTTCGGAACTTCCTGCAATAAAAGGTAAATCAATAAAATACTGCATTAGACTTTCCAATGGATAATAATGCATTTTGCCTTTCATCTCAAATAATGTTTTAGAACAGCCATTCATTTGCTGATCGTGTATCTGAAGACATCAATTTAAAGATGTCATCAGACAATTATCTTAATTGAGATTCTCCATCTATCATTGGCAGTGTTTTCCGTGGACTTTTAAAATTGAAAGTCATTGGAATTTCATATCCGAGGCCAGGGACATTTCCAAGTATTGGAGGTCATACAGGAATATGCTAAATCGAGTCGACGCTTATGTACTTAGACACATTCAGTCTGCATGTAATAATGAAATTGAAAGTTGAAACTGAAAGTACATTTTCGGAAAATCGCTGTAAGGTTAGAACATGTGATCAGTGTATTTAATACAACCTGCGAGTTTAAACGTTTACATGTTAATTATCACGCATGTTTGAACGATACATGACTTATGATTGAGGGAAAATACTGCAAAATATTAAACAGAGCACAGAGACGAATCATAACAATAACAAATAAAATGTAGGTCAACCACGCAATGGGTCAACCACAATGTTGAAACGATAAAATTCAATAATTATACAGTTGAAAATATTAGTTAATGACATCAATCATAATATACAACAAAATCACATACCTTAATTTAGCTTTTGTAGCATACAAAATCAATAATGACGTTACAACGTACAATCGTTCGCTTCCCGACATATATTCCCGCCGGTCTGCGCAGGCGCACAATAGGCTCTGGGGTGGGACCTGAAACCCGTTATCCGGGATCCGTGATTCTCCGGGATCGATTTTTAAAAATTGTTCGAGTGGAACATATGTTAACTGAAGGGTGTGAACGAATGTTCCTCTATCCGTTATTGACCGTTGATACCTACGATATAGTCCAAAATATCGATCCCGGATTTTCCCACCAAAGTCCCGGATTTTTTTAAAGTCTCGGATTTTAGTCCCACCCTAGGCTCTGTTCGATTTTTCCCCAAATTTTGTTCTTAACCGAGTCCATTGCAAAACGACGCTAACAGAACTCAATATGCACGGCGTTGACACGCCGTGCAATAACTTTGGTTTGGCATGGATCCAATATCACGATGTCTCTCGGTACGCAAGGGTTAAACTTGCCTGTAATGGTTTCTGCCCGGGAAAATTACAATATATGTGTAGTTTTATTTGTTTGGGGCAACAAAAGAACCATGGTTCTTGAACAATAAATTCATGCAAATTGATTGTAAAAAAGAGGCAGTCATATTAATCTCGCTAGAAATTTCAGAGATATAATGCGTAAATTTAGAAGAAATACATGTTATTGTGGGTAATTTGAATGCCTTTAAATTAGAGAGTTAACTTTTAATATTATTGGATCATTGGAACTAAAGAAATAACCCCTTTTCATTTGGGACGGTAACCGCTTTGAACTTTATACGCTAGAAGTCACAGAAGCAGACGATGCGAAACGGGAGCGCGCTTGAACCCGGGCTCTCTTGTTGCAGAGCCATCTTTCTACCGATTGAACTACTGGGCAGCAACACATCTGATCTTTCTGGCTCATCGCAAGATACTCAAGATCTAGTCAATATTGGCTCCATGCTATAACTGATTATACTCTGCAATATCTAACAAATATCGTGAAAAAGGGTTAGCAAAATAAATAACTCATTTGTTCTGATGAATCTACTGGGTCAGTCAAATTACGTATCGGAAATGAAATTTAGTATTTAAAAATAATTCTGTGTTTAAAATACTAAGCGTAAGTCAGTGTTTTGTCCTCATTGTCGAAGTATAGAATTTAGTTTAAGTCATTCGCTCGTAACATTATGAAAACTCGTACCCAAAATTGTATTTATGATTTTCATTTTTCATTGCTGACTCCTGCAGTAACTATACAAATGTTCATTTATGTAGCTATTGAATATGAAATAACAGATAGCTTCTAAATTCGCGGGCATTGGAACGATGTCTTCCTGCCACAGAGAGATACCACGCCATACAACGTGATTCTTAACCCAGTCACGTTAACCTGACATCGGACCAATCTGTTATATCTCTATATACCGAGCGTAGGAAAGAAAGCAACTAATACCATTTACACAACTTCGGTATGTCGCGACCGGGACACGAACTCTCTTCCACTGACCCCCGGGCTTGTGTTTGCAACAGTTTGATTATTGCACTTCATTAAAGAAAGAACATTATGTTACATATTCTGATTTCCAGTTATAACATTAAAACAGTGAATAATGTCGTCAAACATATTTAAGTACTTTGAACTGTACTTTTATATATTTGAGAATTCGTACATACGGTACACCCTGTCAGGAAACTTCTACTTGTCGTATACTTAAACAACCTCTTGCCTTAATTTACATTTGTACAACTACCCTCAGAAATAATTGGAATTTAACAAACAGCGTGTTACACTTCCGGTGAACGTGATAACTACAAAGCAATTTATTGTGAGTTTATTGTACACTTTCTCTGATAAACGAACATGATATATTGCGCTAGTGTTAAGTCTGAGTGTTATTCAATAAATATATTTTTACGTTAGTTGTCATCATTTAAAATTCATTTCAATTTAATTGGCATTACGGTATTCAAATGGTGTCGCTACAGAATTGATTTGTGATTTTTTTTTTGTGAATAGTTTTTGTTCTCTTGTCATTGTTTTATTTATAACAAACACAGCGAGCTACGTTGGTGACATCAACACAATTACATTGAATATTTGCTTTTGTGCTGAAGTTTAATCGTTTTTGTGAATTATCAAATACTACAGAATTTCATAAAAATATATAAGTTGAAGTTTTAGCGAAAGCTAGTTGCTAGAACACATCTCTAATTGTTTGGCCCATCGCATTTGTATCAATGTGAATAATATAAAACATACATTTGAGGCTAGAACTAGTAACCTCTAGATTGCTAAGTGACTACTCACCTAATTGTGCTACAGAGGCACACATAAGTACTTACTTGAATAATTGTTCATGTTTCGAAATTTTGTACGACCCAAGTGTTTGTTGACCCGAGACTCTAAATGATCGCCTCTTTTTATGCAAAGTGAAACCGTCGGCTAATTAGCATAAGTAAATATTATTGGCCATCAGATCTTGGCCGCACTAGAAGCGGTATATATTATTTCCCAATAACCCACTTAACAACCGCGTAATGAATTCATAACACTGCAATTCCTGCTTCATTATGCAAAACTCATTTAAGTGATTATCAGCTTATAAGTCGCCGCCATCTGCGCTGCAGATTCGAACTCAGTCTCGCCAACGGCGCATTGAATCATTGATGTGTTATTCAACATGAGTAGGGAATGAAACCAATTAATACCTCATTAACCGCCTGCGATAACTATTACTACCTGGTGCATATCGTTATTCTCAGTGTTGCGAAATTGAACCTTTTTCATTGCTTATTAAAGGCACTTAAACGTAACACTAAGCTCGAACACAGAGTACGGAACCTACACGATTGTTTTAAATTATGTTAAGCGTCAACTGGTAATACATACAGTTACTAAAACCAGTTAAGAAGACCAGTTTTCAAGGGTCCCTAGGGTGGTCCTATCATTGAGATTTTACTGTATATAGTATGATTATATTTATATTGTGTAACATTTCGTTGATAAACAAGATAAATTATTTTGAGGTCAAAGTGTATAAATGACCATTTTAAACCTCTTATGTCCGTAATGTCAAAATCCTTAAAAATCTTAGTCGGAATTAGAGGAAATTATTATTATTAATCGTACACGGGCTAATTATCCATCATCTGGTCAGTTTGATTAAAGGAAATTTCATGTAGGTAATTGTATAATTGTTTGGAAAATTGTTGTTTCTTAGTTTGTTTGCCAAAACAAGTTTTTGATGCACAAATGGTGCTCATTTAGTGTCTCTGTACGCTTTTCACAGGAATACCTAGGGTGTACACATAAATGTCGATGTTTGACATAAATATAAATAGTGTATAAATGTGTTCAGGCATAATATGTATATAACCTGTTTGTATTATTTATAATACTATATTGTTGTACGATAAACTTAAGAATAAATGGACGAGGAAAAGTAACTTAAATTTTAAGGTGTCTGACCGTATGTATTATGTAAACATGGATTTGTATTTGCTTATTAACAAAGAGTAGAGCATTTCGATTGAGTATACTTTGATGTCACATGCCTTTACTACGAATATATGAAAAGTGAACGAATGCGAACAGAAATGGCCACATTCACAAATCAGAACTTCCCTAGACATATTTAGACAAAAGAAAATGGAGGGGACGCATGAAGGTGAAACAATGTGTTGACGTTCCTGGTTGTAGACACAGGGAGGGAAACAAAAGCAAGGAGAACAACTTTCTATGATGTTATTTACTGTGTTTTTTGTCATTTTAGAAATGCAGCGATACAGTGAATAATGCAATGGAATCATGTGAAGTAAAAGGTACTTATTATCTTATATATTCACATATAATTACGGATTCATGTAAGCAAGAACGGATAAAATTCGCCCAATGACATTGCTTTAAACAATTTCCGTCATATTTCAGTATCTTACAGCGTCGGATTTCACAGCAGCAACGGCTGGTGCACTGACGGATAGATTCCCAGACATGACAATCATTCTATAATTGAATTTATAATTGAATTCCATTTGTCAAACAAGCATTTTGGTTACCCGTTTCGCTTGACGTTCGAAGGGTTTTTTACCTAATATTAAACATTGTTTGAATACCAATAATGATGATTTATTAATGTTTAAACTTGTTAAATCTTATTGGTATCACATAACGCTAACACTATTGTTTTTCGGCGCAGTCGTACTAACATGGTTTTGCTAATTACATATTCAGTGTTCTGTAAACCAACCAAATCTTACGTTAACCACCAAGGCAATTTCGCGCATTTTCTCTTCAAGTTAAAAATAGCTGTAACATTGAAGCAGATTGGTTAACATTTTCTATAGTGTATTTCAAGATTTATCCAGTGAGTAGCAGTAGCCTTGTTATTCATTTCCAGGGGGAATTCTCTGGTGTTGGATTTGACCTACTTAGTATTGATTTTTCACACATTTGTGATGGGGAAATAGCCGACTTGTCTAGACAATTACACGACAGGCACGTGTGATCTACATCCTTTGTTTAGTGGATCTTTACACATTTTTAAGATAATTAAACCCAGTTTGTTTTTCACAGAATTCTTTTGAAATATATAGTTTACAAGGAAGTGTATTAGTACAATTAAACTAAATGAAAATATCCAAAATGAAGTGGTCATTTTCGGAAAATGACCGTCATTTTTAAAATAGTAATGATGCAATCGTGCTCTGAACATTTTCTGAAAATGGATTGTTTGATCGCCGTTTATGGATTGCTCTTTGCATTAGGGTAAGTTAAAATTACGGTACTTATTATAAAAATCCGAAAAATTATTGGAAACTTGCCACGAGTATGTGAAGAAATTAAATTTCCGCGAGTGCAGCATAAAATTGCTACCTGTGATGTTTTAAATGCAGTTTATGCAAAAACTTTATGTAGTAACCCAATATGTTGGTCAGAGAGTCAGAGGCGTTAAAAGGGGTCTGCATGGAGATACGGTAGAGGCGTTAAAAGGGGTCTGCATGGAGATACGGTAGAGGCGTCAATCGGCGTATATATGGAGTAAAGGGTTAAGAAGACTTTCTTGGTTTTATGTACCAGTCGCGAACATTTATATTATTTTAATCAGATAAATCGCTATGTTACAAGTTTATTAACATGGATGTGTGAGTTCACGACTGACACAATAAGTAATGTTGAACTATATTGTAACGGACTATACTGTGTCTATGATCACACTAAGGAGTTATTTATAATGCCGTCTCATTCGGAACACCTAGCATTATTGGCTCCGCCAAGAAGTTACGATTGATTACAGTACTCCAAGTATTTGTAGTATATCGTAATTGAATGACATTTAGGCATTTTTTATGTTGTACAACAAAATTTAACCTAGAGAGTGCAACCAATTTGCAAACTTCAAGTTGCGCCGACCATCTTTTTTAAAGATATTTCTTGTTATTGAATGATATGATAATACCACCTCATGTAAAATTTCGTTTAATCTGGATATTATCGTTACAGTATATGAAGACTATCAAATCAGTGTTGTCCAGTTTTTTCCACTCATTTGCATACATATGCAAGCTGTGCTATATACTTTTATGACATCGTAGAAACATGCATCTGTATGTGATATAACTGTTTATCTACTTCATCAAACCAATGGCATACTGAAACCATGTTTACTGTGTTAGACGTCTGGTAAGTCAGAGTCAGTCAATGGTTCACACTCGTAAAGCAGAGAAGTAATTGTGCCTGATAGATTGTAGTCTTGCAGTGTTACATTGATCCACATATTACTGGTTAACAATAGACGCATTTTATTACGCAGAATGTCCCCCACTTAATGTCCAACATGGCAATGTGATCGGCAATATGTTGACTGTTGGAAGTAAAGTGGTACTGGTCTGCAATGAAGGTTTTATGACATCAAGTGGACTCAACGTACCTGAGGTATCAGTATGTAGCCCTGATGGAACATTCACCGTCACAATAGTTTGCTTTCCAGGTACAGTAGTTCTCTATACAGCTGGTCTTTCAATTTCTATTATAATAAGGGATGAAACATTTCAAAATAATTTCTTTTTGCTAGTTAACAATATTGTTAGATAATGTTTTCATTTAGACTTGTAGACCTTTGTGTGAAGGTATTTACGTACCTGTAGTTGTTGCAGCTGTTTCGTGGATTTGCAACGAAAACGTTATTGTTAAAATTCTGAACAATAGAATGACATAAAGCAAACCCATGAAAAAATGTATGGAGTATGGATCGATATTTAGAATGGCAAAAAGAAATCCTATAATTTATTAATTGATTCATCGTAACCTCATATATGAATTAATAACTGCTGTAACTATAAAAATAAAATCGCCCCCTTTTCATTTGTATTTCAGTAACATGTATTAAGATTGCAGAATCCGGTAACAAAGTCCCTGGCGCACACAAAAGTTACGACACTGGTAGTGGACAAGTAGTTGACCTATTTTGCGATTACGTCCCTGGAAGTAACCTTGGATACACATTTCTTTCTAAAACTACATTGCATCACGTGACTTCTTTATCCAATCATTACAGCATATTAGATCACGTAAGTATACGTCACTATAAAACCGACGGAAATGAGCAATACTCTTCGAAAATCACAATATTGTCAAGATATCAGGAACAATACCCTAATGTTTCGGTATTTCTTAATGAACACCCGGACTTTAACCCACCAACAGCCCACGGGCCATACCTTTACATGGGCTTTATTCCAGTCAGCTTCGGTGATCACAGAACTACCCCTCAAGGATATGCTTGCGACGGACAGGACAATGAATTTAACAATTGTGATAATAACCGTAATAATTATTTCGTCATCTATGAAAATCAAAACGACTCAATACCGAAGTCAAATTGTTGCGCTTCAGGACAAAACGGAATAGCCATCAAATGGCAAACCTGTGAGGCGCTTGTCGATTCATCTCGAAACATGCCAGATGGATTCTTTTACGATACATATGAGATCCATATGGGAGGTTGTGGTGTGCTTGCTAAATCTAATGTACAAAATGTTGGGGGTATAACGTTTGGTATTCCGTTTGAGGTGTAACTAAACTGTTGTTTTATCATATTTTTCTTGCACTGGCGTCTGATTCGTAAATGATTTCATTGTTAAATTCTATTAAGTTCACGTAAATTTCGTATAACGACCCAATGCTGGATTTTTGTATGAATAAGATCGTTGTTGGGGAATAACTTATAATACTGTACTTGGAAATACAGACGTTTCGGAACAAAGTATTTCTTAGTCCACCGTTGATGCGCAGTCATGTTGTTATACCAGTGTATACATCCTTCCTGTTTTGGTCTTAAAATTTAAGGTACCAAGGAAGTCCATTGAATTCTGTCAATGAGCTTCTAGAAAAATATCAAAGTATAGGCAGCAAGCAATATCATGTATGAGGCAAAGGCCTCTCAATCCGGAGGTAGGTCTACGTTCTTTATACACTTTCCGTACTTTTACTGTGCACGCACTTTGTAAAACTTGCCTGTAACTGTACGGCCCTTGGCTACAGGAAATTGTACGACGGGTCAATCAGCATCAACAAATATTGAATACAAATTATTTCTCGCGCTATTTGTTTGTTTGGCAATGACTGGCCTATCCTGCTGGAATATCTTGATATTATGCTTATTATTGACTCGTCTTTGGGTTAAAAGTAATAAACTTCATCACCTGTAAGCAGTTCTGAAATTGTCCGATTGTCACAGTTTTTGTATTTTTTTTAAGAAGACTTTGCATTTTCACACGGGTGGCCTTGGGTTCCTTAGTTAGGAGATGAGTCACTCATCGAGCACAAACCTTTCTAACTTTTAATTTTGAATCAAACATTTTACGAACAGACCCCGATGACAAACCAACCTATTTGATCATATCTTCAACAGCAGTCACATTTGATTTGGTAACTGTACCTCTGGGCTGACCAGGACGGGGACAATCTTAAGGTCATTTCACCATCATTAAAGTTGTAACACCACTTAAAAACTGATCGTTTGGATAAAGTTGCTTTTCCGTGTGTTACGCACAGTTCACTGTACACGTATATACGTGAAGCTGGTATAATGTATGTAGAGTGGTGCGACCATTAATATAGGTCCGTATTTAAATTCTCACCTCAGTCTTCATAATAGCTAACACAATATATACAGTATATATGACTGCCCTTAGTTGAAATGACAATAACATTAGAACGACTGAATGGATTTGGACAAATCTTCGTGCCATAAAACATGATCAATTCCCCGTGACACTACTGCAATTTCTACGTTCAACCGCTTTGTATGGAAGCGCGTTAGTGACAGAATTAAATGAACATTTATCGTATATGCGAGCATGAGGTAACCAAGAAAATTGTCGTAGAGTAAAATTAACGCTTAAGTAAATAAGTCTCCTAAACTTTGCCATTTTATTTCACAAACAGATAGTAAACAATAAAAGTAGCACATATTTTGTTAAGTAGAAGGTACATTCATAGTTGCAGAATTTATCAGTTCATCTTTATTGTCATGTTTTTATAATGTATTACAGAATAGAAACATATTGGGTTGATATAATGTTTGTTGTTTGATTCGCCCTTATCTAACCCCCTTCATTAGCAATGACGCTAGCCTCGTGAACAATGGTGCGCAACGTGGCGCGAATCAAACAACAAATATTGCACGTGTATCAAGCTAATATGATTGTTTCGGTTGTATCTATCCTGCAATGCAATATCATATCTGCTCGAGCAGATGTTGCTAAATTATCTGTGGAAGAAATTAATGTAAACAAACCTCTGTTTATTACTTATGTTGGCAATGCATCAAATTTTCCACATAACTTACTACATACTTACGCATTAAGCACCTAGGACCGGAAAGTTGCGCAATTTGAAGACCCTACACTATCCCTTTTGCTTAATCACATTCGAGAAGGAGAGAGACCCTCTACCAAGCAGGGATTGTGATTGTTACCTCCTGTGATTAAATACCTATGGGACATGGATAAACTTGAAATTACATGATGGTGTAACTAAATCGACGTGGCACGATCAGTTACCCTGTATTTAGACAACTCATCTTGCCTGATTAACTAAGAGAATATATGTTCCAAGCTCTTCACGACGATCTATATCATCAAGATAGGGATCGAATTTTGATTCTGTTCAAACGGCGGTTATACTGGTCAGGAATTGGAAAATTCTAACCCGATAGAGTAGCCTCTTGTCCTCGATGTATCCGTAGGAAAGCATTGCAATCTCAGAATACTCTGGTTAATATCGTATCCACGTACCAAATGCACTTGGTTTGCATATATTTCCTCAGTCTTAAGATGTCAAAGGGATGGTCAAGAGCATTGTATTTGATGATTTTGAAACGGCTGAGTTTTTATAGTCTCCCATTCTAGAGGGTAATGGACTTTCATTCATTATGTCTCACGATCCACGGGTTTCTCCGCCATTACCCGACACATGTCGCCAATCATGTGTTTAAAGATGTATTTGGCTCATCTGAACATAAACTGTTTTAATTGGCTTTATCCAGTTTTGTTGTTACATTGGCTAAAACATCTCTAATAAGAGCCATTGCAATGTAAAACAGATTGAAAACATATTTTTTTATCATATTAGTTACAGTCAAAACCGGTAAAATAGCCTGATTGTTAAAAAAGTTTTTTTATATTTTATGATGTACAAACATCTTTCTTCAAAAAATATCGATTAATACATTATGAGTTCATTCTTTATAAATGCATGTTTATTGATGTTTTAACCATGGGAAATATATTTTTCATGTTTGGTTAATTAAACAAATGATCAAAAAATTAGCATAGTATTAACATTATTACCATTTTTGAAGGTTAAATTTCCATACCTGTAGGTTATTATAAGTATCATTTTGTAAGTTTTGTATTTCTTGTTAATATTTCATAAGTCGTGTATGTGGAGAATTATGAGTTCTGAAGCTCATTTTGTAAGTTTCGTATTTCTTGTTAATATTTTATTAGTCTTTTATGTTTATGTGGAGAATTATGAGTTCTGAAGCTACCCGTAAATGTTTTATTAACTTCGTGCGTACTTTGTTTGTTTTGATAACATGTCAGTTCAATGTTCAATCATATTTCATGTAAAATGTATAAACTGTCAATAATAATGTTATACAATTTTGCACTCATGTTTTAATGCATTACGTCATAGATACAACTGAAAGATTCATATAAGTTTGATACTGTGTTTGTTGTTTGATTTACCGCCAGTATACCCCACCCACTAGCGGCGACTTTAGCCGTCGCGACAAAATTGAATAGCTTTTTAACAGCCGTTATCAACAAGAACAACCCGATTGTAGACATACTAATAATTCATCTTATGACATTGACTCTGAGATATCATCTTTGCTTTAAAGATAAGAGTCAAGCTATAGCAGTACCGTAATGAGCATTATTTTACCCCGTACATTTAATGGTCACGCACTCAACCATGACGATTGATTTGTGGTAGGTATCATAATATTTTCTGGATCTGCTGTTTAGTCTTATATTTGAGTGTTTCATTGTTGCAAACGGGTAATCGATAATATTCGATGAGTATCGGGAAGTCGCAATCATCTTTTAAGTCATAAGTAAGCAAGGGTCTAGCCGACCATATGGAGAACAAATTAGGGAAATTTAGAGGAACAATAACGGGGAACATTATTCAATGGGAGGAATACATCACAAAACAAATCAAGAAAAAAAGTAATAATAGGCCGAAATAATAGGCCGAAAGTGGGGGAGAAGACGAATATTATATCAAGTGAAAGAAACGGCACACAGGGAAAAGGTAACTTAATACACATCTAAAACATAAATACAAATGATAACCATACACGATTGACAGCCATGGAACTGTCGGTAAAAATACTGGCATTTAAATTGATTTAACAGCTACCTCGCACTACACTTACCGCAACGTATACAATAACATATACATTGTATATAATCCAGTGCGAACAAGCAGCCTTATACCGAACTTGCTCTCGGTTAGTATGATGAAAAAAACAACATAAAACACAAAATCGTAAACAAATAACCTTATGTAGCGGCAACCGGAAAATATTTAAAGTTATCTATTAAACACAATCTTTAACAATGTTGACGAAGGAATTAAAATAAAGACAGATAGAAATAAAATATAAAACTATATTTATTGAGAAAACAAAACTAATGTATGACTACTAAAGGAGGATTAAGTTCGGAGAGAAAATTGTCCTTGGTACTGCCACAATGATAATCATATATATATCATAATAAAGAAAGATCTAACTGATATAACTGCCTCGTATAGAGTATTGAATGTACATATACTCAGTCAAAAAAAAAGTGTGCATAGGGTATAGACAACCATGTACGAAAATCCATACTTTACACACATACACATATTTGGTATCAAATTAAAGGTTAATGCATGGTCCATAATTATGATGGCTTCAATGTTTTCATTTGTTTTGCAGGAAAAAACGTGAATTTTATCATTGATTTATAAGGTAGGGGTCAATTTTAAAACTCGCAGATTTGAAAGAAAGTAACCAAAGAACTGTTCGATAGGTTTAACACAGCATTTTTCTCCTAAAACTAGATAATATCTAGTGTGACCACCTCTTTGACGTATAACTGCCAATAAACGAGATCGCATTGACCTGACGTAACGTCTGATAACGTCATTTGGAATCCTGTTCCATTCAAACCGAAGCGCATTCTCAAGATATTGCAGGTTGTTGAAAACGTGATTTTCTTCTGATTTTCCTCCCCAAAAGATCCAAATATGGTCTATGGGATTACAATCTAGTGAATATGAGAGCCATGGGGTCTGGCGAAATCGTGAATAAGAATTCCATGGTGTTGTTGAAAAAAATGGAACTGCCACAGGACGCAATACCTCATTTATATAACGCAGAGCATTAAAATCCCCCCTGATGACAACAAGGTTAGGTTTTCTTCACCCCAGACCAACCATGATGCTCCCAGCACCAAAACGGTCACGTTCAATAAGACAGATGTAAGCAAACCTTTGACCCCTTCTAAGGTGAACACGAATCCTACCGTCGGCAAAACTTAAATTGAAGCGAGATTCGTCGCTAAAAAGCACTCTTGCCTACAGCGCACGCGTCCAGCGTAAATAACGCCTCGCCCAACGAAGACGTAGCATGCGATAATATCCGGTTTTGATACTTTCAACATACGGTCGCCTGGATCTAATCGGAACTCTATCGGCTCGCAACCGGTTCAATACTGCTTGCGTACTGACACAAAGCTGAACTGCCGGACCTGACGCTGTTCTGAAACGTTGACGTAAATGCGTAAGGGTTATGTAACTGTCTTGCCTAGCTGTTGTAACCCTCGGTCTACCTGACCTGGGCCTGTCAGAAATGTCTCCATTTTGTCGAAATCGAACATTGAGAGGTGAAATTGTATTCCTGTTACAGTTTAACTGCCCTACGACGTCACCAACGGTTCCAGGTGCCAGCAGTACTAGCGCCTCGAGTCTCTCTTATTTGCTAATGCGTGGCATCGCTATTCTTGATAATCTTTGAAATATTGTGTTTTTTGTTATAACGAACGTCCTAGATACTGATACAGCATTTAAATCGCAAGAAAAGAATGAAGCATGATGTTCACATGCAAAATATTGCTTAAGACCTTACCTGAATTTATAGGACAATGGAAATGTCAAAATGACCTGTACTGAGTGCAACTGAATGGTATAAGTATACTAATTCTGTGCTGAACATTTGTCAAACATTGGTCTATCGGTGACAAAGTTACACGCGAAAGAGTCTTGCACACTTTCTTTGTTGACTGAGTATATAACTCATAAAGAAATACTAACCTTTCAATATGTCCGTGCTCATACTCAACATAGCAAGTTATAATAAATTTGATGTTGTTTCAGCTCTGTGCCTAAAAAGAAACAAAGTCGACACTTCATATGCCAACCATTTGCTTTTCCGAATGAACTTCATTATACAAAGTACCGCCTTAATCAGGTCAATTAATAGGCACATAACAAGTGTTTATCATAGTTTGTACTTCAACAAGTGGATGTAAGCTCCATATATAAACTGCTTTAATTATATTGCAAGTACATAGACTAACAATCTATTGCAGGGTTTCAAATAATTCTAGACGAATTCGTTACAATAATTTATTATCCTAACGAAAAGAGAACACGCGCTAAACACCATGAACAGATATCTTGTTATTTTGATTGGTATTTATGCCACTAGCTATGCCGAGCCGTTGGATGGGGCGCAATGTTCCAAGTATCACTACGAGGAACAGATTTTATCAAAGCAGATAAGAATGGATATAAGACTAGAAAACTTGGAGACGAAAGTTGAAAAACTCGGGCCGAGTGAAGGTAAAATATTTATAATATTTATTTTTTCTATAAACATACATTTAATCGTGTTGGCTCCGTGGTCGAAGGTTGTGCATTACAACCCCAGCTGCGACATACTTAAGTCGTTCAGAAATCGATACTTGTTGCGCCTCAGCATATACTCGATGTTATAAAGATATTACTAGGGCTGGTTGACTCTGTGTCATATTTATGTGACTGAGCGTAGTAACAAGCCACGTGTCCACGGCGTGGCAGCACTTTACCTACTACAGGTAATTATCATCATCGTATAACTGACAATGAAAAAATAAATATTACATGTATGTATTGTTTTTACATTTTCGTACTTATCGAGGGATGAAAGCGAAAACGGTCTTAGTGACATTTTTCAGAGAGTCATTTTTTGCATAAAAACAATTCAACACAATAATGCCCATCGTCTGTGAAAAATTGTATCCATAAATCATCAATTGTAGAAAATGTTGTAAAAATTTCCAAGCAGTCTAAGTGAAAAGCAATAATTTTTAATGCGAAAACAGACCGCTTTAATTTTGAACTTAGAATTAATTACTTAGTTGATGTGGTTTAAGTGACACTAATATTTAAAACGGTATTTGTTCTGCTTAATGAACTATTTCATTGTTGTTACTAATTTAAATATAAGTGCAAATTCCTGAACTAGTGTGGAGTTACATAAGTCATTAACTATATGTCTTGTATTGTCATCACATTTAAAACCGAGTCCCTTCCTAAACCCTAATTGACAAATATAGTGGATCAGTCAAAATTGACAAATATAGTGGATCAGTCAAAATTGACAAATATAGTGGATCAGTCAAAATTGACAAATATAGTGGATCAGTCAAAATTGACAAATATAGTGGATCAGTCAAAATTGACAAATATATTGGATCAGTCAAAATTGACAAATATAGTGGATCAGTCAAAATTGACAAATATAGTGGATCAGTCAAATTTGACAAATATAAATGGATATATAATCCGAAATTGACAAATATAGTGGATCAGTCAAAATTGACAAATATAAGTGGATATATAATCCAAAATTGACAGATATAGTGGATCAGTCAAAATTGACAAATATAAGTGGATATATAATCCAAAATTGACAAATAACCAATTGTATAGAATATTAGGTGATATCACACTGAAGGAATTTATGGACGAGGACCTTTTACCGAATTATCATTTCAAGTTCATAATATTTGTAAAAAATCAACATGTATGAAACTTACATATAAATGTTCAAAAGATTATACACAAATATTTTGTAATGGTTTGTGTTTTATCAATTTCTAACATAATTGTGATCTAAATTTGTAACTGTAATTTTCTATCATTCAATTACTATAACATGAGAGATTGTCTGTTTTACAGTTCTATTGTCTCGTTGTGGTGAACTTTTCTGAAAATAAGATGTGTTGAATAAGACAAGTAAATGAAATTTTAATTGCATTTTAAGAGTTGTGAGCAAAGTTTTCTCATTTTGAGTAAATAAAAAATCTTACAAGATATGGACTATATAGATGGTTTGTAATTAATACAATTTCGATGTCATGTATGGTTACAAATTCCACGCCATTAATATCAGCACGGTGACTCACGTATAAACAAATAATTGTATGTTAATTTTCAAACATAATTTCCTAAACATAATTAATTATTAAATATGAATACTAGGGCCGTAGTTCATTTGTAACAATAAAACGTCTTTAACACTGAGAACAAAACGAAGGCTAAGTGAAATAGTTGCGTTTTTAATGGCGTTAAGTATATATAAATCTTTATGATTCAGATTTATATAAATTGCTTCCTGCAAATCTGCACCAATGGCATGTGATATCTGTAAAAGCATGGCTAAAGGTTTAAACAAAAATTCTTTTCCACACGACTTCTTTTAAAGTCAGACTATTCCCCAAAAAGTAACTATTTTCGGATATATTTATTGCATAGTGGATGTGTCTTGTTTCTTGAATTGGTTTGCTAATGATGGTTTTATCAAAAATATTAATTCAATAAAGTATACGACTAACTACATCAATAACTTTATCAAAAAGGTTCCAGTGATACTAAAGGTCTAAATTTATTTTTTCAACGAATTATAAAGGTGAATACCTTTACCTTTAATGGAAATTTGTTCATTTCGTAAATATGTTTTCACATACATGTCATGTAAAAGAGCATTGTCTTTGAATTTCTTGTAAATATATTTTACTGTTTCTTAATATTTCTGTATTGCTGTAACTGTTAAGATTCCCCCAACCCAGACTTTCCCCCACCTAAATTGATAACGAAAATTCTAACCATTATATACATGAATTAAATGATGAATGTGATATAACTAATGTAACAATGGACATTTACCCCATATTAGTTATAATCAATATGCCATGCCAGTTGTTCCCCACCCAAAATTATAAGAAAACATATTAATGGGGAGAAATGAGCCGGCTTTAATCCCCCCATGTAAGTTAAAACAATAGTGGGAAAGAGGAAGAAATGGTCCAGCCATTTTTTCTCATGTGACATATATCAAATATTGAGATGGGGAAGAATTGGGCCAGACAGTAATATCCCTACGAGTTAATCATTATTTTGGCCGGTCAATTGTGCCCCTCAAGTGACCGATACTTGTAACTCACATGGGGAAAAGACTATGACCGTTAGTAAAGACTAGACCAGCCCATTTGCCCCCAACCCGAGCTGCATATTTATTACTCATGTGGGGGAGAACAGGTTGACCATTTCCCCCATCTGGCTTATATATCAAACGAGGAAATAGCTGGACTGGTCCATTTCTTCCTTCAACTGCAAATTGATAATTATTCATATCAGGGGAAACTGACAGGCCGGCATTTCTTCCACATCTGACCGTTAGCTACACCTCACATAGGAAAAGACTAGGCTGGCTTATTTCTTCCCCCAACTGCTTATTAATTAAAACACATAGGGGAGAAGAACTGGTCAGCCGATTTATTCCCCAACATCCATATTGATTATTACTCATGTGGAAAACTGGGCCCGTATTCACAAACACTTTAAGACTGAAACTCAGACTTAGACTTCAAAATGTTAAAAGTTATGTTGGCTCCTACGTTTTTATTACAATATTGATCAATATAAAAGTTGGCAAAAATGTAGAATGGGTAACACCAATCATTCTGATAAAATTTCATCCATTCAGATTGAACGAAATCGAAAGTCCGGTAAGTATAACACTTGCACATTTTAAGTCTAAGTTTCATTCTTAAGGGTTTGTAAATACGGGCCCAGGTCGGCCCTTTTTCCCAATATGACTTTGACTTATATATCACTTGGGGGAGTAATTGGGCTGGCCCTTTTTCTTCTACCATATGAAAGATGAGTTTTCGTTATGAGGGGAAACTGGGCCAGAATTTTTCCCCCATCTGCTTATTGATAATAACTCATATTGGAAAAATGACAGTTTTTTCATTGACATGAAGATTGTCTAGTAAAAGCATGCATGCCATTGATGTACTGAAGTCATCATGTCACTTTGCCATAGTTTGGAACTTTTACAATGGGCACATTTGCATTGTCGCACATTGTCAGGAGTAGATTATTGTGTTTTTGGACAAATTACGTTTCAACTCGAAAACATGTCAATAGTCCAATATGTTTTTATAAAGCGTTAACAAGTCTATTCTTGATGACGGACATATGACTGACAAAAAGATTAGACGATCACAAAAGCTCACCTTGTTCTCAGGTGTGAAGAGAGCAACACACTTTGTTATGGACAGTAATTCTCATATAATTCATATATTTATATTACCGAACCGAATAACTGAAAGGGTAGTAATAAAACCCGAACCAAACAGAGAGACATCTGTATCATTGCAGCCCTTTTAAAGATTTATGTGTCAATATCCCTGATAATATTGACACCATTCTAAACCATCTGTTTTAATGTCTTGGATGAAAATAACTAATAATTCCTATATATGTATTCTATAAGAACTTAAAGCAGCGACAAGTTAACACTGCCCCTACATCAAGCATGTAAACAAATACAGCATACCGTATATAGAAAATTGACAGTGAGTTGATTGAAACACATACTTAACCTCTTTATCATTGGTCCAAGTGAAAGGACATTCGTGTCTACAATTTCGTATTTTATGAAAATGTAGAATATTTGTATTCAATTCATAACCCATTATGCACAAATGTAAAGTTCATACTAATTATATTTCCCTTAAATTATTTTAAGACATGTATCGAATTCACTTGGACCGTTTTCACTTTAATCCCTCGTAATATAAGATTAATAATTTAGTAAACAGTAAAACATTGACCCCTTATGTTTTTGAAAGGGAGAGAATAAGTTGCAACAGAAAACACCAAATACATAAGGACTCACAAACGTTGATACACCTTTTTGTTTGCTTCTTTCAGCGTGTACAGCATGTGATGATGGGTGGATAACATTTGAATCCTCGTGTTATCTGTTTGGCATTATAACTGTGAACTTTGATGCCGCGGAGGTAAGGTCATACCTAAAATATGATATCAAGCTTTAATTTCCGCTCCGTTCTTATTTTCTGAACCAAAATGCTTTTACAATTTCCTGAAAAACAGACATATTGTTTAAAACTTGATGTTCGGTAGATGAAACAGTGGTGGTTTCATAACGAAATGCTTACAATCCAAATGCGAATTATATAGTGCTGTTATATTAACCGCGAACACATTAATATATTATCTCGACCACTACATTTTAAAAGAGGTGTATTAAATATTTATGTTTGTCCGTAAGCTTGAAAGAGAAAATGCCGCAGTTGTGTTTTGATAGAAAAGTTAAGCAAACAGCTGTTATAGTTTTACACACGAGTTGAGCATTTCCTTACCTGAACCGACATGGATCGGTCCTAAAAGGTCACAAATTGTTCGCGGTCAATCTAAACAGCACTGTACCTAGCCAACAAATCACGACTGAAGTATTTTTCTCCACGTGTTCTTACATTGTATACCCTGAGTATAACAATTCGACCTACGTGAGATTTACACCATATACAAATGTATATTGTTTCAGGCATTCTGTAAACTATCCGACAGCCATCTTGTCAGTATCCGGAGCTCGAGAGAAAACGACTTCATTAAGGGTCAACTGGCTGAGTTAACTGGTATAGTAAAATATAAATATCCTTCAATATAAAGTTCTAACATTTAAAGGAAAATATATTCGGTAGTATAAATGTTGTACTTTTATTAGAATAAACAAAATAATTATTCTCAAGTATAACTAAGTTACAAATACCATGTTTGTTCCTTTTAAAAGTACATTTTAAGTGATTCACTGTAATATAACCAAAGCTATGTCAATATGAATAAACAAAGTCAAAAGAAAACGTTTGTGATACTCTGTACTTTATTAAGGGAGAATACTGTTACATTGTTTGTGGTGTCAATGTACTATGAAAAGGAAGAATACTGTTACACTGTTTGTGGTGTCTCTGTCCCATGTAAAGGGTGTATACTGCTACAATGTTTGTGGTGTCTCTGTCCCATGTAAAGAGTGAATACTGTTACAATGTTTGTGGTGTATCTGTCCCATGTAAAGGGTGTATACTGTTACATTGTTTTTGGTGTCTCTGTCCCATGTAAAGGAAGAATACTGTTTCATTGTTTGTGGTGTCTCTGTACTATGTAAAGGGAGAATACTGTTACATTGTTTGTGGTGTCTCTGTACTATGTAAAGGGAGAATACTGTTACATTGTTTGTGGTGTCTCTGTACTATGTAAAGGTAGAATACTGTTATAATGTTTGTGATGTCTCTGTCCCATGTAAAGGGAGAATACTGTTACAATGTTTGTGGTGTCTGTGTCCTATGTATAGGGATAATACTGTTACATTGTTTGTGATGTCTCTGTCCCATGTAAAGGTTGTATACTGTTACAATGTTTGTGATGTCTCTGTCCCATGTAAAGGGAGAACACTGTTACAATGTTTGTGATGTCTCTGTCCCATGTAAAGGGAGAATACTGTTACATTGTTTGTGGTGTCTCTGTACTATGTAAAGGGAGAATACTGTTACAATGTTTGTGATGTCTCTGTCCCATGTATTGGGAGAATACTGTTACAATGTGTGTGATGTCTCTGTCCCATGTAAAGGGAGAATACTGTTACATTGTTTGTGGTGTCTCTGTATTATGTAAAGGGAGAATACTGTTACAATGTTTGTGATGTATCTGTACTATGTAAAGGGAGAATACTGTTACAATGTTTGTGATGTCTCTGTCCCATGTAAAGGGAGAATACTGTTACATTGTTTGTGATGTCTCTGTCCCATGTAAAGGGAGAATACTGTTACAATGTTTGTGATGTCTCTGTCCCATGTAAAGGGAGAATACTGTTACATTGTTTGTGATGTCTCTGTCCCATGTAAAGGGAGAATACTGTTACAATGTTTGTGATGTCTCTGTCCCATGTAAAGGGAGAATACTGTTACAATGTTTGTGATGTCTCTGTCCCATGTAAAAGGAGAATACTGTTACAATGTTTGTGATGTCTCTGTCCCATGTAAAGGGAGAATACTGTTACAATGTTTGTGATGTCTCTGTCCCATGTAAAGGGAGAATACTGTTACATTGTTTGTGGTGTCTCTGTACTATGTAAAGGGAGAATACTGTTACAATGTTTGTGATGTCTCTGTCCCATGTAAAGGGAGAATACTGTTACATTGTTTGTGATGTCTCTGTCCCATGTAAAGGGAGAATACTGTTACAATGTTTGTGATGTCTCTGTCCCATGTAAAGGGAGAATACTGTTACAATGTTTGTGATGTCTCTGTCCCATGTAAAGGGAGAATACTGTTACATTGTTTGTGGTGTCTCTGTACTATGTAAAGGGAGAATACTGTTACAATGTTTGTGGTGTCTCTGTACTATGTAAAGGGAGAATACTGTTACATTGTTTGTGGTGTCTCTGTACTATGTAAAGGGAGAATACTGTTACATTGTTTGTGGTGTCTCTGTACTATGTAAAGGGAGAATACTGTTACATTGTTTTTGGTGTCTCTGTACAATGTAAAGGGAGAATACTGTTACATTGTTTGTGGTGTCTCTGTACTTTATGAAGGGAGAATACTGTTACAATGTTTGTGATGTCTCTGTACTATATAAAGGGAGAATACTGTTGCAATGTTTGTGATGTCTCTGTACTATGTAAAGGGAGAATACTGTTACACTGTTAGTGGTATCTCTGTACTTTGTAAAGGGAGAATACTGTTACAATGTTTGTGATGTCTCAGTACTACGTAAAAGGAGAATACTGTTATAATGTTTGTGATGTCTCAGTACTATGTAAAGGGAGGATACTGTTAAAATGTTTGTGGTATCTCTGTACTATGTAAAGGGAGAATGCTGTTACAATGTTTGTGATGTCTCAGTACTACGTAAAAGGAGAATACTGTTACATTGTTTGTGGTATCTCTGTACTATGTAAAGGGAGGATACTGTTAAAATGTTTGTGATGTCTCTGTATTATGTTAAGGGAGAATACTGTATATTGGAGGGATTCAATGTTTGATCAACATGTAATGGTGTATTTAAGGTTTTCGGATGCAAATAAACTGCACTGCAGCTGGTCCAGGGCCCGACCTCCCAAATCCTCTCAAATAGAAATATCAGCTCAGTTTTGAGATTTTGCTCAAGTCAGAGGCCTAGGTTGAGACAAATTCAAAAACATTTTTAGAAACAAAACATATAATTTCCGTGTTGTAATACCAATTTTGAGTCCAGTCGCAGATGAGAAAAATCTGAACGATTTGAGACAATATTTGAACTGAGATTGATCTCAAATTGAGATTTTACGGGAGATCGGTGCTAGAAAAAGTAAACTTGTTCTAGTAACATGTGACTTCTTTTTTTTCTTTCAGCTGCTAAGTTTTGGATTGGAATGACAGACAAATTAACCGAAAATACTTGGATGTGGATTGACACTGACGAACAAGTTCAGTTTTTTAACTGGGGCACTGCTCAGCCAAACAATGGAAGGGTTTCCAATTGTGCTGCTATTTGGCAGAGTTTTGGTAACGACTTTGTGGACGAACCATGTACCAACCGCCAATTCAGACCAATTTGTAAAAAAGATATGGCATAGGAAACATCCGGCATTGTAACAAAATTACATCTTAGTAATATAATATATATTATTTATTTATGCCCCAATAATTTCTTTCATTGCACTGAAAAAAAGGTTTTATAATTGTACAAATAGAGCGGAACACTTTAAGATTAAAAGCTTGTCGTAAATCCACGAATGTTTTGACAACGGAGTAATGTAACTCCCCTTTTATGTAGGTCAAACTTTTTGATCTCCAAAATTACGTTACGAAAGGCGCTCCGACGTAGCAAAACCACACATGTTTTGATTAATGCTTGCATAATTGTCAACGGAGTAAAGTAACTCCGACGGTACACTCATGTGCATTTCATGTTTCATGACATTTTCGTGGTTTGTTACTTTAACTGCACTAGTATAAAAGGTCACATTGACCTTGTACTAGGGTAGAAAGTTTTTAGAAATAAAAGACTGAGGAACATTAGGACTTTTTGGATTAATATTTTGGACTTACCATCATTTGGATTTATAACAGTTTAATTAAAGTGAGACATTGTAATATCTAAAAGTTATCATTTCTTATATTGTGGAAACAAATTAAAATAGTGAAACTTTTATGATGTGTTGTTTGTGTTTTATCGGTGATACATAAATAAAAAAAAGCTCACTTATAAATAAAATACATTATCATTGTGGCAAGGACAACGAGTTTTCAGTTTAATAAATAGAACAAATCCACCACACATTTAAATACGAATTACGAAGTAACACACATTTTTTAAAATGTATATTATTAAAGCATGCTTAAAGAGTCGGCAGTATTTTATATTAAAAACACGGAAATAATTCAAATTCCGTTCAGCCGGAAACAACATGCATTTCAGTTTTTAAAAGTTAAAAAATAGTCGAAGTTTTTAAGGCCAAAAAAGTAGAGGGATATACGATAACATTTGCATAGTTTCCGTGGGCCCCTATATGGAAGTTGGTGACCATGAACATCCCCATGCGTCTTCCTTTCGTCCATGCGAAACGTTTGAGATCAAGATCGCTTAATTTGACTTACATTTGGAATCGTCATGAACTTTTCGCAAATTAGCTTGACTTATGATAAGGCAAAGTTTTACCATAGAAGGATGGGCAAAATGAGAATTTTTTCCAGAGGTTCTCCGTTTTTTTAAGAGTAGAGTTAGGGGACGGGTCAAGTTAAACAGAATTTAACCCCACACATGTCCATCAGTGTTGCGTAATACCGGTAGGAGTAACTTTTTACGGTCCAATTGTCCCTAGAATTTGACCTTTCTACCGCATGATAACATCATAATCCTCCCGAGATATCGCGATATATTTGGACTCGACTCATGAAGATCTACCTACTTACCAAGTTCCACCCAAATCTATTGTGCCGTTTCGGATTCAATAACACATAAGTAAGGTCAGGGACATACGGACAAAACAAAGAATCAGTCATACGAAACACCTTCTCAACTCCTACTAATGTTTCGGATGCAGATGCTTCCCAGGATCTGAGTGGGGAGGCATAAATTTCAAATGTGGCGTTCCCTGTAACAACTTGATGCTTCCTATACAAGCACATGTAGTTTATAATATGTCTATAAGACGACCGTCATTTTACTTCTGACCACACTATCCCAAACTGTTTCTGATTTTGGTATTATATCCATGAATTTGAATGATTGTGGTGATCTAAGTACGAGCCTTATTGCAGTACATCTTCGCTTACTTGAACACCCGTCTTTGTATACGGCTATTGATAAACTAACCATGCGCTTGACCTTACCAAAGTTTTCGAACATCGCCCAAGTAAATGAAAAACTATTAATATGACCCAAACTGGAAGGATGAATAACTTCCGGATTATATTGTCGCGAGGTAAATACGCATCGGTCGAGTTTGGAACTTACCATCTCAAGATTAGCAGTTTTCTTCCGTATTGACACAGCAAACAGAACTCCAGTTACCTTGCTTAAATGAGGAGGATTGATCCGATAATAAAGGAATACATAACCATTAACTGCCGTGTGTATACAAAAATAACGAACACAATATAAGGTGTAATAAGTATAGATCAAGATAATAGTGGTCTCCTTACTTATAACAATAAGTTAATGCATTACGGAAGTTTTATCATAGTTAATTTCCTTGAACACTCGGCAATATGTTATATACACAGTATATTTTTAAAGTTTGTATTGTAACACATGTATAGTGCTGTTAGACGTGGTTTTGATGTGTGAACAGGTGTATGAACGTTCTGGACGGATCCATGTCAATTTAGGTAAAGAAATGTCCTCTTACGTAAGCTATAACTTCTTATTGGTTTACTTTTCCATCAAAACACAACAGCGGCTTTATCTCCGTCAAATTTACGGAAAAACACGATCATTTCAATACACCTATTCCAAATGTAATGGACCAGGTAATATATTCATACGTTCACGGTTAATAAAACCGCACTTTACACAGTTAAATAATCTTACATTAAAGGACATACAGACAACATCAACTACGAGTGTTTACAGTAATTCTGAACATTGAAGAAAAGCAAAGTAACTAATTGAACACAATGCAAAGATATCTTGTTATTTTAATTGGTATTTGTGCCACTAGCAATGTCGGGGCGTTAGATGACGCACAATGTTCCAAGTATCATTACGAGGAACTGATTCTATTAAATCAGATAAGACTGGATATAGACAACTTTGGGACGAAAGTCGGAAACATTGTACAGAGTCAAGGTAACCTCTTTTGACATATACACTGTTTATGTTTCTATAAATACATAGTTAACTGATTAACAAAACGAGATACTTTCGACTAATTTTATATTATGTTTATTGTTTTCATTCTGTTATTATGCAGTTTGCTATGCAATAGTGTCATACTTTACTAGTGCGTTATTTTTCAATTCGCTCTTACAATACAATCCGTTGCTATAAACTTTATGTAAAAAATTGAATGGCATCGTTTCTGATGAACAACCCGGTGGCCCAGTTGAAGAGTAAGTCTCGGTTTCGGATTGTCGCGTGTTCGAGCCCGGGCCGCGTCATACAAAGTCGTAAAACAAACAAGTACTTCGCTCGATGTTGCAAGGGCAGTACATTATTCCGTGGACTGGTTGGCCCGAAGTCAGGTTATTATGACAGGAAGTATTATTCGAGGTTGCGGTACCACAATTGGACAGCAGCATATTTGCTACAAGAAGCCGACAGCTCCGTGAAACTGACCTAATGTTGGCGAGACGTAAAACTTGACATACTCATCCCGAGTTTTTGATAAATGGAAAACAAGAGAAATTCTAATAATTATTGAGAAATATTTGAAGGGGATCTGAAGGGTATAGGAATAGTCCAAATGTTTAATATCTGCCGTGTATGGAAAAAAAGTATAGGTAATCCAACGGTGCGAAATGCGGTTTTTGGGGTAAAATGTTGTAAATGTAAACAAACGTATGCATTTGTCTATATCAAAATCAGATTAAGCAATAATAATATTAATATTAATAATAATGGCATGTGCCAATAAATAAGACACATTTTGCAATAAATCTACCAGAATTACTACATTTAATAGATATTATATTACAGTACAAAGTACCTAAAGTAAAGAATTAGTCAATTTATGTATATATGTTGGTAATTCAGTGTGAAGTAAGCTAGCTGTAAATAGGTTTAAACCCCAAGTTCCAAGGATGTAATTCGCTGTATGGTTATTATTTATTTTTGTGTTTTAATTGTATGTTATATTTCCCTTTCACCTGTGCAATTATTTCACTTTACATAGTGTTCAGGTTGTTTTGTTCACGGTTTCGGCCTGTAGTTTCCGACTGTCTTGACTTGTCATGTGGTCTTTTCCATCCATTAATCCCCCCTTCACTGTTTGTCCTCTTTGATTCTCCTAGTTATTCCTTGTGGTCTGCAAGGCCATTCTCTGCGTCTCTGTTCCCTAACATATGTACCCTTTAACCTCATCAAGTGCCTTATGTTTTATGTATTGCTTTTCCCCCGGATGGCTGTGTGGGAAGGCACTGATTTATGTATGTGGCGTTCCCTGTAGCGTCTGATTCCTTCTCTTTTACAATAACATATACAACGTTTTAACTCCAGTACGAAGAAACAAGCAGCCTTATACTGAACTTACTCTTAGTAACTGAATGATTTACGTCAGAATGCTAATAACCACAAAAGCATAAATGAATAATCTTATGTAGAGGCAACCAGAAGACCATATGAGTTATTTGTTAGACGTAATCTTAAATACTGGGTTTCCATCACCAGTATGATATTTATTGAGAAAAAAAACGAATGATCGACTACACTTAGGTAGGATTAAGATTTACATAATTAAGGTTATAAAACAGTAGAACAGAGAGAATATTGTCATTGTTACTGCCAAATGACGCCATGAGTGCCGTAATGAAAAAGAAGCTTCGAGAAATCTAACTGATAAATATGCCTCAATGATAAGAGAAGTGAAGGATAGCCTTAATAAAACCTCAAGGTGATCAATCTAATCAATACTCTGACATACATGGAAAACCTCTCAACAGTTCATTATTTGAAATCTAACCGCCTCCTCATTGTGTCAGGATTATACCCCTTTCAAACACATTTATTTATACGTTTAACGAACAACTTGTTAAAGTCATAACTGTTATGGAAGTTACGAAATTTGAATAATAGATCTCCATAAACATTTTGTTTAGTAATTCCAGTCTCTAACATAGATTTGACGCTAGGTCGTTAATTCAAAATAATTGATGGATATGTACAGCAATATTTGTTTAAGGAGTTTACCTACATGTATTAGGAGAAGTTTTCGCTTATTAAATTCCTCAAGGTAACTTTTGCCTCGTAGAAACCTAATAAGTTCAAACAGGTAAATACCGTATGCGGGAGACCTCGGATAATCAGAGGTCCATGATGGAAACTCTATAATCTAAAAGTCGTTATCATTTCGTTTATCATGTTGTTGGTTCGCTTAGAGATCGAAATGAATAAATATATTATTTAGAAAACAAATAACAGCTTCTCAAACATCCGGATTGATTGCCTGCAAATGTGTTTGTTCGATTAAATACTTTTATATGCATGTTGGGTTTTAGTTAATACATGATGGGGTGACGTATAAAGAGTGGAGAGATCAAAAGTAGAAACCCACTTCGGGTTTTTCTGTAAAGGGTTTATAATGATTTTTTATCACTTAAATAATAACTGCTCCACTCACGAACATGAATGAAAAAGGAATAAACAATGAATCGCCGGCTTCTTATATCCCTCCGCTTTCACAAGTTATATAAATTTAATAATGTAGCTTGCGGTCAAACATTGAACCTCTTTGATTGTGAAAGAGACTCTCAAACCTGCTCTTATTTGCTTTTTGCAGCGTGTACAACATGTGATGATGGGTGGATAACATTTCAATCCTCGTGTTATCTGTTTGGCACAATAAATGTGGAAATTTGATGCTGCGGAGGTAAGAGCGGCACAGGAATAAAATCGTGCTATCTGATGTGTCAGAAAACATTTATTTATTTAGAGCTGTGATAAGATGTTTTATGAACCACATTCAATTGTTTTAGTTCATAGGCAACTTTTAGTATGTGTATTGTACATGTTTTATAATTTTGTTAAATCTTTTACGGCCTTACAAATATGTTTGTTTAAATATCTATTCAGGAAATACTTCATCTTATTACTTGAATCATTTTGATGTTATGGTATGAGATGTATAGAACTATCCATGGTACAACAGTTGACTGTAACAGGAGATTCACTGTACAGTGCCACAATGAAGATATGAAGATCCAATATATTACAAAACTTTACTGAAACATCATTATTTGAAACAAAGATGTGTACTAAAAGACAAAATGTTTCAAAACCTTGAAGTTTGTGTAATATGTATTTAGTTTTTCAGCAATTTATTAGCACATGTGGAAAAATACAGTGTCATTCTGTTCTGATCAGCTCATATTATCTGGTTGCTGATTACACACATGAGCTTTTGGTAGTTATTGTGGAAAAAACCATATAGATATGAAAAATCAGTTGTATGCAGAGCATGTATGTCATGATTTATTGTTGTATGTAACCTGAATAAAAAATGTGGATCCTGAATTGATTTGTTTTTGATTTTATTAGTACTGGAGATCTTTGCACAAACATAAGTATTATAGTCTTCTTATAACCCACACCAAAATTATGCAACATGTATATCATATATTAAAATGGTATCATTATTTAAGCACTCCACATTTACTTGCAAATGAACAATTTTATATTTGTTCTGTAACCACTTAAAACTAGGAATAGTTATCATAATAAAAAATGCCCAATTACATTTGAGATGGACATAAGTGTACAAGGTACCAGACTATAATATCAGCAATATATTGACCACTTGAAGAATAAAATAACAGTAAACTTTAATATGTGTATTGAAATAATCATTAAAAGGCTTGTTGCAAGGTTGTTTATTTACACATCCATCAACCATGGAAGTGTCACTGTGGATGCTGTGTGATAGAAGATATTACAATCATAACTTTGTGAGTCACTACAGTCACATATTGGCTGTATATATGTGTATTAAATGTCCCTTCATTTACATTTTAGTATACATTAAATACATATTTATGACTAGCCTGACTACTTTCAAACATAAATATTACTTTGGGTGTTTAAAAAGTACAGAAAACACATTTACTTAGATACATGAAATGAATCATGCACTCCCTACTGCTTTATATGTATGCTGCATAATTTTATCCCAAATCTTCATTTACAAGAGTGCTAAACATTTCAGTTTTACATATTCTATTTGGTACAATGTTTTCATATTATATCCTGAAAATGATATAATTCTAATTTCATTTCATGTACAGTAAAACTTCGAAACCTCGAACAGTTTTGGCTCGAACACAGTAGATACCTCGAACAGGTTCTTAAGTCCCGGCGAAACCCCTTCTTATTTCATATTATCTAACAGTAGATCACTCGAACAGAGATAGGTCGAACACTCGAACAGAGATAGGTCGAACAATACAATATTCACACCTTTTATTGACCGCTTAATATACTATTATTTGTTGACGGGTTAGATTGGCGACACATGTTATTCGCACTTCGTGATAATTACATGCAGTTGTACATGTACAGTGGAAACTACCTAATCCGAACACCACTCCGACAAACTATCAAGTTCGGATTAGAGGAGATTCCGGACTGGAGAGGATTCCTCCATTGAAAGTCAGTAGGCAAAACATTCTTTCAGTAATTTGAATAAGTTCGCTAGAGGTTGTTTGCGTTATCGCGATGTAATATTTAACGTCTGAATGCATTCTTTTATTCGACTTTGCAGAGTAATTTAAGCTACAATATTTTACGAAAGTTATGTAAACTTGAAAATGCGATGTATAGCCCAAAATCATAAGTTATAAGTTATAAGAGACAAATATATTTATGCTCCTTTCATAAAAGGAAGATTTGCAATGCGATATGCAAACTACATTCTTTGTTAAATATTGGTTGATATTTGAATTCTTGCATACATTATCATTATAATTTGTTTAGTCGTTATAGTAATTGTAGAAATTCAGAATATGCACCGCTATAGACGCCTCTCATTTAATCAAAACTGTATGAAAGCATTGCATATAATTAACTTAAGATTTTGACCTACAGTTCATTCTGAAATAGATGTTGAAATTACAGCAAAATTACACTGTGCAGAAAATGCATTAGATATTTTATTTCTTAGAATTTTATTGATATTTTGATTATTTCACTGCATAAGGTGGATATATCAATCTCAAGATAGTATTTCAATGAATCATTCAACATGTCAAATGATTTCAAACATAGCTGAAATTAAGTATGGGTGTTTTGCGACGTTATACCGTCCTTAAAACCTGACAAGCTAAGAACATAGTACGATGTAATTTCAATACGCCATACCTGAAAACTATGCATCATAGCTTCATTTCAAATATTTTCGTAGAGGAAAATAATGATCTAGGGTAAAACTTTTGAATTGTGATTCGCATATCGAATGGGCCCTTTTATGAGCTTTGACTGTCAGTTAGGACATACACGCATATACTGTAGATGCCTCGAACAATAGACGGCTCAAACTAATTGCAAGTCCGACGGCAGTTCGAGGTTTCGAAGTTTTACTGTAATTGTGAAATGTTGATACATTAACATTATTTAATTGCTGTATATTTATGCACAGTTAATAAGTATTAACTGAATATTAATCATTTAAGTAGAACTTTATTTCAATTTTGTCTGTCTGATTAATTTTTAAGACAACATGTGTCATGTAAACAATGCTTGGGTAATTGTTATTTAAGTTATATTTGAAGGACTTTCCCTAGTACACCCTAGTAACAGTACATTTTATTGTGTTATATTACAGCAGACAACACATTTATAGTGTACAAAAGCCATTAAATTGACAGCAACACAAAACCAAGTAATTGATAAGTGCATTCTAAATTGGATCATCATGTACTTGCCTAAATGTATGTTTATATATGTATTTATTTTTTAAGTCTCATTCTTGCATATAACACAATATTTCATATAAACAATACATACATACTCATGTAAGACCCTTCTATAAGAATTATAAGAATTATAAGAGACTATGGCACAGTAATTATAGACATTCTGTTTACAAGCTGAATAGAATTACACTACTATACAAATAGATAAATTAAAAATTGAGAGTGTGTGAGACACAGTCTCCGGAAATCTCCTTTTATGTCAAATTATCACAAGTATTGAAGTATCACTATCAATTTTGTTATTGATAACATATTGATGATATCATAATTGAACAAAGTGTTGAGTAAATTAAGTGAAATGCTTTAATACCATTTAATGTATGGTACATCTACGCAAATTGTAAGTATCTTGTTCCGTAATGTATATAATTAAAACATGCAGGAACGACAACTCTGGATAGAGATTATCATATATGTACTGCTGTGTTTACTTCCGTTATTATTTTAAGGTCGGGAAATTCCACTTTTACACAGCAACGACGTTAAGAAACTTTTCAGGACAAAATTGTAACGTAAGATGTTTCTCAAACTTAGGATAATATTTTATCTAAGATATTTCCAACCAGGCTTCTTGAATAGGACTTACGAGTAAAAAATATTTTACTCTTAGCTAAGAAATTTCTTAAAGTTTACGAAATGTCTTACGAAAAAATCTCAGATGCTTTGTGAATACCGCCCCTGGTGTATGGCAACGCGACACATATCCATAGAATGTGAACCTGGTGTATGACAATGCGAGACTTACACGATACTAATTGTTTCAGGCATTCTGTAAACTCTCCGGCAGCCATCTTGTCAGCATCCAAAACTCGAGAGAAAGTGACTTCATAATGGGTCATCTGGCAGAGTTATCTGGTATGGTGCATCATTACTTGTTATTGTAACATTTAAACTGCGTTCCCTTCTTCTTCGCTCCTTTAGTACGATCAGTTAGGCAATTCCTTATTGCCCAATCCCCATAGATGATTGCCTTCACACCTCCTAAACTGTTAGCGTTTGGTATTCTGATGTTTCCCGGCAGACATTGTCTTGTGAATGTGGCATTTTCAATACCAACATAATCCTTCCTTAAAACTTTGTGCCATTAGGAGAATAAATAAGTCATTTTCGGTCATATCTTACACATTATAACGTTTCATTTGTTTTATGAAGCATTTATAACTTGCTTTATTGTTACATTGCATTGGTCATACTCGTAATAACGAATCTGATAGAAAATTGAACTGAGAATATGATAAGTATAACAATATAAAATACTGGTTTCCGTGTGTTTGTTCGATTCTTGCTTATTTACATGAGAACAGTAGTAAACAAATTTCTAGGAGGCCATCCAAGGAAAACATGTTTTGGAAAGTATTGACCTATATACATACTTTACTCCACAACGCTATTCTCTACTCATTTTGAATCAACTATACACATCACCCACGTATAAAATAGAATGTTATTGACATCTGTATACATGTGCACATGCTACTTCAAAGACGTATTTGCTACAAATGTAGTGTTTGATAACACATCAACAGGTAATGGTATATTATTGTTTTCTGATGCTGACATACATAACTGCAGCTCGTCCTGGGAAGTGAATTTGTTCTTGTACAAATCATATCTTCATACTACATTAAACCTCAATATTTAATTACATTCAATATATTTGCATTTTATATTAGATGAGAATTTTTGGATTGGAATGACAGACAGAGTAACCGAAAATTCTTGGAGGTGGATTGACACAAACGAAGAAGTTCAGTTTTTTAACTGGGGCACTGATCAGCCAAACAATGGAAGGGCTTCCAATTGTGGTGCTATTTGGCAGAGTTTTGGTAACGACTTTGTGGACGAACCATGTACCAACCGCCAATTCAGACCAATTTGTAAAAAAGTGATGGCATAGGCAACATTCCATTGTTGCACGATTACATCTCTGACAATCTTTGTAATTTAGTCAATGTTACTTTATGATGTATCAATGCTTTCTTTCATCTTTCCTGAAATAAACTTAAACACCAATAGAGTAACACTTACGGTAATGGTAATCATAGGCTACATGATCGTGCATATATAAGTTTATAAAAGTGATAAACTTGAATGAAGAAGTTAAACAGGAAACGCTACATACAAAGTACGGGGCCATCCCAAAAGTACAAGAGGATGTGTAACGATTTTCGACAAATATGACTGTATCCGTACAAACACAACTACCGCAACCGCTACCACCACTACTACTACTACTACTACTATTTCTGCCATGGCTACATCTCTTGATAATACACAAATGATATGACTTGTAATAAAACACTGTAATTCTGATCGTTTCTTTTTGTATCTAGTTTATGCAAATGAATCGATAGATATCATGATACAACAACGTTGCCAAGGTTATATGTCTGGCATAATTACACACAGCGTATAATGGAGACCTTTTCATGCTATACATTTAAATCCCGCACGTGTGTTTGACGTACAACGTGGTTAAATGTTCAAGTTCAAGCTTAAATCAATTAGAAACTGACTGAAATGGAAAGATGGGCAGTAGCAGAACATTATCACAACACTTTTATACAAATATTTACAACACTAGAAAATAGAAGTCCAGTTATTTGATTGGTTAAAAACTCGCGTATAGTATTCTATATTTACGGCGCTGATAGGGTATATGACGTGTGAACTAGTTTCCCCTTCATGCTCCTCATCACCATTTCTGCTGACGGCTCAACTAGAAAACTTTTATCGCTTGATGTCCGCAAGTAACTAGAAATTGACAATTGATCTTCATACATGAGTCAATAAATATTGAAAAGATTACATGTGTACTTGTATTGATTTTCAAAACGATAGATCTTTTAAAGTTAAAACCAAATTCAGCTCGATAAAAGTAATGTGAACAAACTTTAATTTTATAATCAAGCGCGCGTTTAACCACGTGTATTGAGGTACCTGATGGGGTATACAATACAGGCAATTTACGTGCAAGTGAAATAAAAGAAATTGGATCTACAGCAAGTAATTCCCGGTATAGTTTACAAGGAATACGTTTTAATGACTGATATTATACATAACTAAAACACTCTCAACAAGTGTATGAACCAAAAACAGCAAAAATACACAGATCTAATTATTAGATATAGAGCGAGGCATCGAAACATTGCTTGTTTAACTAAATGTTTATGAAAACATAACATGGATTTGCAGTATTATAAATTCGTTATACTAGTTGTTGACAGGGTATATAGGGGGATATAATCTGTCTGCGATTCATATAACCCTTGGCTAACGCCTCGGATTATAGGACAAGCAGGCAGGTTATATTCCCCCATATACCCTGTCAACAACTTGTATAACTAATAATACAATGTGTATGAGAGATACGGATCAGTATACAGTTATCGATCTATATAATATAGAGTGACAAGTAGTCGGCATAATAACGAGAACTAACCAAGCATCACAAATGTACATATTCTCCATATCATTTAACATGAAGAGTATTTAGTGACATACTGCAAGGTGTAGGCCTACAAACAGTTCATGTTCATCAGTAAAAAGAAAATACAAAGAAGACAACACAGCACACTATTATGGTTTTAGAAAAACAAAAACAACAAAATTTCAATAAAAGATCTTGTAGAACACCCCTCACCGTCCGCGACGTTTGTATGTCATCATAGCCCAGGCAGTCTAAACATCAGTCTGAAAGCCATAACACCCCCTCCTTTACGATGGGAGTAGGAGGAAAAGAAATGTTCAAATCATCATACATATACCTATATAGTCCACTAAAACTTACACCCTCGTGGATACTGTAAGTATATTTCAGAAGTGCTTGTAATACAAACGAATTAACGCGCCAGATTCACAAGTGCATTAGTAAGGGCAACATTCATAAAAACACATTCACTGCAGTTATAAGCTTAGATGTTCTCCGTTATCGTCATGACGGTTTCCGTTATACTCGTATTATTTTTCTAAAACACTGAATAATTATTTTCCTTGCACACAATTTTAGTTTAATCAATGAGTAAAATTAAGTCACTGAGGATGTGCAATGGTTAAACTGTACGGGAATGCGGGTGCAAGAAATGGTCTGGCCGACTATAGAAACAACCAAGGACAAGTTAGGGGGACAACAAGGGGGGATTTAAAGGATGGAATACATCACGGAACGAGCCAAGAAGTCAGTAATAATAGACCTAAATGGGGAAGAACATGAATAATATATCAAGTAAAAGAACTGCACAAGGGGAAGGGAAACTTTGCACAGCAATTTAATACATCCTTAGAACTGTAAGTAAAATACTGGGGGTTAAATTGATTAACAGCTAGATGACCTCACACTCAATCGATGTATGATCATTGAATTCTTACATATACACAAAAAGACGAAATAGGCAGTAACTAATCATTAAATGCAATTGACAATTACGTTTATCGTAATTACATAATCATGCACTGAATATAATCCAGTACGACGACACAAGCAGCCTTAGACTGACCTTGCTCTCAGTAATTAAATTGCGAAACAATCACGAATAGTAAATAAAAAATAAAAACATTATGTAAATGCAATCTGAAAATATTAGTTATTACTTAGACACGCTTTTAAATACTTGTGACAGGGAAAAGGACTATAAATAAAGAAAAATAGAAATGAAATAAAAATGATATTTATTGAGAAAACGAAACCCAATTCACGACTATACATAGAGTGGAATAAGATGTGTCGTAAAACACCAAAACAGAGAGAGAGTCCTTGTTAGTCAATATCAGAATCTGATTGGTTGATGTTAGGTAATATCTAAACCTTTGCCGAAGTTATCGCTGTCGTCCTACATGCGTTGTAGAGGAAATACTCGAGGTGTTGTACTGATTCTAACACTACATTAAAATCGCTGAAATTTGAACTATTCGTCAACAGATATGAAACCTCGATTCGTTACGAACGAATCAATATGTTTCGATGACTGTTTCTCGACCTCTGCACCATAGTTTCAGGACTCCTACAGACGCTTCCTTGAATACATCAAAGCGTTTAGTGTACAAGATTGGATCTATCACTGGTAGGAGGTACAACGCTGTTGCTACCAATGCCCGTATAACGCGAGTTTCGAGACTGTCAGCACAGTTACTTCCACAACCAATACCTGGAAATAAATTATTTCATTTTTCATTACATGTTTGGGACGTGGTTTTAGGTCACATAAACAACCAGGGTCATACAGTAACTATGTCAGCCATAAGGGTGGAAAAGACCACATGCGGACACTTCAGTTGACATACCGACCTTCCGTAAGCCAGCGGGTTAGCTTTCTAACTTAAACATTCTACATCCCGAGTGGGATTCGAACAGCGATGAGAGACATAATGCAATTTGAAAACAAAACAGAATGGATCATGAGTCACATATAGAGCCACGACACAAACAATTACTTGAAATACGGCACACACGGATAGGGACACAAAATAATAACCAAACGGACCATGAGTCACATATAGAGACACGACACAAACAATTACTTGAAATACGGCACACACGGCTAGGGACACAAAACAATACCAAACGGACCATGGGTCACATATAGAGACACGACACAAACAATTATTTGAAATACAGCACACACGGCTAGGGACACAAAACAATACCAAACGGACCATGAGTCACATATAGAGACACGACACAAACAATTACTTGAAATACGGCACACACCGCTAGGGACACAAAACAATACCTAACGGACCATGAGTCACATATAGAGCCACGACACAAACAATTACTTGAAATACGGCACACACGGCTAGGGACACACAACAATACCAAACGGACCAGGGAATACACACAGAGAGACTCACAAGAAAACACGAAATGATAAAGACAAGGGAACCAAACGTCATTTAGAAGTTTATACCGAAAAGGGCGTACGTGTAAAAAGGGAAAGATTTACGGACGAATGAATATTCGAAAAATGTACTTGCCCAACCCACTGAGTATTATGTATGGTGTAATACAACCGATATATGCCGACATGAATATTCCGACGGTACGACATGACCTCAAAAACTCCCGACGGCGAACTTCTCGAGGGCTGTCACTAGCGTTATTACCTCTGTTATCGGCATTCAGTCCATCTACAAATTATATAGAGAAAATTAATTATTTCGACATAATTTTGCTAATTATCTTTTGTTTTGCGGCGCCCTGTTAATTCGCGTTTGTAGCATAACCTCGTGTCGAATCTTCGCCCTTCGAAATCAGTACCAGGTTTTTTGAAATTTTAACAAATTAATTTCATGTCAAAAAACAATGCTTAATGTTGTAAAATTGCACGTGTTCGAAAAATACGGGTATCCATTAATTATTTCTGGGTTTAAATGTGTAAAAGAGATAATAAGTTGCTCCAGGGAACGCCACATACGTAAGACACTGCCTCTCCACACAGACCTCCGGGACAACAACATTCAGACATTTGAGGATTTGCCAAAATGTGTTTATTTGATTTCATCATAAAATGGTAAAAGTCGAGTTGAAAAGCAAACGTGATATACACATTTTATTGATAATTCGGCGTATCAGGACAACTAGAGGCACTGCATATACGTCAGGAATATTGACCATTTCTTTATGCGTTTATCACTCAAATTGTTTGAATCTAACTTATTAAGTTCTTTTAACATTGGAACCCTGATAAATGTTGTGAAGTTGTCGGTTGGTTGCAGAGGAGCAGGCTGGTAATGTCTGATAACCCAGAAGCACTGGTTATATCAACTGACCGCCGAGTAGAACTGAAATACCGTTGAGAAACGACAATGACATGAGAATGCAAAATTTCAAAATTAGCTGAACATTCGGCAAGGGGTCCAGGAAGCCGCTGAAGCTCCTGGCCTTTAAGCATCTAAGATGACTTAAACTGTCTCAAAAACTGTCCTTTCGAACGTCAAATGGGTGGATTTCGTGCCTGGGACATTAAGCCGGACCCAAAGAAACAAATAAATGACAATGGAATTTCAAACGCTAAATGATAGACCAGGATGAAAAAGAGTACATTTCAGTACTGCAATTGATTCGTTCAATATTTGTGTGTGATAAATTTATTTAAATTACCATTATCTGTATGCTTCATCGTGTTGTGAATGTGAACAGCCGCATCAGATGCATCAGTGACGTAAGCCTCATTCTCGTGACCCATTTTGTAGTCTGTGGCATTGTCTGAAAATGGCGCAAAATATGAGAACCAATATTTAAGAATATATCTGACGTGAGAGCCGCCAAAAAATCTTTAGTTTAGTGAACTTGTATTTGTTCTTTGGGTTATTACAATGTCTATAAACTTGGACAAGCAGAACAAATATAATTACATAAATGATAAAAGGGGTTGGGCAACAATTTCGTTTAAAATTAGTAAATGCCCTCCCTTAGAAAAGTATAACAAAGTCACATAATTGCAAATACAATTAGGCAGATGGACGTGCATGATGGTTTAAATGTTCAAATGTGTCAGGACTATCTTGACAATCGAAGATGTTAACAGTTTCTTCAGATTTCAATATAATGGAGTGATTTAAGAGGCAGTACATATTTAATGTAATTAATATATGTGTTCATTCAACGTGGATAAAATATGTGGTAAGGAATGAGATTCATGCCAATGAAACTCGTTAAAATCACCGTATTTGACACAATTTACAAAGAATAGGACAACTAAACTGACTTTATTTTAAGCAACTTTGCTGTCACTGAAAAAACTCAAGGACGAAACTATTGAATGTTAGGATTTGGGACAGGAAAACACGTATGGAAATATATTTTTGATGTAATGAAACCAACTGATATTCTATGTTCATTATCAAAACGATACATAAGAAAATCCTCTCTGATCTATCTAAATCTATACTTTCGTTTTGATTACTAATTAAAATCAGCTTCTTTGTTCTTCGAAACATATACAATATCAAACCAACAGAAATGCAATTAGGATGGTTTTATACTACCATATAATTATCTCAGAAGAAAGAAAAAAATGTAATGCCGCTTTAAAAATCAACTGGTCAAAATAATTATAGCATTGCATTATTCTGAAAAAAAAACAACAAGGGAGTATGCATTGGGTAATATGGACATGTTTCGATACCATGGGGGCTAAACACAGACATATTGGTACCAACTGCAAATTTTTACTTACCATCGGGTTTGGATGTATCTGTATCTATGATAAAAATATCTGCATTGTTCACGGATGATACATTTCTGTCTTCGTAGTGAACGGTATGTAATCTATAAAGTAATTGTACCGCATTTAGTGTTTTATAGATTAAAGAATATAAATACAAGGGTTCATGAATAAAATTTGAATAGATAAATTAAAAAACTGACGAACATCTTAAACCCCTGTCACACCTAGCTGCGTTGCCACTGCGATTGCACGGCGTTGTTAAATTTCCCAGAGCGCCGCCAGATCGCAGGAAAAATTGATATTTTGCATGAAGCGCCGTAGACGCGCCGTATAAGCGCGGTAGAGACGCAGTGTCATCTCAGAGAACGCCGTACGATCGCCGTGCAAGCGCCACCGATAACCATTGCGTTCTGCGCGGCGATTCTGTGGCGTTGTAGGAGACCTAACTGCGCTGCTACGGCGACCTCACGGCGATCCCACTGCGCTCTTATCAGAACGCCGAGCGACGGCGTTTGTTTTGGGCATGCTCAAAGTGCGCGCCGTCGCTCGGCGTTCTATGCGATGCCACCGCGTTCACTGGCAATGCCAATGCGTTGCCGCGGCGATGCTTGCGATTCCACTGCGCGCAGATCGGCGTTCTGGATTTTTCTTGGACGCCGTGGGAACGCGGCCCTAGTGTGACAGGGGTTTTAGTCAATTAAAGCGACCTTTTTCATGTTAAAAACATAGTGGATACGGAAGGAAAGCCTTGCTGATAGAAATATCTTTAAATTCGTTAAATTTGGTATACTTTGCTGGAAATAAGACATTTAACTGTCTTCCGGAAGACACGTTTAAACTTAATTTATATCTTACAAAGAACAGTCTTGTTGACATGGAAACGGATATCTATATCTAACAAAGAACAATCCTGTTGCCATGGAAACTTACCTGTATATTTGATGAAGTAGTACCCCACTGACTGCGATCATAATTACAAGTAGAATGACTAAAACGATCACGGTCTCGATCATAAAGAACTCTGCATGACTTCCATATACATTTGTTATTGAACAGAACGAGAGTTCGTACGGTATATCATCCCAGAACAGAAATGGTCCTACTGCTACAATCATGCCTGAAAAAGTAATATTGAAAGTGGGAACAAAGAATAAATGAGCGCTGCTATGGGATTTACAACCTTTAATAAATGTAAGTGACGTCATTTCAAGAAAATACAACATGTGATAACACTATTTACAAGCAGGAAACAATCTATGCTCCATATGGTCACTTTGTTATCAGTACAAGGTGACGTCACAAATGACGTTTTCTGCAAATGACGTCACTTGAGGTTGGAAATTGTACAGCTGCGCTCAAATCATTATTTGGATTCTCTTCCGATATCTTTGTTTATTGTAGATTGTGTTTTGTTGATGCTTACTTCTTACTGGTATAGAAAGATCGTGAACTTGATGTGGGATCTAAAAGTGGAGATGCAGCACAAACACTAGAATGCTTTGATCTGATGTGACGAGCCTACACTTACATTCAACTTACATCATACGGCATAAACACGAAAATAATCAAAAAGAATTCACGTCAATCAACGTCTGTTTAAAACCATTTCACATATTAGTAGATTACTGTAAATCACTTGATTTTCGCGACATTTAATTTTCGAGAAAGTCTTGCCCAGAAGTTTTTCGCGAAATGATGAATTCGCGTCTTTCCTCCGTCGCGAATTTAAGATTGACGGAAACGCTTTGTGTTTTTGGTTGAACATCCTTAAAATAAAAATTTAGAAATCAAGTCGTTATACACTCACGTCGCTTATACATAACAGAGTATACACAATTTCGGATATGCATCAAATTCGTACATGCATGATTTTATTTGCGACAAGCATATTTTCGCAAGAATTTTGAATTCGCGAGTCTCCGGATAATACAGTGATTTACAGCATAATATATTATAACAGGACAGTGTGCTCGTACTTACCTAAGAAGAAAGTTCCTACACATCCAATTTTACAGAAACGTTTCAGCTTCCTATTGTCGCTGAATGGATGTTTTATGGTCCAAACCAAATCAATCAACAACAATATGATACAGATAGCAGACCATTGATAGGCCACCAACCCAAAGACGATCATCAGTGTCAAACAGACGCCGACCAACTTAAACACATAAACCGACCTGAAATGAACGTCGTTGCTTGCATGTGAGCGTTGCTTTGGGTTTTCCAACCTCATCTGTAACTGACGTCATTTGAAAACAACGCCACATGTGATGTCACTAGTTGCAAGCAGGAAACAATATTTACTCCATACACACATATCTTTCATATTGCCATATGGGGCAAATATTGCATACTGTCAGTACATGGTGGCGTCACATGTGACGTCTTCAGGAAATGACGTCACTTAAAGAAGAGGTTAGAAATCGTAAAGCGGCGCTTATTTAGTGTTTGACGTTGTACAATTCTAGCAGAAAGAGTCAGGGCTTCAACAAAGAGAGGTATGGTGACGTAAGAATAGAATGTCGAACTTCCGCTTAATATGTTAACTTTTATTTCCTATCAAGATAAAGGCACTGATTTGAGATCAGTTCATTCTCAAAATTAAAGCATAATATATTATTTAACTATCAAGTTATTCTGAAAATGAAAGAAGCTTGTCTGACTCCGGATCCGAAAGTAGATGTTAATTACCCAGAAAGTTGTCGAGTGTAATTGAAATCAGTCGTACGCTTCTTTCAGAATCGATATAAAAATGAATAAATTAACACTGAAAAAAGATCGCTGAGGCATGTAACTTACTTGAATGCGATATTGACGCCAACGAACGTACAGTTAATTGCCAACAGTAAGTCTCCAGACGTCATGAACATGTAGTATAACATTCTATAATCCTTCTTGATAAGCTTCTTCTGTACAATTATCGTCAGAATCCCGATGTTCATAAATATACCTGAAACAAAATAGACACTCAAATGAATTCGGCAAAAACATATAATTTAGCACTCCGATTATAGATGAGTATACGCACGAGTGTATTAGCTGGTAAAAAAAATGTGTATAATATCTCACCGATATCTTGTTATTTACAAACAGGGCCATAAATAAACATTGAAATAGTCTACTAAGGTTGTGCAGGATTTTTACAATAAATATGTCAATATAAACTTAAAATGGTAAATCCACATTTTCTTCTACAAATATCAGCGTACAAGAAAATCCTTAACAGCTGTAATTGTGTTATGTGTCAATGCAATGCTCATAAGGTTTCCTTTGCTATGTGTGATTTATAATTTAGGACAATAAGCTGGTTGGAGATTATACGATCCGTGCCGATGTTTGCTCAATAGTCACACACTCAGTCGTAAACATATATGCTGGGTGATAATCTGCGATCCTTTGGGGTAGGAGGGTTACACAAGTAGACCAAACAACATTATATCAAATATTAATCCTGAAATATATGAAATTGTAGGCGTAAATAAATGAATGTGAACTATTCTTTAATAAGAATCAAAATAGTGAAGGAATATCAAATTGTTGGGTATTTGTACATTTTGACCCTGAAATGACCTTGATTTTGACCTTAAGTAGTAAGTGTTGTATATTCATTTGAAATATATTATGAAACGAATGATAACCATACATATATCTATATCATTTCCTTACTAAATAGAACTGCTACATTTGGACATAAAGCTTGTCCTATGTATGATACTTATTGCAGCAGCATCCTGGACGCCATCTTGGAGTGTCAGCAGGTCCGTACCACACGTTACTGGCAGTTTCATATACTACAGACTTATTCGAACAATTTCGTAGATAGCAGTGCTTGTACAACTTTCCGGAAGCCCAATCCCTTTAATAAGCCACAGTTGGGCTAACACATTTTACTTAATGGGGCTTCCGGATGAATAAAAAAGAGTTTCTCCAATGTCGATGAAAGTACGTATACCAATAGTTTACGTCTGACAGAATGGTTCATTGACAGCTTCTGCGCACAAACATACGTGGTAGTCATTGAACCTCAAACCTCACAATCCCTCATATAACTCGCAAACTGACTCAGCAAGCTGCCAGCGTGAAGGTAATGGTACAAAGAGTATCTATGTGAAGACAATAACTTAAACATTTTTTTTCTTTTACGGATGTTTAATATCTTTTATGAACACCAGCCATATCTGATTACAGAGACCACAGTATTAACATGAACGTATTTCATCTGTGAAATAAAACACTTTTATGACCAGTTTTTAATCACGTATGCAATTTCTATGTCCATATAAAGATTCAACTATGCCTTGATGTATTACTGTGTATCAAATTTCATGTACGTTCTGAGAGTGTGTGTGGGTTTGATACTTATACGTTTTTTTTGTGTGGAATAATTTGTTTGGTAAAACGGAGACGTATTGGTCGAAGGGTAGGAGTCCCTGACTCCCGGTCTGAATGTTGTAAGTTCGAGTCTTGTTTTGAGCTTCGTGTAAATGGAACACGTCGTCCAGAAAGCATTTTGTACTATAATAACGCTTATAACCTTCAGACACAACATATTGAAATGTTTCATTAAGCTTCTGTTGGCTGTTATGTCGAGATGAAAGTTCACCAAAATTTGTTAAATAATTTATTGTCATGTTTTCGCATATTTGAAATGGTATAACTTGTTTTCTCTATATATTATAATATAACTAGTAGGCGACTGAATAGCCGTTGACTATTACAACTCCAATATGCCTATTAAATTCGCAAAGTTTGTCAAAAAAAAGCTACAGTTCTAATAAATGCGCGTAATTGATACAGTTCTATTTCTTAATACATTTGTAATTAATAAATCTATCTACCGACTTCTGAAAACTAGCACCTGCCTAGATCTGTGTATTCTGTCTTATAATATTGCCATAATAAAATACTTTGTTATGAAAGTTGACAGCATCATAATTCCTTTCATAAATTTGAAAACTACCCTCATTACCCTCTAATGTTTTATAACATAAAAAGCCAGATGCATTTGACACGCGCCGAGTGTTGCTAACAAGTTAAGCGGTTGACCGATTGGTGAAAATGTCAAAACTGTTCATAATTAAAAGTCATTTAAAAATGTCGTCATCTGAAATGCGCACAGAAAAATGGCCGCCATTCTAGAAGTTTGTCATCTGAAATGCGCACATAAGAATGGCCGCCATTCTAGAAGTTTATTGTTAAATTCGATTAAATTTAATATCAAATAAATTTAATATCAAATAAATTATGGTAATAAACAAAAAGGTAAATACAATTACGTTTTAAAGATGTATCTGGCTCATCTGAACCTAAAATTGTTAACGGGTTCCATCCAGTATTGTTGTTTCATAGTCTAAAACATCATTTATAAGAACCATTGCCATGTTTAAAACAATCTTGTTTAATAATATAACTAAGTGACGAAACTAGTAAAAAAATACTCGCTTGTTTTTATAATTTTATGATAATACAAATGTATGTTTTCGTCAAATACAGAGAAATACATAATAAATGTATTCTGTGATAATGCATATTTATTTAAGTTTTAACTAGATAAAGTATATATTTCATGATTGTTCAGATAAACAAATGAACAAAAAATGAGCATAATATATATTTAAGCAAACATTCAACATGAGCAAAAGTTTGGAAATTACATTTACAAGATGATGTTGCCAACAGTTAAGTTTTCTTTACATTTACTAAAATTCTGCCCTTCATATTTACAAGAATGTTTATTTCACCACAAAGGCCGTCGGAATTGTCGTATATTTACCTGTAAGTCCCAGAACGGCTGTAATGACGACTGTGAATATTTCAGACAGCGGCATACCGGCAGGTTCCTCATTGAACACATCGCAAAATTCGGATATGTTTGATGAATTATCCGATGGAAGAATTAAAGAACAGTTTAAGTCCCTTGTTGTCAAATTGGTCATGTTCATTTCGCTCAAAATGATTTAAACGTTATTCAGCTTCCGTTCAGGAAAATGTCTTTACGTGAGTAGATAACTACAGTACTTATAGGGATATTAGTATACCTTTCGCAAGGCAGCGTATAACAGCCTCGTTCTGTTTTTCAGAACCTCGTTATGAGTTCACGAATAAAGCAGTCTCGTTCTGAGCGCTCAGAGCCTCGTAATGAATCCGCGAATATGTACACATCTGAAAATCATTGGTAAACAATTGTCGGTGACAGGTGCGTAAAGCGTGATTTTATAACATCGATCTATAGTTTCAATATCTACATTTGTTATGTACTGAACTATGAGATATCATTACAAAAGAATAAATGCACAGATAACCTGCCCCACCTGATGCTGACTGGTTCAAGTTAGGTTTCCTATACAATGCACCTAGTTTTAGAATGCTCGTAAACCAATCATGTATACATATAGTCGTGGTCTATAAATAAAATCATTCACAAACTCATAAACTACTGAATATTTCACTTATTGATGCGATTTATTCTCGGAAAGTTTTTCCACAGACGACATCAGATATCGAAATAGTTACAAGTATCTGTTTACCACTACTCTTGTTAAAGATAGTCGAGGGGTGTTCAAAAACTTATAACTTATGAACAACACAACATACAGAAACAAGAAATGTCTTGAAAAAAGATGGTCAGCGGAATTTGAAGGTTAAGATTTGTTGTGCAACATTAAAAAATGCCGAGATGTTACGATTGCTGGTCACTCCAGATCCAAAATAGATTTCGGTAAATTCACCGGTAAGGTAACGTACCCTTTATCTACAGGTTAACCAATCCGCGTCAAGGGTACACGCGTTGTTCGGTTGAATAAAAATTGCCTTGGTGGTTAACGTAAGATTTAATTGGTTTATACAACGCTGATATGCAAATAGCAAAACCATGTTAGTACGGCTGTGCCGAAAAATATGTACTACATGATAATTTCAATAAATGACATTTAATCTGGGAAATATTTCATTCATACAAAATCTAAATACTTCTTCGTTAAATACGCTTCAAGAGTTACTGGGTGTGGTTTAGGCGTCGCACCAATCGCGTAAATATGTTTCTATCAATTTAATAGAATCGTATATGAAAGGTGTTTACGCATGTATACCACAATGCGATAATTAACAGCAATGATGCGGTACAATATCATGACGCTATTAGGGTATAATACATGGTTACATAATGCGTATCAATGAGTGTCCTGTTCTAAAATTACTGATAATTAATTGGTGACAGACTATATTCAAGTATATTGTATAATAGAATTCAATACTTAAATTATTACACCTGGCCAAGCATACACCAATTTACGAATCATATGTGCGGAAATACAAAAACTACATGTAATCTTGCGAAATGTATTTACCTTGCCAATTAATGTAGAAATCAAACCAATGTATGAAAATGATGTAGAATTGGTGATGCTCTTTGAAAATCAATGTATTTCTTCTACATGTTGTATAGTACAGATTTGTGTTTGCTATAAACATTGTAATATGTTTTATGCAATGAAATGATATTGTATTATTGTATATATATAGAGCAAAGTGAATTGCAGAAGAAAGTTGTTTGTTTTAAATATCATATTTCTTGTAAAATCTGTCATATTCAGTGAAATAAACAAATTATCATCAGCAGCAAGGATGCCATTCCTTATCGATTATGCAAAACTGATTTATTTTAAAAACATGAATTGTCAACAAAATGTGGTATACCGCTTAAATGGTAGATATTCATATTTTTATCAAAATGTGCTAAGTAGTGATTTTGAGAAAATAACATGTTAATGCCTTCATACTAACGATCTTTAAAACATTGCATTATAACTTCCCTTAATAGTTTCCTGGAACTGTAGAACACAAGTCTGATCCAGGTATTTCCTATGCTAGTACTAACGCGGCACGTACGTCAGGATAGATAACTCCTGTCTCGGACTCAGGTATGAGGCGTTTTTTGTAAACATGTAATGAAAGTGACAATGCAGTGTTGTGAAGTACATCTGTAGGAAGGCACTCACCATCGATTTATTCATGTTTACGACTAAATATATTTTGGCATAAACGTCACGACTATCTACATTCACGACGTAGACGCGTTCAAGTGATTTATATTTATTTTACACGAAGTATAACATTTTATTCCATTGAAAATTAATGTTTAGTTAATTTGAAAATGATATGTGATATAAGCATTTGAACTCATATCTTGTGGCTGAAAATTAAAATAGAAAAATAGTCGGAACTACTTTTTTATGCGTCCATTTTTATTTATAAAAGACCGAATTACGCACATCATACATTGCTTGCATGTAAGGTGCTTACGGTAATGTTTTGGAGAAAATCAGCCGTTTCTGTTGTTATGTCATAAATAGAATCTTAAATTCGTGTTTAGTTTTCATTGATGGTATTTAACTCGTCATCTAAAAACGATAAAAACTCGGCAAAGTCTCGTTTTTATCGTTTTTAGACGACTCGTTTAATAAATTCAATAAACTCATATAAGATCCTCTATTTAATAAAAATACAATGCACATAAGATGTCAATACATTCAACATTAGAAAATTATTCTCTTCATTTAATGCTAAGGCACCTGTGCCTCAATAGTACAGATGGTGTTACATTGGAAATATTCAGATGCAGCTAAAATAGAAACGACAAAATAGTGCGTGACACAGACGGTCACACGTAAAGATCTCTTCAAAAATAACTCTATAAAATCTTATATAACACATGAACTTCTAAATGAAGAAAGAAGTTTTATGAATGTTGCCGTTACTAATGCACTTATAAGTAACTATACTTACAGTATCCAAGAAGGTGTATGTTATAGGGGACTTTATATATAATTTATTAGCCGAGGGTTAACTGAATCGCAGATATCATTCCCTGTCAACAACCAGTGTAATGAATTTATAATACTGCATATCCATGTTTTCATAAGAATTTAGTTTGAGCAAGCAATGTTTCGATGCCTAGCTCTAGATCTAATAATTAGATTTTTTTTATTTTTTTTTTATTATAATTGCGTATTTTTGCTGTTTCATGGCATATCGCACGTCATATATCCTGTCAGTGTATATAGAATACTATACGCGAGCCTTTGACCAATGAAATAACTGGATTTGTATTTGCAGTATCATTAGTAATTGTATAATAGTTAGTTCATGTACATGCGCATTGCACTTAACGTGCCTTACATCGTTAAGGTTGAGCTAGTGTTTTGCCACTGCCCTTCGTTCCATTTCATTCAGGTTCTTATTGATTTAAGCTTGAACTTGAACATTAAATCACGTTGTACGTCACACTACTGTCTTTGTTTCGATGTCGGAAAGACTTATTTTGCTTTTTCAAGCCAATTGATTATTCTTATTCGAAATATGTCTAGCCTTTACATTATTAAATACTTGGCAATATGCACCTTGCCTATTGAACCATCTTTTTATAATCAATACAGGTATTGATGTTTGAAATAATTTATCATTAGTCTCATGAATATTCTACTTGAACATTCATCATATATATATTCTTATTTGTTCCGTAAATATTTTGTAAATACTGTTTGTTTTGTTAAAACTTTATATACTGTTTTGCTCTCCAACTTGGAGGAAATAAACGTATATATCCGAAACACAACCACACCTTACGCATATGATTCAGAATCGCCATTTAGTGACACACCCCAAGATTGACATTTAAAAACCAAGAGAATTTAAAACCTTATATCAAAACCAGTCCTGAAATATTATCAAAGGTAACGACAAAGTTATTACTGACGCCATTTTGTCAATACTGGTGTTACACAGTTTCCAATAACGCATCGGTGTCGGTTACTTTTTGTCACGAGTGGCAAATTTTACATCAAATTTCGTCAAGTTCATTTGTATATACTATCTAATACGCAATACGAGATAATTTTCACAGAGAAATTTGATGTGTTAAATTAACACAGTTACAGATATGGTCACATGATTTCTGTATACTTGTTGACAGAATGGAAATGTTTGTTATTTAGAATTTGAAATTATATTTCTCGGAAAACAAAAAAATGCAGAAATGCTTACTTTCCGTACTACTGAAGTTTATAGATAAATTTTGCACTTTAAAATATGAACAGCCTTTTGCAAGCAATATCCCAGGTTGTCCTTTAATCTGATAGTTTCAATAATCAAAACTGTTTTGTAATAACGGACACATTTTTTAATGTGGTTTTAAAATTATTATATTTGATTGAAACCTGTCTGTGATATTTTGATAAAGTGTAACGCTAAATTAAGCACACGGATACATATACATGTATATGCAGATTAATACTTTGATCAAATCGTAGCATCCTCATGCAGAGTCTAGTTTCTTTAAAGTGATAACCACATACTTTTCTAGTTAATGAAGCTGTTAACTGGTGGCAGAAATACGCCACCATAGTATTCTACCTCAACTTCGTGTAACAAGGCTTTCATCATTTGGTAAGTGAACTGTGCCTTTTTCCATTAGGACCGCGGCGTACAGATTTTTTTTACAAATCTTAACCTTTAAATTGCGCCGATCATCTTTAACAATTGAAGACAGTACGGACAATGCTTTATGTCCCAAGCTTTCTTTAAGATATCAGTTGCTTGCGGGAACACATGTAAGTACTGGTTGCTAACCAAGGAACGCCGATTGGTTGAACTGTTCGCCGTACAGACTTTAGACTGATGACAAATAGCGTATATCTTTAACGCAACAATAAATCGCGGATAAAACTGAAACGACGATAACTACTTTTAGTTTTTCGATCAACAAATGGAGAAATAATAATTAATAGTTTGCCAATCAACATTGTTTTTCGATATGATGATAGATTCAAGTTTGGATAATTGCCTGTTTTGGAAAAAAATACATGTATGTTGTGTATCAATAGAGCACGTTTCATTAGCTAACACATTTTATTTCTATGATAGTATCTACTCCGTTGCCATGGACACCAATAAAGTTTCTAGTTGGTTTCTAACGACAGCGCTTGTTCAGTTGAAGCATTGTCAGAAATCTATACCGTGTCCGACATCTCGACAACTGCTTTAGCGGAATTTTCAATGTTGGGAGTATAAGGTGTGATATCTTCGCTATAACTGACCACATCAGTAACAATCCGCGGTAAAATATTAGGGACACTATCAATGTAAGGTAGAACATCCCTAATTGGTGTACGTCATTTCCATAGTTTATGTAAGCTCATTAAGCAAACGTGTTCATTTCCTCAATGCTACACGCATTTAAATGTAAAAACAATTATTTGAATTTCTTGTAACTGTTCCTTACAATTCTTTATTCTATCTGGCTTTCCTATAGAAATATCACAAAATGGGAAATGAAATGTCAATTTTCCATTTACTGGTTATTTGATATGGCTAACGTTTTTCAGGAAAGAAGTTTACATTGGACAAGGTTCATAACTTTTTTGGAACGGTGAAAAATTACGAAATTTTATTTTTTTATCTGTATTATAGTACAGATTGAATCAATCCAAGTGTCATTTGTCTTTGGAGATATGTCCATTAGCGATGTTCTACCTTAATGAGAGGTTGGGTTTATTTTTTTCGCCATTTATAGCTCCTTCTCTCTGATTACGATTATTGAACAGTTGACAGTCATCAACATAAATCATACAGCTGTTATGAACTAGATAGATATCGCACAACAGTAAAGAAAAAAAAACTCAACTAAACTTATAAATCAGACATCACACTGTAGTTATAGGCTTACTATGGGAATAAAAACAATATCGACCTATAGTATATAAATATCAGATGGCTTCCTGTGTGACAGTACATATTGTCAACCCGAGGCGAATGTTGACAATATGTACTGTCACACTGGGAAGCTATCTGATATCTATTTTATTGTATCGAACAAAACATAAATGAAAAAAAATCAACACTACTAACTGTTTGTTTACAGTTGTCGTCATTTTGTGGTTTCGAATAGTTGCATACGCCGGAAGTTACAACGCAGTTCAATAAGCGTCTACCATCATGCACTTGGGAAACCATACTTGTCTATTTTTGCCATGTGATAGTATACTATTACCCGATGAAAAAAGTACTTTCAGGGTAATAATACGGAATGACTCATAATGGGCCCGTTTCATAGACATATCTTAGCTAAGCTAAGATCTTATCGTAAGTTCCGAACTTACGATAAAAGTTAAGATAATATTTGTGCGTTTCATAGACGCTGTCGTAACTCCGTTATCTTAGCTAAGATAAGTTTTGTCGTAAGTTCGAGAACAACTGCGACACCGTCTGTATTTTAGTCATGTGATACCGATCGTGCGCCTGTAATCATGGCCGCAAAAAAACAAAAAAAGAGTTTCTAGTTGACGGCGAAATAAAAACTAATGACGTTTCGTGCGGATGAATTAAATTAAATTACTGATTTATAGTTCGCACTGCGGATTTCTGCTGTTTTTATGATGTCAGTCGGATACATTACATGTTTGTATGCAATAATATAATATTTTTAGAGCTCATTTTGACGTCCATAGTCTAACTCACGACCGTGATGACGTCATGACTCATGTTACCGATCATTCATTGTTTCATTCATTCATCCTGCGCATTTCCCCCTTCATATACTTCATTTCCTTCCCTCAAAGACATTTTTAGGAAACTGTGACAATTTGAAAGAATTTAAACACTGTCCTAAACATAATATTAATTGGTTTAACTCACCACTGGCACAGACTGCTACTGACCAAGTTTACCAGGTGCCTTTTAACCCCTACACTCCTCCCCTCGATACATTAGAATATATCAAGGGAAAAAGTGTAGAAGATGTGGAGCTTGACACACAACCCCATTCAAGGCTAGCATGGTCATTGACCGACTGAGCTAAACATGTGGCTGTTTAACCCCACTATATGGTGTCTGGCCAATTTGTCATCAGGCTCAACTTGTAATCATTTTGTTTATCTTGTGTTGAATTTGCACAGAAAATAGTGAACAAAATTGACACTACATAAATAGCTTAAACATATGTATGAAGTATTTAAATTGTTGTGTTGTGATATAGCTTATTGTTTTATTATTAATGTGCTGATCACAAGTTAATTTTTTTATTGCTGTTACTTTTTGCCACGGGTACCAAACACATAATGACATGCAGTTGGTACCCTCATGCAGTCCTGTCCTCTAATGCTGTATACTTCATTACTACAAACTTAAGGCAAAATGAATCAAGTGTAATGACAATAATTATATTCTGTAGTTTAATTTTTCCATATAATGCCATTCCAAGATTATTTAGTATATACAAATTGGTGAAATCTATATATGTTACTACTTAAAACATAAGTCCTGTACATGTTGTTGTGATTTAATTATGTACTTTTTTAATATAGTACATGTATTACAAGCAAAATAAAATGCTATTTGATTTCTTATTCTCTAACAGCCTTACTCATTTAACCGTTTTATGATCCGGTACTTAGTAAATTTCTTCCCTCTTCCATCATTCCACAAGTTATATGTTATCTGATCTCTTGATGATTGTTTTTTTTGTGGTGAAATTTGAACACATTAATCTAAAACTGACCTTTATACGTTGTCCAAGAACATATTATACACCGATTGCTAGTGTTTCACAATAGTCACTCTGTCCAGAGCCATATCTTGGTACTGGTTGGACATATTTCATTGAAACATTCTATTAATATATATATATATATATAAGGGTATGGGAATGATGCACATCAAAAGCTGTCACAATCTATGTATGTATGACAATTAGTATTTTTCTATGGGGAAAATCCGTCCAGAGCCATATCTTGGTACTGGTTTGACAGATTTCACTTTCTATGAATATATATATGGGTATTGGAATGATGTTACAATCCAATAATCTATGACAGAGTTATGGCCAGGGTTGGCAAAAAGACGGGAAGTACTTGTATTTCCCAGGACGGCGGGAAATACTGGTAATTCCCGTGAAATACTGGTGAGACCATAAATTTATCCTCAAGGTTTGGTTGTACCCTCTCTAGACCAGATTATTTATGGATTATTAAGTGACACATAACACAGAGCATGCCCAAGGCAATTCCTTACTAAATAGTATGCTAAAAACAAAGTTACAGTACACTGTTGGACATGTACACTGCCCTCCAAACGTTCCTTCACACTTTGACAATTTCCTATTGCAATTAATGTATTATAGTATTTGTTTTACATGCAATAAATCGAAAATGCTTTTAACACAGCAATAATTTTCTGTAGGAGTATCTGTAAATTTGTACTGAAACAAATTATCTTATGTTCTGTGTCAGATCAATCAGTTACACACATACATTGGTTTGGGAAGCAGGCCGATTGATGCTGCTGCCGAGATGTGCAAATTGTTAATTCTTAACTATCCATCACAGAAGTGGGATGAATAATTTTACTTCATGGTCATGCTTGCATTACTTGAAAGTCTGTAAGAAAAAGTAACGAAATTTAAAGTATGCAAGTGTGAAGAAACTTTTGGATGGCAGTGTATAATACATCACCAGATTAATTGATGGATTATTAAGTGACACAAACACAGAGCACGGCTCAAGGCACTTCCTTACTAAATAGTATGCTACAAACAAAGTAACAGTAGGCCTACATTGTTGTACATGTATAATAATCCAATAATAGTCAAAAGAGTGAACGAATTTTAATGATATGATAGACTGATGGTTCTACATTTTTGGTCATAACAATTACATTTTGCAGAAATTTGGGAGTATTTCCAAGTATTTCCCACTTTCTTAAATTAAAAGTGTATTCGGGAAATACCGGGAATTACCACTGGCAAATTCCGCATCGGTAAATACCATGCCCATCCTGGTTATGGCCCTTTGTTATTTTCACATGACAATGTAATATATGGGAAATATCTGTCTTGAACCACATGTTGGTACTGGTTGGTCATATTAATGGATATGGGAATGATGCATATCAAATGCCCCATGAATCCACTTGAGTATAGGAGAGTTGAAGCCCTTTGCATCATCAAACAGCCATAATGATTTTATAAAGAGTTATATATACCATATATTGTTTCTAATCAAAGCAATCTCGTAATAATTAGTCACATTATTTTGTTATACCTGCAGAGGGGTATTTATATGATTTGGGTTTGTCTGTCCATCCATCAGGCAGCGGAATGACGCATAGCAAATGCCATAGTCATGAACACCCACTTGTTTTTTTTCTGTTTGGAAGGCAAGAATGTTGAAAATAGGTTCTTCCTTAGTGGAAATCCGGTCAAAAAAAGAAAACTCATAAACCGATTGCACTATCGAAAGCCAATCAGTTGTGGTATTTGGATTACCAATAATGATTTTGGAGTCTGATACCCAACACTACTGATATCATGTAGGAGATGGTACAGTATTATTAAAATAGACTTTAAAATTCATACATGTATATATAGTTTTAATCTTTCAGTTTGGTTGTGGCAAATGACCAGCATGGTACCGTCTATTACAGTTGGCAAGACAATGCTGGCAATGTTGTGATTATTTGGGAATTGAAAGGTTTTTGATATGTGAAGGTAACTCAATATTATTTGTCATGGTTAAAACCTATATAATTTGTAGATTAATGTTGATAATTTGCCAGTATTTTTATTGTCCAGGTTTTGTCAAAATCGCCTGAGTATTATAATTTTAACTCATAACAGACACAGATCTAAATCAGTCAATTTTTATTAATGGACACAAACAAGTTTATGCAAATATTTAAGTCTTCTGAATGACTGTGCGATCAACACAGAGTTTTAACAATGATACTACGGAATCCGGTTAGTGACACAATGAATGTTTTGTTATAATGAAGACATCCATGTGTTCCGAATATAAATATATAGACAAAGCAAAACCTCACTTAAAGACCACCTCAATAATAAATCCGGAATGTTAAGAACACAATTTTCAAGTCATTTTCACTGTTTTGCTCTTTATTTAACCTCAATATTAAGTCTCATTATTGAGGCTTAACTGTATAAATAAGTGTATGTAGCAGTCAGCAATTTTGGTGGCATAAACTAAGACCCCAGTAGACACACGACATTCGCACGATATAGTGTCGCGTGTCAGTTCACTTGTCGTGTGTCATATCGAGTGTCACTTCATAAGTCAGTCGCGTTTTTTATCACTAAAAAGGTAACATGACTACGCATGATACAACACACGACATACGATGCGACGAACCACAATTAAACACGGGAATGTCGAGATATTGGTTTCGAGCAACTATCACAAGCTGTATAATGTAAGTCATTCATGTTTATATAACAAGTTATCAACATACTCTAATTATCCAATTCTCATGGGAAGTGTAACAATCTGCTAATTAGCATCTAGGGTAAATATTATTCTGCCATTGATTTCTTACGCTGTCATCTCCCCTACTTTGTAAAGGTATTAGCTATTTCGGATATGTACATATCCGTATAGAATCACTATATTTCGTTGGTGTGGATGCTGACACGAATTTTGTTATTTGTTAAATTATTTCTCTGTTGATGCAAATAATAATGTATACATGTTATTCTTACCTCATATCCTCGCCACCGTAGCGTAGCAGGGCCCACACTGGCTTAAAGTTTACAAAAGTAGTCCTGAGCCACTTTGCGCGGCGAACAATAATTGATTTATACATAATTAATGTCCTTTTTTGTAACAATAGTACTTGTTTTGGTGTTATGTGTGAGTTTCTTGCATGTGTGTTTATCCAGCATGTTTATAAGTACAAAATATTCGTTGTGTAGATTTGTGTAGTGTTCATGATTTTTACTAGGACCAATCCCAGTACAGTAAAGTTGCGCTATGAAATCCACCCATGGGTCCGACATAAAGTGGTCTTATTATCGAGTCGGTCGTAATAGTGAAACCAAGCAGACTGGTTGTGACATTGAACATTATTACATATAGCACACTTTATACATTTTTTTTAGATAATACAGAATAAGAAAAGCAACAAGTCAAGTCAAGTCAACATTTATTTATTGTCGGATAAGTACATCAATTAATAACATTAGCCATGTATGGCTATTTACCGACAGTTATAACAACATAACAAACATGCATACAATTTTGGTTACATAAATTATTAAATAAATACATGTAATATTAAGTTAATAAAATTTATATTAAGTTAATAAATGAAAGAAATACATATTTTATATGATTATAAGAATTCTTAGTTTTAAAATGCTTGCAGTCATGGAAGCGTTATATACCTTAAATACACACAAAGATAATTCAACTAATAAAAGCTTAATTATTTTTAGTTAACTTAAAATAGTCATATTACTAAGATCATACCGATGCAACTACTAAAATTGATACAATTCACATCTCTATTCAAAACATAAAAACATAAAAAGATACGTCAATTATAAAACAACACGCAACGTTAACGTAGCATTTCTAATCAGAACAAAATCTGCATGTACAACTCATTCCATCCCACGACGCTACCAGACTCTGGAACTGATTGAAGTTTCCCTCATCGCGGAAGTGTTGGGGCAAAGAGTTCCAAAGTCTCGAAGCGCCATAGCGGAATGAGTTTAGACCATGCCTGGAGGTTCTAACACGTGGTACATAAGCAGTATTGTAATATCGAAATGAATAATGTTGTTGTTTCATTTTTATTAAGTCGTGTAGATAAACAGGGCATTGTTTATTGATAATTTTGGTAGTTTCAATTGCCATAGTTCTAATTCTTCTAATTTTTAAAGATGGAAGTTTAGATTTTATTAACAAAGTATTATAGTCCGATAAGTAATCATCATATATAAATCTTAATGCCCTTTCCTGTATTTTTTCGATCTTCATGGTATTGACCTCCCCGCAGAAATGCCACGTTAACGGACAGTAGTTAAAATTGGATAAAATAAAACTATAATAGATATTTAGTTTCCCGAGTCTACACAAATAACGACCTATTCTCTTAAGAACATTTAATTGCCGGGAAGCTTTTTTACACATGTTAGATATATGAGTGTTAAAATTCAATTTAAAATCAACAGTCACCCCCAAGAGCTTAACCTCATCCTCACTTTTATATTTCTATATCATCCAATTTAAAATTTAAATCTGATTTTTGAGTCTTCTTCCCAATGGAAATGGCTTGGAATTTTTCTGGATTTGCTTTCATTTTATTTATATTAAACCAGTGGATGAGATTACAACTATCTTCTTCTAAATGTTTCTTTACAGTGTCAAGATCATGATTTGAACAAGAGACAGTATTATCATCAGCATAATTATAAAGGTCACAATTAGACACAAAATAGAAAATATCATTTAAGAAAATATTAAACAAAACAGGACCAAGAATTGATCCTTGTGGGACACCTTTTATTATATTTTGAAGTGCTTTTGAAATTTCCAATTTTAACACACTGTTGTCTACGAGATAAATAACTCAATAGTAAATTCAAAGTATCTTCAGAAGCACCATAAGCTTTTAACTTTAACAGCAGAAGGTCATGAGGTAAACAATCAAACGTTTTAGACAGATCCATGAGAATTTATTTTGGTCTAAAGCAAGCTTCCAGTCTTCAATGAGTTTTAGAAGGGTAGTTTGACAACCGTAACCAGGCCTAAAAGCTGATAAAAATGTGTTGAAATGTTGATTAACTCAGTAAGTTTGGAATGCATAGCTCTTTCATAAATCTTGGATAAAACTGGTAAAATGCTTACTGGTCTATAATTGGTTTTGTCAAGCATACTATTCTTTTTGTATAAAGGAGTTACTTCAGCTTTTTTAAGAGTATCAGGAAAAACAGATTCTGTAAATGACTGATTTAATAAACTTGTCAAAGGTAAAACAATTGATGGTTTTGCTAATTGTATGAGTTTAGCTGACAGTCCGTCATGACCAGTAGCTTTCTTACAATTAAGTTTATCTATTTGCTTACAAATGAATGTTTCTGTGACTGGTCTAAAATCTAATTCTTCAGTTTCAATCTTATTTTCCATAATTTTGCGTATACTTGGGTGCGTAGTATCTACAGGAACTGTGTCATTTCCAATATCTTTGGCAACATTTACAAAAAAATCATTAAACATTTCACAGACTTCTCTCTGATTATTAATCAATTTATCATTGTCATAAATAATAGTGTCCTTTTGTACCTTGGAACCTTTATTGGTTAAAAACGGTTTGACGGTAGGCCAGAAGTCTTTTGAATTGCAACCACCTACACATCTCCAAAAAAATATTTATTGATAGATTTCCTCATAAGACTTGTAACCATGTTCCTCTGTTTTCTGTAATTTTCAAAAGTTTTTGAGGTTTTACATTTATGAAATTTATTGTACAGCATTCTTTTCTTGTAAATAGCCTGTTTTAGACCTTTATTCATATATTGCACTGATTTGGAATTAGTTCTTTTCTTTTTTATTGGGGCATGTTCATTTGCAATGTTTAAAAACTTATCACTGAAATCATTATAAACCATATTTATATCGCCATCTGTGTTAAAATTCCGAAGTTCATATTCCATATCGGCATTAAAACTTTCAACATTAAAATGTTTAAAACTGCGATAGGAATAAAAAGTTTTCTTTTTACCCGGATTTCCTTTTTTTAGTTGACAACCTACAACATTGTGAACATCACTGATGCCACTTGAAAAATAACATGTTCTGTTTACAGATGACTTATTATTGGTTAAAATAACATCTAACAAAGAAGGTTTACCGTGGGCAGTAAAACATGTAGGATTTGTAATAATATTGCTCAGGTTAAAAATATCACAGACGTCTTGCAAAGGTTGGCATTTTGAATAATCAAGCATATCAAAGTTTAAGTCGCCAAGAAAAAACATATTATCATATTTAGTTGTAGCCTTGTCTAATATAATAGTACAGTCATCTCGAAAAACATCATTTGCTGTAGTTGGTGGTTTATATGTTCCAATAAAAATATATTTCTCTTTATCAAAAACAACTTCCACAGCCAAAGATTCTAAATTTTTAAATTCAAAGTTTGGTTTTTTTTCACCAGCAATGTCTGATCTTAGATACGCAGCAATACCGCCTCCATGTTCAGTTCTATCTTTTCTCCAAAAGTGAAAGTTATCTATGGAAAATTGTGCATCTGGAAAAGATGAGTCGATTTTTGTTTCCAATAAGAATAGCAAATCAACACTATTTCTCGTTAAAAGATCTTGAATGAAATGGAATTTGTTCCGAAGACTATTTATGTTAAGGCATGCAAACAAAAAACTGTTCGGACTTTGTTTTCTCAAGTTTGTCATTTCTTCAAATACATCGCATGAAATATCACAGTCGTTATCAGATATGTTCACATCACTATCCGCGAGGCTGAAGAAAGAATCAGTGAAGTGAAATTTTGAACATGGTAAACAGCTCCACGGGTCACTACTATCTCCAAGTTCTAAGTACTTTACGGGTGAGATATCTGCACATTTGATATGCCACCAGTAGTAACATATTTCACATTGAACTGCACGATGGTTCTTAGCAACTGGTCTGTAACAATGCCCGCAGGGAATGCGAGGTGGTCCAGGATTTAGGGATATGTCCCCACTAATGAAAAGAACTATCAAAAGCTTCTGGTATCTCCATCTAAATTCTATAGGTATGGAAGATGGTACAATTCTTCTATGTTTGATATGATAATATATAACATGATGAAAGTCTATTATATTGTCATTAAAGAAACGCCAATCTGGCTGATGATTCTGTTCATGCAGAAAACCAGTGTCATGCTTGTTTCTGGTTAATATAAAAGTTGAGTCATTTTCCGAGTCACTGATTTTTAAAACTGTTTCATATTTAATGTATAGATGTAAAAGTATGATAAATAGTTGAAGAATCTTCATTTTCATACGGTGATGGCTGACGTCTTATGATACAAATAAAAGAAATTTCAAATATAACTGATACAAATGGCGACGTCACTATCCGAGTCACTACTTGGTCTTCTATTTATTATCTTTCTTTTTCCCATTTGTTACTATCGATGTTATGTAACTCATTCATGTATTTATATCAGTTCATTTCCCGTGTTCTTTACGGTAACGGGTTACTGCGTTTTTATCTCTGCAATAGCAATGCGGCTCAGTCATGCGTAACCAAAATTCGAGCGTAATGGTGTGAGCGATAATCAATATCAGTTCATCATTATAGTAATGTACATTGAATTTTGACCTCATTCAATACACATACACATGTTTCTTTCCAATTCAACCGAACAAAGGAATTTCCAAAGGTTTCTTTACAGTGTCAAGATCATGGAAAATATCATGTATGATAACTTTAATATATTTTTATTCAAAATAAGAAAATATAAAAATTGAATTCCCACATCTGTATGTTCAGTGCTTCCACAGGATATCATTTACGGAAGTGTTTTCATTTTTCATTCCTGGCACCACCTCCATTAATCCAAGATCTCAGCCTTTTACATAAACTTATATTGTCTGAACCTGAAACAATGTTATTTTTAAATTTCAGAATGGAGTATACTTAAACCAATAACATAATACAGTAAAGTTTCGCCTTACGACCGGTCCGCTAATACGACTGTCCGCATAATACGACCACTTTTTCTCGGACCCGATTTTTTGTTCTTTAATGCAATGGTTGCGGGGTCCGATATTACGACCAACCCGCTATTCCGTATTACGACCAGCATATCCGGTCCCAACGACCAATTTATTGAGACCAGCATGTAACACGCGTGTCAACTGCAGTTGTTCACACAATTTTACTACAATGGTATCTGGCTTTATTATCCAATGCATTGTTCACTAAATAATTAGAAAAAATATGTAAAGCTCATGATTGAATACTCCTATGGTAGTGTCGGGTTTGAGAGCTGAAGACCAAGTGTTCAATCGCCATATGAAAAACTTGAATAATGGCTCACTTACTTGACACTTGTACATGTAAAGAGTAGAACAAGAGATAAATACGCCCACAAAAGTATATTTTAATGGATATTTTGTTGGTTGCATAAGTTTTGCAGCTCATGTTAGTAATCTTTTGTTCATCATATAGAGCATTGATAAACCTAATATATAGGCCAGTTTGTATATCTGTCTGAAATCCACGTCAGTACCAGATTTAATTTTTTATGTATCAAATAAATTTCATTCAGGACTCAAATGGGTTATAAGCCCAAATGTCATAATCTTACATGACACAGTAACACTTACCTGTAGCAATTTTAGAGTCGGTCTCAAAACCCGGCTTTCATGTCGACTTTTTGTTTTTGTATTTCGCAAGCATAACACCTCCATATCAGGTTCCGCCATACATCATGAATGATCGCCACCAATCCCCGACATGTCGGACGATATCCAAGTTTTTACTTGAAAGATGCAAATCCATCCTACTTTTTCATTTGGTTGACAATATCAGATAGTTGCTACTTTTATACAGGTATGGCAGAGTGAAAACCTGAAGAAGCACAAACAGATTCAACTGTAAATTACAGTGTGATAAAATTAAAATTGTATTAGTAATGTGAAATGCATCTATCCGATACTACCCTAGTTAGTTTGAATAGTAACCAACACCAAAGGCAAATTTGCAAAAGATATTACCTGAATGGTCATAAATCTTCTAAACAATATTATTCATATAAAAAGGTGTCTAATAAATAGACATAAATTAACATAATAAAACATATACTAATAATGCTACTTAAATGTAATAAAACAGTATAATTAGTTATACATGTCGTTGATAGGGTATATTGGGGTATATAACCTGTCTGTGTGCCATATAATCCGATGAGTAGAAAATGATATGAGATTTGAGCACGAGATCAATTCTTAAGTTTTATATACTCGGTATTGTACAATAACTGCAACACCGTCGGACGTTTTATGTTTCAAGTTTTTATGTGGAATTTCTGATAGTTATCTATATGATTAATACTGCAATTTTGAATTTACAATTAAAGAAAAAAACGAATTAGTTGTACATACTCATCAATATATTCTTCTTCTTCTTCCTCGTCATCTTCCTGATTTTCAGTTTGATCATAGAAGTTACAAGGACTGAAATAATTGAAATAATATGCCTATATAATTATTGTTAAATAACTTGTCATTTCGATTTTATCTTCCGACTCGTATTTAATTACATACAATTGTTTTTTTTCGATTGGCTGGTTTCTTACTGCACACTACGACCTCTTTTATATTGTCTATAACATTTTTTTTGCAAGGGGGTAAAATATACGACAACTGATGCAACAAACTCCCTACAACAGTGGATTTTTTATCTTTCATCTGGTTTTGCTCGGCGAAGGTTTCGCTGTCAATAGTAACAGAAAATGGAGTATTTCATTAAATGCAACAAGAGACAGAAAGTTACGTATGGGACTCCGTACACATTATTGTATTAACAGTTCATGTACTACATTTTGCCTAAAACGACAACATAGATCACCTACAAAACGATTGATACTTCTAATCATTTCAAATTAATAATACATGTATTCTCTTCCGCTGTTAAATCGTTATAGTGCAGAAATAAAACGAGACTACATTTTCTATCAGTTTTAAAATTATAACCACAAAACATTACGACCGTGTTTAGATAGCAATTTACGTTTATGGAGTATGTAAATCTATAGATTATTGATAATGACCTCAACAAGTAGCCCGGCTAGCTCAGTCGGTAGAGCATCAGACTTTTAAGAGTGACATGACATCTGAGGGTCGGGGGTTCAAGTCCCCCGTTGGGCTCAATGTTTTTACATCGTGTTGTACATAACCTGCACCAATAATTCTTGAAACGAAACATACTTTGATTTGTGGGCTGCATTATTTTTTATGTAATCCAGTATGGCATATATTGGATACTTGCAGAACATACTAGATGTAACCAAAATTGAACCCTGAATTTTGAGTGAACGTATATAGAGCTTCCCTTTTTAAAGTAACTTGTGCAACCTTAACATATTCCTCAATTTGTCTGAAATGTCAGTTGGTTTAATTTATTAAGACGAATTAACACATCCAAACTTTAGTTTATTTCGTCATATATACCAAGCATTAGTTTAAAAAAAAAATCTTCTTCACATTTACAGAGCGGCCATATCTTGAGCAACAATCTCTTTACAATAGGATCAATTAATTATTAATATAACTTTTCTAAACTAAGAACCTATCAACAACAGCTGACATCTCACAAAGGGTGTGGCTCTGGAGAGGTCGAACAGTGGATAATATGTTGTTAAAATGGATAAATATCGAATGTAAATCATTACAACTAGATATTCTCGTACTACATAAATATTTATGGTTTATATCTCGCATTGAATCTTAGAGAAATATATAAATCTTTTTTTTTCTTATACTTACTGCTATTTTGTAACGTGTGGAGTGGGGGATGCACACATACTTATTGGCGAGTAAAAAAATTCACCTCTAATTAAAAATAAAATAAAACGAGATAAAAGGAAGACTCTAGAAAGAGTGTATTTACCACTTCACCTGTTATGTAAATGCGACGTTACATAATTCATGTATTTAATGCATACAGACGTAATATTTTTACATATAATGAATGACATTCTTTCTAACATAACTGGTTTTAATTTCGCTGAATTTAACACAATTTGCAATAAATATATATATATTTCTCAGTCACTGAATAACTGTAGGCATCAACTACCGAATTTGACGATTTCTGACATGTAACCACGTGCTTTTTATTTATCTAATGAAACTTAATGTCACTAAAGTGAACGGTTCGTAATCAAAATGATAAATTAGAACATACTCTATGATTTGTCAAATCTCTACTTTCGTTTTGATGTCTAAAATAGGCTACTTTCGATTTAGAAAGATGGCGATATCAATCTAACAGGAGATCCTTTTGTAAAATGAATTACAATTTGGATAACTGTAAACTATTATATAGCCGACTGAGAAAAGAAACGAAAAAGTGAAGCCGCTTTAAAACGAATTACATTTAAAGACGACTGATATTATAGAGTTACCTGCTTCACATCCTACATCCGCCATCAAATCGTTAGCATCATGAAATGAGACGAGTTTACTTATTCTATCAGTTGTCAAACATATCAACTACACAGAAAACGATTTAAGACATCGTGTGACAAGTTAGGTTAAGTAAACACATACACTCTATATTGTTTTTATCATATATTAAGTAGCCTGGCTAGCTCAGTCGGTACATCCTGGGTACCTAGTCTATTCATAACATACATTATGATATAATGTTATGAATAGCCTGGGTACCGAGGATGGACCGAAATATGCATCTTGCCTTGTCCCAGACAAAACGCAAAATTTAACCGAACCTGAAAGTAGATATGTTAAAAATGCAATAGTAAATGTGCACACACATCCTTAAAATCATCAAATTGAGGCACAATTAATGTTATAAAGATATAATTATATGAACTAAATAACCTTATACGTTGGATCTTTTGACACAATCTGCATAGCTATATACAGGTATTTCAGCAGAATGCTCGGATATTGCTTTCTTTTCTCGTCAACCATTCAATTGTCAAGGTCGATGGGCTGAGAGGATGACATTATCATGAGAAAAACTATTTAGGTACACACACTACTATAAAAGACATATATTAATTTCCCTAACCTGTTTCAACGTAATTCCCTTTTTTTAGCCACCGATTCTCGGTAAATTCACGGATTATTTTGGAAAATTCGAATCTTGAGTGAAATTCGCGAATTTGAGTTATTAAGTAACATAATAAGGGGTCAACTAGATAAGATTCGTGTTATCAGTTACATCTAGAAGCCAAAAATGAATAAGTGGTAACACGAATCTTAAGTGAAATTCGCGAATTTGAGTTAATGAGTAACATAATAAGTGGTCAACTATATAAGATTCGTGTTACCACTTAAATGTAGAAGCCAAAAGTGAACAAGTGGTAACACGAATCTTAAGTAAAATTCGCGAATTTGAGTTATTAAGTAATATAATAAGTCGTCAACTAGTTAAGATTCGTGTTGCCACTTAAATGTAGAAGCCAAAAACGCATTTATAAATAAGTGGTAATACGAATCAAAGTGAAATTCGCGAATTTGAGTTATTAAGTAACATAATAAGTGGTCAACTAGATAAGATTCGTGTTGCCACTTAAATCTAATGTAATACATCATAAAAAGGTAAGAGGTGGCACTTATGGGCACTTTCAAGCCTATTTCTAGTTTTATGATATTTATCTTACCGAAAATGTAACACGAATATTAACTAGATAGCTAGATAATTATCGTAATAATTAAGTGGTTAACACGAAACAATTCGCGAACGCTATCATGCTAACTGGTGGCAGTAAAATGCCACCATACAATACATCAAAATATTTCACTGTGGTTTTCATGTCAGAAATCATCACATTCAATAGCTTATGCCCATAATAATTGAGTGGCAGGGACGTATGTCTCTTATTTATGCAAAATATGCCAAAGTGTGCGAAATGAAACAATCTGTCGGCTAGAATGCCAGTCCTTACCATATATGTAAAAACTTTGTTTTCTTACATTAAAGACATACATTATAAATTGTCACTTCGAAGTATTTCGTTACGATAATGTAAAATCAAAGACTATCTCTAGAACAACATTTATTGTATGTTCTACATTTATTGCATAAAGGGAGACGACCATCGATAAGTATATGATGAAAGCTGGAGGAATCAATACCCTTGATATTAAACGCAAAGATATAACCTGATCCTGACCTTTATGCGTGAATATATTACACGAAAAATACACATAATCAATGTTCGCCAGAGAATCGTGCATAATCGGTACTATGCGTTGTTTATAAGGGCATAGTATGCAACGTGCGTATTTGTCATACTGTTAAAATGCAGTTGTATTTGTGTACTGGACTAATATTATAACCAGAAAGACCTGTTTATCGAAAGGCCAATAGTTCATATAAGCCTTACACGAGTTTTCAACATCAGTGTCTGGTTGCTATGTGGTCAGTCCATTGCAGTCATATTTAACTCACCAATCAAAACTATTGAGTAGTCAATGCTTGTCGATAACTCGGTTTCCAAACATCTTTAGGTATCCATACATGTTCGAAGTTTCCGTAAATGTCTTGCACTCAAACCATTCAATGATCCATCTATCTACACATCACTGTGACCCGGTAGTGTCAGTATACCGTTGGTATCATCTATCCCTGTTACAGTAAACACTACATTCACTACAACTTGATTGGTGTTGAACAGGTAACACCTCTTTCTTGTATCCAGTCTTCAAGTCATCCATTAATGTCGCTAGGCCATCCTTAAAAAGTGTTTGTTTGCAGTTACCCGACCAACTCATGAACAATACCGGGACTCAATTTATTTTTTCAGGTCTACCGAGGAAAAATGATTTCGGTCCTTTTTATATGTATTGTTGCATTTTATGTATTATATGTATTTCCCACCATGTGACTTATGCACTCATTAATATATAAAAGGAATAAAAAGTGTACATTTAATGTTGTTTTATCATTAATTGTGATATTTATCTTACCGAAAATGTAACACGAATATTAACTAGATAGCTAGATAATTATCGTAATAATCAAGTGGTTAACACGAAACAATTCGCGAACGCTATCATGCTAACTGGTGGCAGTAATATGCCACCATACAATACATCAAAATATTTCACTGTGTTTTTCATGTCAGAAATCATCACATTCAATAGCTTATGCCCATAATAATTGAGTGACAGGGACGTATGTCTCTTATTTATGCAAAATATGCCAAAGTGTGCGAAATGAAACAATCTGTCGGCTAGAATGCCAGTCCTTACCATATATGTAAAAACTTTGTTTTCTTACATTAAAGACATACATTATAAATTGTCACTTCGAAGTATTTCGTTACGATAATGTAAAATCAAAGACTATCTCTAGAACAACATTTATTGTATGTTCTACATTTATTGCATAAAGGGAGACGACCATCGATAAGTATATGATGAAAGCTGGAGGAATCAATACCCTTGATATTAAACGCAAAGATATAACCTGATCCTGACCTTTATGCGTGAATATATTATACGAAAAATACACAGAATCAATGTTCGCCAGCGAATCGTGCATAATCGGTACTATGCGTTGTTTATAAGGGCATAGTATGCAACGTGCGTATTTGTCATACTGTTAAAATGCAGTTGTATTTGTGTACTGGACTAATATTATAACCAGAAAGACCTGTTTATCGAAAGGCCAATAGTTCATATAAGCCTTACACGAGTTTTCAACATCAGTGTCTGGTTGCTATGTGGTCAGTCCATTGCAGTCATATTTAACTCACCAATCAAAACTATTGAGTAGTCAATGCTTGTCGATAACTCGGTTTCCAAACATCTTTAGGTATCCATACATGTTCGAAGTTTCCGTAAATGTCTTGCACTCAAACCATTCAATGATCCATCCATCTACACATCACTGTGACCCGGTAGTGTCAATATACCGTTGGTATCATCTATCCCTGTTACAGTAACACTACATTCACTACAACTTGATTGGTGTTGAACAGGTAACACCTCTTTCTTGTATCCAGCCTTCAAGTCATCCATTAATGTCGCTAGGCCATCCTTAAAAAGTGTTTGTTTGCAGTTACCCGACCAACTCATGAACAATACCGGGACTCAGTTTATTTTTTCAGGTCTACCGAGGAAAAATGATTTCGGTCCTTTTTATATGTATTGTTGCATTTTATGTATTATGTGTATTTCCCACCATGTGACTTATGCACTCATTAATATATAAAAGGAATAAAAAGTGTACATTTAATGTTGTTTTATCATTCTATGATATTTCCAGGCGCAAGGGAAAAAAGGACCGAACACATTTTTTCTTCGGTGAACCTGAAAAAATAAAATGAGTCACTGGTAGTACAGTATGCACTGGTGGACTGTTGCCGAGGCCATTACAGTTTTAAACTATAAAACCTACCTACTTACCTACTGCTAAATTCCGGGTCGCGCAACCGCAAACAAACACCTTTTAAGGATGGCTATATAGTTCCATATAAGTAAGATTGATAAACACACACGAACACCAGCCCTGCGTTCAGTTACGGCTATCAGCCCTATCGTTTCGTAACGTTTTGCAATTTGGTTCCCGTGCGCAGCCAATGTGATACGATATCCACGGGATACAATACAAAACGTTCGCCACTGTTAGCCGTAACTGAACGCAGGGCAGATATGATATAAGAGTCACCCGCATTGCCATGTGTATGATATCTATATAAACATTCGTGCTGAAAACAATTACAACATACACCTGTTCGTTTTTGTGAGCCAAATTCAGACAATGTTTCAATACTATGAAAATGCCAAATAAATAAAAAAATTGAACATCCTTTTGATTATCGAAACGATTTTGTCTTAATTCAATTTGACCTGATCAAATTGAAAATCAGAGCGTCTAAAATTGAATGCATCATATATAATTCCGCGTAATAAAAACAACAAACACCTCAAGTTAGTCGTTCAAACATACACAGAGTAAAATTCTTGTGCCCCTGAAACCTTGTCAAACCGGAAGACAACCGCGGCGGCACCGTAGAAGTTCGGGATGATCCGTAATGAAACCTGTTGTTCCGGCTCGATCCGGCAGACCGTCCCGGATGTTTTGAAATGTTTAATACAACCTGGAGACACCAGGGGAAATATCCAGAACCGGCGTGATCCGGGCCTGTCCGGCACAATGCCGGTATACGCCGGTGCAGGACCGGGTCTCTATCGTGATAGTCCGTAAATGAACCGTGCCAAACCGGGAACTAACCGGAGTAATCCGGGATCAAACGGGGACACCCGGCTTCTAAACCGGGGGGCACTCCGGGACTACGACGGGAATGTGAGAATGCAATTGAATTTTCGGCAAAAATGTCCCGAATCATCCCGGTATACCGGCTATTTTTCTCCGGGAGATACCGGGACCAGAACCGTGACAGTGAGAATGGGGCTTTATGATTTATGGATTGTTGTTTTCCCGGAGGAATGTGTGAAGAGGCACTGTCTTAAGTATGTGGCCTTACATGTAGCAACTTATTATATCTCTTTTTAAATATTGACTGACAGATGTCGTCTCATGAAAAGCGATACATGGACAATTCTTGAGATTAACTTTCAAAAAGATATTCAGACTTCAGTGTAAGATACCTTTAACGCTTAAACACAAACACCACAAGAAGAAGCATTAAGAATTAAAAGCAAGTGATTGTATATTTAAACGTTAATAAATGGTTTATGTTTCATGATAAAACCAGCATTTGTCTGACAAATGGTCTCTCGTTGTCGTAATCGACATATTTTTGTACAGTATTGCAGCGTTAATAATTGTTTCATGGGCAGCATCAGCGAACATGCTAAGGAATAAATTTGATGTTTCAATAAAAACAACTCTTCGTCCCACCGTACTGTTCTATATATTGAATCAATTCGAGTAAAATGACCACACAATCAATTACATGTAGTTTTCATTTTATGTGAATACCAACTCTATCACAAGTGTAAATAAATCTGTATCTCTATCTTTAACTCACAATATTGCAGACAATGTCATTTGGGTTTAAACACACACGGTGCCTGATACAAATTAACACCCAATAGATCGGCACCGCCCGCAAAACTGTGCGTTAAGCGATTTGATAATTCCGATATCTTTCTCTCGGACGCGAAATAAATCATATCGTTTTTACAGTCGTTATCGGACAAAACTATAATAGCATTTTATTCTCCTGAAAGAAAGAATGGAATAAACACATAACAAATGTTTATTCATTAAATAAATCCAAACAGGAGGTTTTTGGTTACAATATTGTAACTTTTAGTAAAGTTTTCTTTCACAAAGAGTGAACCATTGTACAAAATTATGGACACAACACAAGATATTGACTGGTTACAACAAAGATATTTTACCACTCCACAACCGGTCATCCACCATTGATATTACTGTGATTATGTACTTATTTGGTATTACAAGCATGGATCATATCGAGGGGACTTGCATTATATGGTTAGCTGTTGCAGTGTCGTGGAATGACGAAAGAATCACGTGGGATCCAGCAGGTATTGGCGAGATTATGATGATAGAATCACGTGGGATCCAGCAGGTATTGGCGAGATTATGATGATAGAATCACGTGGGATCCAGCAGGTATTGGCGAGATTATGATGATAGAATCACGTGGGATCCAGCAGGTATTGGCGAGATTATGATGATAGAATCACGTGGGATCCAGCAGGTATTGGCGAGATTATGATGATAGAATCACGTGGGATCCAGCAGGTATTGGCGAGATTATGATGATACTAAACTATTCGGTTTGGACCCCGAACATTATCTTTGCATCTAGTGTTGTTTTCACAGAGTTGGATGGTCATCCGCTTGTCAAATATTCGTATAAGGGACATGCTTATTATATAGCGGACAAACAGTGACAAATCAATGCGTGTTTTACATGAAATGTTGGCCATTTGATAAGCAAATATGTGTACTTGCAGTATCAGTGACTTGTACCCGATAAATCAGCAATAGATTTAAATTATTTGGGAATGGCAGAGTGGGAATTAGAAGATGTAGAAGTGTTTACCGGATATGTTCAGTTAAATTATTACATTACCTATATGTTGAAAATGAAAAAAAAGTCAGAATGTTCTGTCCTAACAACTCTACTTCCAATAGCTTTCATTGGATTTATTCAACCTTTCGTTTTTATTCTTCCAAGTGAATCAGGCGAGCGAGTTGGATTTTCTGTTACATTAATGCTATCAATATCCGTGTTTTTTACAATAATTTCTAATCAAATACCAAAAACTGGAGACCCAATTGCCCTTATTTGTATCTATATGATGTTACTTACGGTGTCCAGTGTTGTCATGACAGTTTGTGTAATACTGAACCTACAAGTTTACAACAGATGCAGTACCCATCATATTGGTCCATTTGATCGGTACCTGCACAAGTTGATGACATTAAGTTGCATTAGGTTTCGTTAAATCAAAAGCGTTTTTCATACATGTTTTGATATCATAACATTCACCAGTTTCTGCTTATGAGTTATTAAGTGATAAAAAATGTTCTTTGAAGAAAGTCAGCAGTTAAATGTTATATTTAATGCGTACTAAAAAAATCGTCCGCAAGAATGCCATTTCTTACCAAATATGTTCAACACCTTTCAACATACGTCAATTTATCCTTTTGATAACGAACATGGAATGACATTATGTTTCATTACATCAAACACATTTTTGATGCGTGTTTTTGTCCGAGTATTTCTAGAATAAATATATATTCTCACTCAACTATTGTTTTCTATTAGAATTAAGTAGTTTTGACATATCGTCATGGACCTGAAAACTGAAAGAGTGGTATAATTAGATGTACGAGCACGATGTCACGAAATGAATTCAATTTATCTTGTAACTTTGAGAAATTTAAGGCTCCAAACCTATATATCGATGTATGGTTATTATTTTCATTTTTGTTTTAAATGTATGTTAAATTTCCCTCCACCCTGTGCTATTCTTTCTCTTCATATAGTGTTTTAGTTATTTGCTCCTCAGTTTCAGCCTATTGTTACCTGCTTTCTTGACTTGTCCTGTGATCTTTTCCATCCATACCCCCCCCCCCCCCCCCCCCCTGTGTGTCCTCTGTGATTCACCTAGTTATCCGAAATGGTCGGCAAGGCCATTCCTTGAGAGTCCCGTTCGCTTGCGTAAGTACCATTGAGCCTCCTCAAATGCCTTGTGTGTTTATGTATTGTAGTTTTCCCGGAGGTCTGTGTGGGGAGGCATTGTCTTATGTATGTGGCGTTCCTTGTAGCAACTTATTTTCCCTCTTTTAATAATATCCATGTTGCTGCATTTCCATTATTGTTATTTCCTGTTTTATTCTTAATTCATAGCAAGATGTCGACAATGGTTTGTGTTTGTCTTCATAATGCATTGAGAGGTTACTTTCATTACGATATTGGTGTGAAGATTGATACAATAAATGATAAAAAAGCTTTTTGTAGATGTTTTGTAACCCAACACGATCGATACTGATAAAATCAAAGTATGTGTAAATATGCATGGAATGTGGAATATACAAAAACATAAGACAGAAATGGGCAAAAAATATTAAAAAATAGCAATTATTTTTTCCAAGAGATCTGCAATTCGACTTGCTCTAGAAACGCTAGATTTTTAAACCGAAATAAAGAAAGATGGTCAGTTATAATAATATAACCCTAAGATTGTAAAACAAGTGAGATGTTTGTCACGATTGAAAATAAATGAGATACAAAGATAACAGACCCTTTATGTAACGTGTGTGTATATTTAATTATAAAACGACACATCAAATAATATGAGCTCTAAATTTGAGAAAATTCAGTATGCCCAGCCATGAAGTTAAGATATCACTAGCTTGTTGTGGTGGGGTATTTTCCAATTAATTTTCCAAGCACAGAGTGAGGTATACATAGAGAGATGAAAACGATAATTTTCGTAGTCTTGCACAACGAGACTATGTCTACTATAAATAGCAATACACAACAACAACAACAACAATCACTTGTCGATTTACATATATCATTTAAACGCAGTCTGAACACGAGTACACTCTTCTATGTGCGTTCGCTTAGCGAATTTACCGCGTGAATAGCGATAACCTGGCATTTTAAGTCTTGAGAACGCTGCTTATCAATATCTATTCGAAAACAATTGAAAATACGCGCAAATCAATGGAGGTCGCTAAATGCACACCGCTTTCATGCACACCATATATACGCTAGCAACTAAATAAAATCACGAACACCATACATGTTAGGCACCTATTGGTGCATCTTTGGATGAATGTCCGTCAATATTGATGCATAACATAAAAGTCCCGCCCACCAAGACGTAACTCCGCCTCTCCCATCCATTCATACATGATATATATGCAAATCAATGCGCAAAAACAACCATCGTTACCGAAATCGTCTTTAAACCCCTTGAACTTGATGGAAACAGCTTATTAATTCACAAACCACTTTAGCACGTCTATTTTTGTATCATTAATGATACTCGTATTACTTCGTTGGGTGATTGTTGGGATTACTTCATTGTGAGAACTTCGGATGTGGACGTTTTTAGCTTGTTCCCGGCTTTCAGTCTTTCTCGTGTTTTGAAAACGGGAACCAATGGATGTATGTCTCTCAAATTGCCACATTACTATAAACGTACCTGAGCGGTACCGTCCAACAATGGGGTAATTTCCTTTCATTAAAAAATGTTTGTTTTGCATAGTCCTACTAAACACAATTTAGGTAGGCAATTACTTTTAAATTCATTATATTTTATAGGCATTTAACTTTTACTAGATTGTAAGCCATCCCACACGTATTTCCCCTCTCGGACACTCACAACAAATTGTCTAAAATGTAAGATTCAGTCTGATAAAATAACTATTGGGTAGGTTTACATTTTAGCTCGTAAAGAGTTTGATAGAGGGTCCAGAGAGCAAAGAGCGCTTATTAGGTTACTTTTCATGCTGATCTAGCTTCCGAGTGTGACAATAACCAACACGAGTTCTGGAAGACCATTGGCATGATAGGTGTCGGACAATGTAGAAAGAATATTATACTTTTGGAACTAGTTACTACATGTATTTATAGATCTATTGATACGTTATTCTAACCTGTCATTCACTTGAATAGATCAATACTTATAATTATTATTGTACATTTGTATGTTGAATACTATTTGTACTGTGTACACATGTGACTTTATATACTATTCTCTGTATTATATATGCGATTTATGGGCCAAAGAACTACAATCTTGTAAATAAAGTGTATAAAAAACTGTATGTGTGTGTTTGTGTGTATGTTTGTGTATTATGCCCCTTTACTTTATGCCATTTTGACATGTATGTATACATCATGTACAACAAGTTCGCTTTTCCGATAAGCGCGAAAGCGCTAAAAATGGCTTCAGTTGACACTATAGAATAAAGAGGGAGCAGTTGACAATTTTGGCTATAACATTTTTATTTTTTAAATGATCTTAAAGGCACAGGTAAAATAACAAACTGTCATTTGTTTCGAGTTATGAAAAAAATATTTGATTATTTTAAATAATTTGGCGGGGGGATTTGCATATATATGTAACCACTCATATTCACATTGAATATAGTGTAATTCGGCCGAAAAAAATGCGAACTCTCTGGTTTAACTTGTAATCTGACGAAATATGCTTGATAATACAAAAAAGGCACAGACGGAATTAAAAATGGAAATTTATTCTTATTTTAAAGATATCTTTCAATAAATGTTCAATAGAAATTTAGGCGGGGGAATTTTGAGTTAAATAAAGTCCCCATCAATTTTTTTGGCCAGTTCGGCATTCTTTACGGAGTTTCACGGAGATTACCGATCTTCCGAATGTTCGTTAGCGTCCGGACTAGTGTTAAATGTTCGGGAGTGTTATCATTTTATTGCCCTTTACGATACTAAGCAAATATATTATCCAATACATGCGTTGCAGTTGTTTAATGCAGAAAATTCGACATCAGTGTAAAGTATAAGCAAACTAAAAAAATGATAATTTAAATTTTTTGAATCAGTTATGGTGGTATACATAAGTTTCATATGAATTTCATATAAATAGACAGCGATTGTTTAAAATGATAAATAAAACTGGTAGGAAATTGCAGTCCTAGTGGTCAAACATACGTTTTGGGAATAGAGTTAAGAGCTGGTTAGTCATTAGGTAATCGTTTACTAATTGGGATGGATCACATTTTTTGTCGTACTTTTAATATAAACATTCTGTTTTAAACACATTTAAAGGTAATTTTGAAAATATGGATGTAGGCTGTATCTGGAAAAACAAAATGCTTTTATTTTTGCAAAAATATAGGCCTAAATGTTAAAATCCCTTCTATAAACTATTGATTGAATACATTACATAACATACACTTAATTTAATGAATTCAGTAATAAAAGGTGTTAATTCTTCACAACTCAGCCTTCCATTGTTTATCACTAAAACAACACCACGACATATTTCTGTGTTATACAGACGCTTTCAATATACAAATATATATATATGATAAGTAATTTGAAAGTGCCTGGCTGATATAGATTGAAAAGCATACGATTTTACTGGACGGTCACAAAAGGCTAAGGTGCACAACAGGGGGTCAAATTGTATTGCACTTGCTTCCGCTTATACTTGTAGTAAAGGGGAAATCGATAATACATTGATGTGTAGCATTTACAGTGCTAGAAGAATAGTAACCTTGAGACCTAAGCTGGTCACTTCACAGCCGAATTGGGGACCAGGGCACCATCGTCCCCGGTGGAATCAGGCATTGGAAGGGATCGTAGATGACGCAACGACTATAATTATTTAAAAAAAAGTTTGTCCTGCTGACCCGATCCATAGCGTAAAAACTTCTTAAAACAAAACAAAAGGATGTATTCCTACACAAATCCTAAGACAACCATGAATATAAATACTATTTATTGTATTGTTGTTAAAATGTCAATAATGGTGGATATACTATATCAGGCCCGGATCCACTGGGGGGGGGGGCACGGGGGCCCTGCCCCCTCCCCCCACTCGGCTGTGGAGTGACCTTTTTCTATTCCTAATATAAAAGTATATCCACTGATTAGGTCTTAAGGTTACTATTCTTTTAGCACTTCAAATACAATACATTGATTCGTTCACTACAAAAATAAGATTTGTAGATTGAAAATCCAACATAGCTTAAAATTATATTTACAAATGTATACTCTTTTATTTCAATTTTATATCCGATAATAAGATGTCTAAGCATTCTTAGATTGATAGATATGCCACATGTTTTAAATGCATTTAAAACTTTAACCCAGTAGTTATCAAGGTATTTACAATAGAGCATAAAGTGGTCAATTGTTTCAACATTTTGGCAACAATTACATAGAGGATTATCCGTAATTTTCCAAATAAACAGATTTTCATTAGTTGCTATAATTGTGTGTATTAACTTATAACGGTATTGTTTGATCCTGTTGTCAATTATTATTTTGTTAATGAAAAAGTAAACGGAAGGTCAATTAACATCAACATCTAAACTGTGAGACCAAAATGCGTGAATGTATGGCTTTTGAAATTTAGTTTGAAGAAATACATCATAAACATACTTATTTGATTTATTCCTAATATTGTTTATAACGCTGTCTGATAATGAAGTTCGAACTTGACTGCGTTTTGAGTTTTGAGTTTTGATAGTTGTTAACCATGATTTGGGTGTCGTTCGTTTAAGGATAGACATTTCAGATATCCAGTTTTGCCTTTCTTTAAGTTTGTTAAAGATAATTGTTTCATCGATATCACCATTGTTATTTATTATATCATTGATAAAAACCAGATTGGATTCAATCCAATTATCAAATATTAAACATTTATTTTTAAATTTAATGTATTTGTTGCCCCATATTACTTGCTTTCTTATGTTAAGGGGAGGATATCTCTTTTTTCATACCAATCCAAATCTCAATTAGTTCTTTGTAGAATAAAGGGATAGTGAGTTTGGTTGGTGGTAGAGATTTAAGGGAGTCAGTATTCATATCAAAAATTAAAAGGTTTTTACCATACTGATTAAGAAATAGTTTAGGAATACGTTTCCAGTTAGCATTATCATGACCCTTCAATGATTTAATCCATTTCATTTTCAATGATTTAGAGAATATGCTGCTATCAATCATGTCTTTTCCGCCATTGAGTTTTATTCCAATTAAGGCATTTCTTTTTTTTCTTCTGATTTGCTGTTCCAAATGTATCTATAGAATAGAGTTTAATTCACTTATAAATTCTTTAGGTATTGACATATTTTGAAGTAAAAATGTAAGTTTAGGTAGTATGACTGATTTGATAACTGTGACTATACCATAACATGTAAGGTTTCTCATTGCCCGTTTTTTAATCAGTTCTTTACATTGAATTAGCCTTGTCGTTAAATTAAGGCGTTTGCAATTTGTTTTATTATGTCCAAAGTATACATCAAACGCTTTGACTGTGTTATTATTGAAATTAATATTTGCTGCATTTAAATCTCTGTTTTTGTGTCTTCCCAACCATAGTCCTTCTGTTTTGTTTAATTTTAATCCAGAGTATTTGCCAAAGTGTTCAATTATGCTTAGTGCTTCATTTATTTCATTTTCATTTTTTAAGAATAATGTGGTGTCGTCAGCCAGTTGGCAAATTTTGATAGTATTGATTTAATTTTGGCTCATCACTTTTATTCCTTCTATTGTATTACATGTTCTTATTTTGATTGCTAGTATTTCTGCGAAAATAACAAACAACAGAGCGGATAACGGACAACCTTGACGGATTCCACGAGAAATACTGAAAGATTTCCATCCATTATTTACAACGATTGAAGTTATATTAGCATAAATTACTTTCAACCAATGAATGAATGAGTCTCCAGAACAAAATTTTCTTAATATGTTGAATATAAATGACCAATTTATACAGTCGAATGCTTTTTTAAAATCTAAAAATAAAATAGCGCCCTCTAAGTTAAACACATCTGTATAATCTATAACATCTTGTATAAGTCTAATGTTAAAACCGATGAATCTATTTTTTTATAAAACCTTGTTGATCTTGATTTATAATACTTGGTAAAATGTTTTGAATGCGTCTTGCTAAAGTTTGCGCTAAAATTTTATAATTAATATTCAGAAGAGAAATTGGTCTCCAATTATCTAATTTTTCAGGATCACCTTTTTCATAAATCAGGGAAAATATACTTTGTTTTTGACTAATAGATAATTCGCCTTTTCTAAAACTTTCATTATAAGAGTTTGTTAAGAGATGTTCAGTCTGATTCCAAATGTTCTATAACATTCCACCGTTAGACCATCAGGACCCGGGCTTTTGTTTAATTTCATATTAAAAATGGCATTTCTGCATTCTAATGAACGAATATTACCCTCATATATCGACCTGTTGTTCAGAGAGTGTATTTGGAATGTTGATATTATCTAAATATTCGTCATAATTCAAATCCTCATTCGATGAGGCATACAGAGTTTTATAGTAATTGACAATTTCACTAAGTATACTTTTTTCGTATTTTATTCTAATATTATTTACTTTAAGGGATGTTACACGTTTTCTGTGTTGTCTTGACTTTTCTAGATTTATAAAATATTTTGAATTTTGTTCACCTTCCTCGAGAATTTAAATTCTGGACCTTATCTGTGCTCCCCGTGCTTTGAAATCATATATTTGCGCTATTTCGGCTTCAATTTCATTTATTTGTCTGTTAGAATCAGTATTTGTGGAAGAGTAAAGATGTGATAATCTCTTTTCCAATATTTGTAGCCTGTTATTTCTTTCTCTGGATTTTTTATTTGCATATTGGTATGATTCTGATTTTATATGTATTTTACATAGTTCCCATTTTATCTGATGGCTTTCTACATTTAATCTGCTACATGAGTCAATAATGTCACAAAGTGTATTGTAGTATTGTGCATCATTTAAATAGTAATCGTTAAATTTCCAATAGCCAGGTCCCCGTTTACCAGGGGATTTTAATTTAAGTGATATAGCCATATGATCGGTAGAGCGTATAGTTGCTGGCCGTATATCGGCTGAGTAAACTAGGGGAGATACGTTAGTATCAATTAACCAGTAGTCGACCCTGCTTTTATCATTACTATTTTTTCTTCGCCATATAAATTGACTTTTATTTGGGTTTGTATCTTTCCAAACATCAACTAGATTCATTAAATCGATAAGTTCATTTAAACTTTTCGGTGATTTACGTTTGTTATTTTTTGATTTCGACACACGGTCAGTATTGCATAATATTTAATTAAAATCGCCACCGAATAGTTTTATTCCATTAGATTTATCATTTAAAACATTTGTTATTTTTTTGTAAAAAATAAAGATCTCGAGCCTTTATTGTTCGGAGCGTAAACATTAAGTAAGGAGTAGACGTTATTTTGTGTTTCAATGTTAAGTAAAACAAATCTACCATCCTCATCGGAGAAAAGATCGCATATTTTGTGGTTTAAAGACTTATTTATTAGAATTGAACATCCTCTGCTATTTGACAGACCAAAGCAGTGGTATAGCTCTCAGTCGTTTAATTCCGTAGCTGGAACATATTTAATATTGTCGGTGAAATGGATTTCTTGCAAAAATACAATACTGGTTTTCTGTTCGCTCAAATATTGTAATAGCCTAGATCGTTTATGTTTATCTCCTAAGCCTTGACAATTAAGTGATAATAAGTGTAGTATGTCAGTCATGCTAGAGATTAGAGATATATATTATTATACAAAAATAATCCATGAACATATAGTATCTCATTGGATAGAGGTATATTACCATCAAGATCTCTATCAAGTTTAGTGTTAGTATACACATTGCGGTTTAAAATAGCATGCATGATTTCACGGGCATTATAGTCTGTTTCATTATTACAATTATGAACAGAAATAAAACAATAACAATTGGTAGTTGTCATAACAAAGTGGAGATTAACTATTCATGGGCACTGTCGTAAACCTATGACTCGTATATACCAGTATATACATATAACATCTGAGTAGATTACATACCTTTGTAGTTTTGATATAATTATAGCAATGCAAGTTAGGTTAATATTAAAATGCACCCTATTATAAACATACATTACTGATATTTCATACTCACTTACTCTTGCTGATTTAGCGCAGTCCAGTAGCTTCGAACTAACTTCATAACCAGTGCCCACATTTTCAATATTCACTTTTACACATTGCTGACTTTCTTTAACAGAGGTACAGTCACTTTGAGGCTCATTCTTCGAGTTCAAGGTTTGTTTACTATTTCATTTGTGTCTGATGTTTTGGTCTTTTTTAAATTCTTTTTAGTTCCTGAAGATGTTTGTTCATCACAAGATATCGTATGTATACGAATTGGATCGTCATACGTAAAGGAATATTCATCCTGAAAATTGTTGCCAAGGGTGTCCAGAGGGGTACTGTACTAACCCAGTGTATCCACTGTTCCGCCAGAAGTACTCTCCGTTTCTCTGTTCGTTAACGGCGGTATATGCGAACCTGAGGACAGATCGACCATATCAATGTCGTAGTGCAATATATCTGCATGTTCGTCAATTGAATTCGACCTATGGAGTGTCATTCCAGAACTGTATGTGTTGTTTGGCACATAATTATTTTTCGTTTCATCCTGACATCGTTTAAATTTCCTGAAATTGAAATGTACAGTCAAATCAATAAATATATTCTCTATAAGTTAATTATGGGTATTTGGTCAGAAATATTGCTTACAATAAAGAATACCAGCCGGACAGCGTACGACTGTCAATTTGGATGTCATAAGTTTGAATCCAACCTGATACACATTATTTCATGTGGATGATTTTACTGAATGTATTATATCCTAAATTTGTCAATCTAAATATCTGCTTCATCTGAGGATGTTCTCAGTTCCTTGTTGAAAATTTGTACACGCTGATGAGAAACACAAGAAAGAAAAGTAGGTCACTGACCATGTACTGTGTGTGTCTGAAAACAATTAATAATTTTACGATATTTGGGGTTTAACACTAAATCAACATTTAAGTTGTTGGCTAAAAATATCAATAAAGTATCTAAAAAATAAAGTACCTGATTCGGTATACCACACAGCTGACAACAGCGAAGACTGTAACCAAAACTACAGCCAATATGGATATGAAAAAACTCCATGTCGGTAATGCGTTTTCTGAAACATACCCAGGTATGGTTTAGTGTAACGTCAATAAAAAAAGATTAAAATCCATTTCTGCTACGGATTTTCTGAAACATATTCATGTCTGGTGTAAGGTAACGCTTATAAATACAAAGTCATTTATTATGGAAATACGGTGTTTTAAAGGCTTTGTTGTCAGTACAACATCATGTTTCAGGTCTGGAAAAAAGTCCAGTAATATCCGAGAAAGGCATAACATGTATACAGAAATCATACAAAAAAAAACATGTTTTAGTGAATATGTATGGAAGTTGTCTGACAACATCCTAGTAATACCTGTCACAATAGTTATTCCGCCAGTATTGTTTAAAGTATTACCAACAATGAATAGTTAAGGTTATCTATGATGAAATCGGCCAACTCAAATGTCGTTGTCTTCTGTGGTTTATTTCGTAGACTATCGGAGATCAACGGAAACATCTCATTTTTATTTGGATGGTCAGAAAAATATAATGATAGCAATCGCAGAATAATACAGATATTCGTCTTTAGACTTAATGGTACTTCGTATACATTAATTAACTATCATAATAAGCTATCTAAATGAACGTTCAGGAGTTCGACATTAAGTGACAACAATTAAAAAGACAGATGCCAGTTTATCAATGTTTGTTTCAAACTTTCAGAACGGTATAAATTATCTGGATTGTAACAGTCTCTTCATAACGAATAATCGTCGGGTGGCTGCTTCCCAATGTATGTGAGGATGTACCAGGTTCGCTTTCCGCCATTAATGTGAAATGTATCGGTTGTACAAAAATGTGCAATGCCTAAATTACCTGTGTCCTCTTTTTCATTGCTGGTTGCCCTTTCTGTGGTACTGGTCAGTGCAGAGGTTATCAGAGGTTCATAACTGAAGTGTAATATACAATAAAAAAACATTCGAAACAATGTCCAACTCTATGGAATTTGGGACTTTTTGATCACAAATATTTGTAAGCCATTAAATAAAACACATTTTGTATCCTACCGAACATTTAAAACCGTAAAATGAATGAGTCGTGTTTTCAGCATTGGAGTCAAAATGTCTCATTTTCGAGGCCAGCTGATTCTGTTTTCGGGTATTTAAGTGTCATAGAATTATGTAAGCATTATTCTAGTCAAAAGTGCTGACTCGCTATTTTATAATGTCGGTTTAATTACCAATTTACAATAAACGGATGTTAAAAAATCGAGAATATTCCTATACACAAAGTGTATTGCAAACTTATCCCGACGATTTTTTGGAACTATATGAATTAGTACCTGCTGGTTTGCTCTCTGTGCCATGACCTTAACATTAAAAAAGAAAAGAACTCTTCAACGTTACGGACATTTAATGGTTCTTAATGTTTGAGCAAAATAAGTACAGTTGTTTTTGCGTAAAAACTCCAACCATGTCGACTCAAGTAAAAGCCTTAATAAGATGTCTTAAAGACAGAGATATTACGTTGCTACAGGTAACGCCACATATATAAGACATTGCCTCTCCACACAGTCCCCAGGGAAACAACAATCTACAAAACATAAGGGACTAAGAGGTGCTCGGGTGAACACGTATGGAAAAAGGGATGCATAGCATGGTGTGGCCGATCATCAATATAATTAAGGAGAATTTAGGGGGACAACAAGCAGGAAAAATGATAATGGATGGAATTCATCACGAGACAAACCAATAAAGCCAGTAAGTATAGGTCGATAGGGGGAGGGGAGAACACGGACACTAAATCACGTAAAAGAATTGCACATGAAGAAGGGGACCCAACATACATTCAAAAACACAAACAGAAATCGATTGAACATATAGCTAACCTTACACTTAACCGCTTTATGGTCATTGATTTCCAACAAACAAATATATACATGAATTGACTCAGTAAAACTTGTGCACATTGCCAATTACGATAGTGTTATCCCTATTGCTCAAAATTCATTGCAAAAAAGTATCCAGTAGATATTTTGAAAATATATAATTTAGCTTCAGCTGATTAGCTGTCTTTGACTGGATCGTAAAATTGGGGAAATATCTTTGTTCACCATCCGCCAAATTTGGAAAAAATGCTTCAAACTGCATCTAAGTAGACTCAAGTAAATACCAGAAAATGAATGTCTAAGAATCCACAATATTTTTTTCACATTACCAAATGAATTGAGACAATTTAACCTTTGTTGAGATAAATAAAATAGACGGACAAGTCACTAAATATTGACCATTACTAAACTTCCATTTATCTAATAATGGATGCAATTCGTTTTTCCTAGATTATCTAAAATGACGATATTAATATTCACTAGATGCATTACTTTTGTCTGTCAGTATTGATTTAAACAGTACTTTTATACGCAAATATAAACATTTAAGTGTAGTGCTCACCTGGTTGCTACTGTAGTTGTCGTTTGGTATTCTGAAAGGACACAAATGCAATATTTAGTTGGAAACACATAAATTACAAAAATAATTTAAAACAGTATTTTCAAAAAACTTGATCAGGGTCCGGAAATATAAAGGATACTTATACTCAGCACATCAAATCACAAAGTTTACTCTTATTAATCTAATTTTGAGAATGGAACAATTCATAAAACATCAAATGAGCGCTTAATATTCTTGTTGTCCATTTTTCTTATAGATGTTAATGTGATTATAAGAAACATGAATAGTTCTCCTTCGATGTACATATTCAGTTACATATTCACGTTTTTAATCCCTAATATATTTTTTTCTAAACAAATCAATAACAAGGAAAATAGAAAAAATATAACACTTGCAGGATTCATATGTTATAGATAATTGAATGCTTGTACAGTTTTGTAGATATGTTCAATTTCTTCTAAAAAATAAATTGCAATGTGAATGAAATATTTTCAACAATTTGAACTCAGAAACTCTTTGCTGAAGGATAGTATAATATGATCGAATTTTGCTGTTTTTACTTAAGGTTATGTTTAATAGTAAATTGTATATATGGTTATACCTGCAAAGTAAATTATGTAGTCTCTGTATGTTTTATTGCAATTCTCCGCTTCCAATGTCCACAGTGCAGCATGAAACTCGGCAGAAACACACAGTATGATGCCAGTATCTGTTCTATTATCTGTAAGTTTAAATGTTCTTGAGTTCTCAGAATATGCAGTTAGTTGAAAATCGCAAGTCTCGTTCTGGAAATAGAAAACCGATATTATAAGAGTATGTATATAAATAGTACATTGCAACTCAACGTTCTTTGATCAAATTATTTCAAGTAGTCAATTTTGTTGAGCCCCTAACAACATAAGCAAACTGGGTTCTGACATATTGAACTGTCCGCAGAGTATGTCCGTTCGACAATATAAATAAACCTTCATAGAGTGAACCTCATAATTCTAAAATTATGTTACAATGTGTGGAGAAAAGTTTAAAGGATTTCTTTACCTTGACTGTCAGTTGTGTAAAATATCGGTGCTTATCAAGACAATCGTTAAAACAACTCCTGACAACATCGTCATCTAAAACGTTTCTTTCAGTTGGTCTCGAAATCTCTGTAAACAGTTTAGAAACATGAACTTTGCACGATTAAGTGTATATGTAAATTGAATTATATTAGTTGTGTACATTAATTTATACATACGATACGCCATTAAACATTCCAATTCATAAACTTGTCAAACGGCAAACCCGCCAGTTAGATGTCACGTAGTTACTTAAAACAAATACTGGCTACATATTCTTGAATTTGACTGCCGTAAGCTGGAGCATACACATTAGATGTCGAGTAAATTGAACCATCGAAAAAGTCAATGTAGATCGAGTACATCTTTTCAATTCTATCATAATCTGTCATAATTTAATGAAGATGTTTTACCACTAGTAAGCAAATAGTTAGCCTATACAATCAACTAGCATAGCATATTTAATCAACAAACATACACAAACTTGAGATTTAGTACAACAGTGTGAAATCGAGTGTTGCAAGATGTCATAACATCTTCTTCGCTGACATAGTGTAATGAAAAATGTACTATTCAATACAACTGCAGAATGATTCAATTAGAAAATGCATGGCTTTAGAAATCATTTATTATATCAAGTGACATGTTGGATTCTGGAACATTCGTAAATTGATAAAAATGAAGTCATTGCGAATTCTTAGATACCTTTAAAAGCAGACGTCGTCCAGAACTTTTCGAAGGCAGGATTATTTGAGTTAATATCGTATACATTTCGTAAAGATGGTCTTTCAAATGTAGAATGGATTACCCTTGAATTGACAAACGTCCAATTTCCACTGCAACTTTCTGAAATATACCGGGCAAATCATGATTCAATGCAGAGTTCCTTTTTTGAGCTGAGGTAATCAAATAGGAACAAATCTCAAACACTCGTGTTTCGTATGATTCTGGTGTAGAGTAAAAGTCTTAGCAACTTAAATTTCTATGGGAGCATACTCGTAGGTATAGTATTACTTTCTTGTTTCGTGCACCTTATTCTTCTTAGATATATCGTCGTGTTGTCTTCCATTATTTTTTATCTATGTATTAAAGTCGATGTCAAAGTCATTAGCCGCATTGAAGATTTGCTATAATTCGTAAACGTTTTTTCTTTGGTGTAATTCTTCAAAAACGATTAGGCTAGGCTTGTACTGTACAAACGCCATTAACATGACAGAAACGGAAGGTGAGTCTTAATGTCTTTGACGTTATTTCCTTATCTTTTTCACCTCTCTCTCTCTCAAAATATGAACAACCCATTTTGGTACAAATGTCATGCGTGCTTGGCTAGAATGATAACTGGAATGAATAATTATGAGCCTATTGAATTACAGTTATACAATACATTGATCTTAGAAATGTGTTGAACAGAAATGGATTGCTTAGTTGTCAAAGCAATGATAAATTCCCCGCAAGTATGCCTTTACTGTTTAAATCCATTGTCAAATAAACAGTGCACACAATGATAAGTTGAAAAATATACAGTATTGCTCTGAGTCATCAAGATATTTGCGAAGCACTTTCAGTGTTCCACCAGCGCATTGTCACAAAATTAAGAACGATAGCCAGGTTGTTGCTGATAAAAATCCTACGTTAAAACCCCAGCTCCAAATATTGGCTTATACGAGTCGTACACTTATATATGTTCGGGCATTTTATGAAGCCAAGGGTCATGACACTGCTCCTTTTGGTGTTACATGACGTTAATGTTTTAAAAACACATCTTAATACGCAGGAAGACAGAACGTTTCTATGAGGTTTTTTTGTCTCCGTTTTTTCTTCTGAGAAAAGAATTACACCGGCATTTGGTGTGTCCAGGCAAACCGATAACTCAACTTCATTTGTTGCCTACCTGATGTGTGGAAGGACTTAAAACGTAACATATACTAATTCTTGCATTTTTAAGATATGCTTGATACGAATGGACGAAGGAGGTACATATAGTAATAAATCTAATGACAATCTATTGTTGGGGTACACAATGTTTTAAGCATACCTATTCATTATCAACTAAGTTGTAGTATATTTACCCGGCAGAGGTATAACCTTTTCATCTTGGCTTCTGTCGGACCTTAATTGGTGTCAATATCTAGGAAACAATACAAATACGCATAACAACCCGCTTCACTATAGTTAATAGTTATTTCTCATCCAAAATCATATACATTTGAAAGCAACATGAGCCTTTTAAAGAAGTAGTTTCCTCACCAATACTAGTTGGAGAATAGTCACAGCAAATTGCTACGTGCTTGCATTTATATTTCAATAAGTCAGAACTTTGTCGACGAGTTTCTTCTCCAAAGTCATCAATTGAAATTGCTTCTGTTGTTTCATTGGTCCTGAAAACGTTTTCTTTGTATACATATACAAAATCTCTGGAAAAAAGAACTGTGAATAAGTTGCTCTCATATAATATTATTGACCTATATAATCGTTTAGCTAACAGATACTAATGCATATTTGATGATATCGTGTTAAACGCCACTTTTTATTGTTTCAGTTATAAATGGCGGTCAATCGACCTAGCCATAGTTCCTGGAATTAATTATGAACCAGTACTAACTTGTTCTTCGGAGTTGAAGGACAAATGACTGTAGCCAAATGACCCATAACTTCATGACTTGGTCGCCAATTAGTCGAACCCCGGACCACGCAGATGACAGCCAAGCATTCTAACAACCTATCGAATGGAACCGGGTGGGCTCATCTGACAAACCATAAGAGAGATGTGTGTACTTTCCAGTTGTAATGATATGTAAAATTAATTCATTTGTCTATCTTGTGTGATGTTTCTTCATACTTTTAAGTCTTAGACAAGTTAGAGCATATCTCTAGCGGTGCTTACCATGAATGTTCAGCTGAAGATGACACATCTAGAGTCAGCAGTCCATCTAATGAAATCTACTTTAGGAAAAAATGTTTGTATCGAATCAACATGCTTTTGTATAAATTTAATACGGTTATTCACATGACCTCCTGTATTGATATACGGGATATTTCATACGCACTTTCAAAATGTAAGTTGGACATATATACATACGGTTTGTTTTCACAGAATGCCCTAGCGGAAGAATCAGAAAAGTTTGTGGTGCAGATGTTTGTCCAATTCCCATCGATGTTGACTTGAACGATTCCTTCAAACGTCTGTAGACCCTTATATAGACGCCATTTGGGAGAACCTGTATTATCAAAATTTAAAACATTAATGATTTGTATGTAATAAAATCAATGGCTTGGTTGTTTTACTTCGTATAAAACTCTTTAAACACAATAAGACTCGATTTACTGGATGATCGTAATTGGAACCGTTTATAGTTTTATACAATTTGATTCGAATTAATTACTCCACATTTACTTGCAACTTAAAACTAGGAATAGTTATCATAATAATGAATGCACAAGTACCAGACTATAATATCAGCAATATATTGACCACTTGAAGAATATAATAACAGTAAACTGTAATATGTGTATTGAACCTTTAAAGGTTTGTTGCAAGATTGTTTATTTACACATCCATCAACCATGGAAGTGTCACTGTGGATGCTGTGTGATAGAAGATATTACAATCACAACTTTGTGAGTCATTTCAGTCACATATTAGCTGTATATATGTGTATTAAATGTCCATTCAGTTCCATTTTACTATACATTAGATAAGTATTCATGAGTTAAGCCTGACTATTTTCAAATATAAATATTACTTTGGGTGTTTAAAAAGTACAGAAAACACATTTATTTAGATACATGAAATGAATCATGCACTCCCTACTGCTTTATATGTATGCTGCAGAATTTTATCCCAAATCTTCATTTACAAGAGTGCTAAACATTTCTGTTTTACATATTCTATTTGGTACAATGTTTTCATATTCTATCCTGAAAATGATATAATTCTAATTCCATTCGTTGTTATTGTGCAATGGTGTAATTATTATATTGCAAATCATTTTGCATGAACACTTACTCAGCTAGGGATGATGTACATATTATTCTCGTTAATGGAAACTATACACATGAGTAAAAAAATAGCAAGTTTGATACATTAGCATTATTTAATTGCTGTATATTTATGCACAGTTAATAAGAATTAACTGAATATTAAACATTTAAGTAGAACATTATTTCAATTTTGTCTGTCTGATTAATTATTAAGACAACATATGTCCTGTAAACAATGCTTTGGTAAGTGTTATTTAAGTTATATTTGAAGGACTTTCCCTAGTACAACCTAGTAAAAGTACATTGTATTGTGTTATATTACAGCAGGCAACACATTTATAGTTTACAAAAAGCCATTAAATTGACAGCAACACAAAACCAAGTAATTGATAAGTGCATTCTAAAATGGATCATCATGTACCGAAATGTATGTTTATATATACATACTTAAGGCCAGAAGTTCTGCACGGTTTTTTAACTTTTAATATTTATTTTATTTTTTTACAAATTTTCATGAAACAAGTTTTATTTTATATCTGGGATGTAATTGCATGTTGACCAGTCTAAAATTTGAGTCCTTGACATTGTTTGCCCCAATGAACACGCGCGAAACACGAATTTCCCGTGCAATATGCTACGGGTATATAATCCGTGTTATTTAACACTTTACATGTTTATTAGTCTTCAGCTAACACAAACACAATTTTCGCCGCCGTTTATTTCAATATTTATGAAGCTGACGAATGAGGAACGTATGCGCGCCGTTGGACAATTGCAAGCTGGTATTACGGCAGCTCAAATTGCAAGGAATTTTGGAGTAGATGAACACACAATTAGACATTTGAGAGATCGTTACGGTGCTACTGGTTCAGTTCATGATCGTCCAAGGACGGGACGTCCACGTGAAACAACGCCCGGACATGACGGGCATACGTTCTTACTCATTTACGTGGACGTTTTATTGTTCCAGAGGAGTCTGCCAGGAACACACGAGGTCGAACTCGTCATCGAGTCAGCGCGCGTACTATTCGACGTCGGCTACGCGAAGTTGGAGTACGCGCCAGACGTCCATATTGCGGGGCACGTTTAAGGCAAATTCATCGCCGCAATTGTTCAATTTGGGCAAGACAACATCAAATATGGCCATTACGTCGGTGGAATCAAGTACTCTTCGCTGACGAGAGTAAATTTCAAATTGATTTTAATGATAGACGTCAATACGTGTACCGACGTAGTCATTAAAGGTTCACTGACGCCTGTGTGTAGGAACGAGACCGTTTTGGTGGTCCAAGTACCATGGTTTGTGCTGGTTTCACATTTCATGGGAAAACACGCTTAGTTTTCTTAGGTAATGTTCGGGGAGCTAGAGCTCGTGGTATTACAGCCAAGGGTTACGTCGATGATGTTTTGCGCCCGGTTGTCGTCCCATTTATGCATCAGAACCCAGGACTTGTGCTACAGCAAGACAACGCACGACCCCATTCGGCAAGGCTGACTGAATTTTCTGCAACAAAACAACGTTGATATTCTGCCGTGGCCGTCGATGAGTCCAGACATGAACCCCACAGAGCACGTTTGGGCATACATGAAAAGGAAGTTACATGACAACAATCTTAGAAATGTAGCAGAATTAAGGAACTTCGTCGTTAGGGAATGGGCTGCATTACCACAGCAATTCCTACAGAGACTAGTGTCGTCCATGAGAAGGAGATGTGTTGCACTTGTCAACGCAAACGGTGGACACACACGGTATTGAGTGGAATGAGGAATAAGTTATAGTGTATTGTTGATTGGCGTGTTAATCTGATATTGATAGTGGTGTTACAATAATGTGTATAAAGTCTTTATTTGAGAATGAAAATCGTTAAAACTTTACATGTGTGTGTGTTAATAAATTGTTTTGGATATTACATTTCAAAAGAGGTACTTTGATTTATATTTTGTTTCACATTCTTGTATACCGTGCAGAACTTCTGGCCTTAAGTATATATATATATATACAACATGTAAATTAAGTGAAATGCTGCTTCAAGACAATGTAATGTATGGTACATCTATGCAAATTGTAAGTATCTTGTGCTTTAATGTATATAATTAAACATGCAGGAACGACAACTCTGGATAGAGATTGTCATATATGTACTGCTGTGTTGACTTCCGTTACTATTTTGAGGTTTGGAAATTCCACTTTTACATAGCAACGACGTTAAGAAATGTCTTGGGACAAATTGTAACGTAAGATTACAGTACAATAGGGTAACATGCTTTCAATTGTTTCTTAATACGTATCAATAAGAATCCTCAACTGTCATAACAAAGTGACCGTCCCCAGCGTGTTCCAACCACGGGCTGGGTGTATGTTTACCGTAATGATTTGTGTGAAGACAATCAATTTAAAACGTGAAGGAAGTCGCGTACGAAATGTCACATACAATGCGCACAGCCACTGCAAAACTACAAGAAGTCATATACATAAACATACAGTGGAACACGCTTATAACGAATTTCTGGGTACATGGAGATTTACTTTGCTATGTCCAAACTTTGTTATACCCTTACAACGAAATTTGGTTATAATTGTATGGATATAACAAATTTCGTTTTAACATCCATTACTGTTGACATGTTTCTTGTTTACACATGACCTAGATGTGTGTGTAGTGATACAGAACATACATTCACTAGTTTATTAATGGATTGTATGTTGATGCATTATCAGATATATATATATATACAACAATTTATTGAAACATACTGAACAAAATGTGTACATTTGTTATATAGGGAGAAACACTTTTCTGTGTGCAACTCCTACATTTCTCAAGGGATTTCGACCTATTTTTCACAAATGCACTTTAGCAGATTATCGGGATTATGTTGTTCTATCAACTATGCGATAGTTTTGGCCCTTTGTTTATTTTTCATATATAGCGTTATATATATAATGGTATTCTGTGCGTAAATTGACATTCCTATATGTCTACATGGATTGTGACCAAACTTTTATAACAGTATCGTTAGCAAGTACTTAGAGTATATTGTCGGTGTTTTCAAATTCCAAGACATAATCATGAATAATGACCCCATTTATGTTCATCTGAGTACAATGTGCTAGGAGGTAAACTATTGTGGTCAACAATTGTCTGTCGTCTCTATGTCGTCTGTCAACATATACCTTGTGAATAAGTTTTAAGCAAAATTATCGAAACTTGGTTGGTATATTTGTCTTGATGATCGTTAGGTCATTTTTGAAACATGCTCACTCGCGGTCAAAACAAAGAATAGTAAAACCTCGTGAACACCCAAGAAGCCACATTTTGAAACAATCATCCTGATTTTTTTCAGAATATTTTTTCTTGAAAAATGTTATGTCAGGTGGACGTTATAGAGTCCCCTTGGACCTCTTGCTGTAACCTACGTATGCCTTTTGTGTCCTACATTTCACAATTTTGATGACAGTTAATTATGGCTATGAAGAGCCCTTGTTAACCTGGTTTCAGCGGGGTCTAGAAAGGTACATTGAGATTGGGTTTTGGGTTGCTTGGTTTATTGTTACTAAACATAAAAAAACTGGCTACGCTCTGTAACTCGTGTTAGAAATGAGATTTTGTAACCAAAATTGGAGCATAGGTATGTCCAGTTATTTATATTACGGCTTTCGTGGGGATGAGGCTGTCTGCGTCAAATAGCTTTCAATTTAATCATTGTGTTGGTATTCATACTTTATATGCAATGTGACACTGTAGACTAAACAAAGTTAAAACCAACTCTTAATTTTGGATAAATCAAAATGCTCAGTATATGTCCAACCATCAGTTACACAACTATCAAAATAGAAATACATAGCGGATATTTGTATGCTTCGGTGTAAGAAAAGAAATTGTTTAAGTCAAATTATCGCTTTGATAATTTTACTGTGAGTTTATCGGATTATAATTCACCGTTATTCACCAGCATGAAATAAATGTGCATGTATGTCATAGTGAAAGGACTCATTGTGACGTGTTATGTCTTGTGCGTTTGACTAGATGACTCTTTATAGCGGTTGTGGTGTGGTTTTCAAAAGAGTCTCAAAATAGTTGACGTATTTATACATAAATATATGTCTTAATTGATTGGATTTTTTCCCCGAAATGTGCCGATAAAAATATTATATCACATAATCAATGCAATACGCTTGTCTGATTTTAACATTTTACGAAGTGCCTTTGAATGTCCATATATCTTTAACAAATGCCTAACTAAATCAACGAAACATTCATCTGTGCAATATCTCTCACGTGTTTAAGTAGTTATAGAGATATGTCACTGTGACTTCAGTTTCTCGATAGTGCATGTTTGTATGCTAGAACTTATTTAAATACGCAGATACTTAACGTGACCGATGTTAGTTTAAACATATTCATTTGTCTAAATTGTCATGTAATATACAGTAAATACAAGATTACAAATTGCATGTAATAGTCAAGTGGATAGAGCTTATTGAAATTCTCTCCACTGCATACTAACTATAAGTACATGATATGGCGACTTAGTTTCTGAATTTGACAAGATTATTAAAAAAGAAAATAACAAATATTTCAATGAAATGTTTGTAAACGAAACTAAAATAAGACAGAGGTATTTGATACTTGCGTCAGAACAAGAAAAGTTTTTGCTTAAAGATGTGGTCAAAGGAATAAAAGATAACATAATAAGATGGAATGGGGGCGACTTGGGGGTAGGATGCTTTACGCCTCTATCGTAACGTTCAGATTTTTCGATAAATTCGTGAACTGCAGTAACTATTGTTTGATTGTCTTCATCCTTCAAAGCTGGATTTCCGAAAATAGTTGTGTTAAATGTAACAGGACATATACTACTAATATAATTTACAAGATGTGGATGTAGGTTTTCATACTTTTTGCATTGAAGAAAGTAATGGCTTGAAGTTTCCCGTTGTTCACAAGAACAAAGAGGTGATGGTAAAATATTTTTAGAGAACAGATCATCAGCAAGTGAGCTACAGTTGGTTCAGAGTCGAGTGTGTGATATTTGTGTTTTGCGTTTCCCGCTGTAGAAGAAGACGTGGACTTTGTGTGACTAAAAAAGATGTTTTTTGAACGACGAAAGAGAAGGAGAAGTTCTAACAGATGGAAAAAGAGCGTTGTATGCTCTTACCGTTGAGTGTAGAAAGGGGTCAAAGTAAAGTGAGGTTCTAGCTCTCGGTACCTGAGAATCACCATGATTACGGAGATTGTATGTTTCATTTGATACAATTGGAGGGCATAACTCGGAAATAAGACGGAGTGAGATTATTCATCATTTTATAGAATAAGATGAGTTCTTTCATACGTTTCAGTATTGAGACAAGTTTGGTGGCTCCTGTTACAATACGTGCTGCCTCGTACTGGGCTTTTTCAAGCATATTATTTTCATGGGTTGTGCAGTTGTCAAATATTACATCGCCGTATTTATGTTATGTTTACGTTATGGCAACCTCGGTTGCTGTTGGTGTCGTCGTTGTTGCAGCTGAGCCTGATGTCTCCTAGACTTATTTTTATTACTAAATATACCGGAAATACTGCTGATAAATTGTGAAACAGATTGAAATAACTTTAATATACATGTATATACCAAACATGGTGAATGCCCTTCGAATGATATTACATTGAAATACCACATAAATAAATCAGAATAGAATGTTCATGTTACTTTGTATACTTCATTTAAAACACATACTTTTTAAGAAATGTAATGTTAAGAAGCAATCATTGTTGAGCTATCAAAACACATACCTGACATGTTATATGTCCATACTGGATACAAAAGCAAAATAATACTGGCAGCAATTACGGATTCATAGAAACGTGTTTCCATGGCAACACTGTTTTTATGTTTCTAAAAAAGACGGTAGTTTCATCAGAAGGAACATACAATGTATTTGAAAAAAAGACTCTCCTGTCTTCAGTAGCAATTCGCGCGCACAACTTTATCCTAACACAAGTGTATTTAATCACCCGTCATAATTCGAAAGTGTTTAAATATCCACCAGTTGACTACTCGAGTGAACTTGAGAACTTGAAAACCTTCTGCACAAAATTACAATGAAAATCAATAATATCAATGTTTAATATCTGTTGTTCAATGTAAATATGAGTGATCATAAAGATATGCCCTACATCCGACGAATACACGACGAGCAGCAAAACGAGACTATGCAAAAGTAATGGTTTCTCAGTGCCTTGTTTAAGTATTGTACTCAGTGAATCAATGTAAACATTTTTCATGTCACCATTAAAGTCAATGGACTGCTGAACTTGTCATATCAATGGATAGTATACAATTATTAAGAAATAAATGTTTTATTACCTGATCAAAAGTGTATCTAAACAAAAAAGGAAATAACTGTTTTATTACCTGATATTTTTTATATTTGAACAAAGTGTTAAAAACATTTTCTATGGAATACAGGGAAACTTTATTTCAACGGACGTCCAATAAAAGCGCGGAAATGATATTGACGTTAAAATGACGTTGACGTCACTTCCTCCGTTTGTAAAGATGGTGGACGTTACCAAACAAAGACAATGTAGACGCTGTAGTAAGTGTTTGTTTTCAGAAAATGTTTATAAACAAAACCTTTTAAATTCAACACAATATAGGCCTACCGAACGTTAATGATATGCCGTCTAAAAATATAATTTGGAAATTCAAATGACGTCATAGCGCCAGGGGAAACAGTTCATACTGTTGACCGGGGAATAGTTCAATACAAGACAAATTGATAGCTTTCATGTAAAACAGCAAAAAATAACAGATTTGTATTTATATAAGGAATCAGGTAATAATACAAGTTGATTCAGAAAATCAGTTTGGTGTCTTTTGATCGATATCATAGCATAAAAGGGACGATTTATTATCATTTTAATAGTCCGGCCTAATACAATGATGATTACTTCCGTTTTAAAAGATATCCGTCTTCGTGCATATCTTCTCCCTAGAAGTGGTTGCGTGATTTTAACTGCTTCAAACGAAAAGACTATAGTTAAAGTGAAACATTATAATAAAGTCTATGTTGTTATGATTTATGTTAACATTTTATTTCTCTGGATTTAAGATGACCTGTTTCAAAGTATAACTCGATAATTTCTGTTCATTAAACAAAGTATATCATCAAAGTTCATTCACAGCCGTTAAAACAAACTCGCGCATACGACTCAACTCAACATTAATGCTTATCTCCCCTTTCTATGCATTAATTACCTCCCTTTGAGGTAAAATCACATGATCACACAAAATGGCGGAAATTCGACAGAAAGAAGTTCCGACATTAACAGCATGGAGGTTCGTTTAAAGCAACATAACATATTTTATGTAATTAATGTATGTAATGTTGTTCCAAATATGGTTAGGAATGACAGTCACACTATATCGATTATTTACCATGTTGGCAAGGGAGACAATCCAAATAAGAGGAAATAACAAAGCCGCTAATTAAGGGAGATTTGAAATTTGACATAATTTGCAATAAATAAGACATTTTTTATCTATAACCTCTTTGAAGAATTTTCGCTATCACTGAAGAACTCTAAACATAAACTGTTGAATGTGACCCTTTCTGACAATTGAAAACATGTCTGAACAAGAATTATCTTTAGAAATGACGGTCGGCGCAATCTGAAGCAAGCACATATTTGTAATCTGAATGTAAAGATTTGTTTTGCAACATAAATATTGCCGAGATGTTTTGATTCCCGGTTTGCGTAGGAGATTGGATAAAAATAACTCCGTAGTACGATTAGTCACATATATCATAGTCTGTTTTAATATATTTCACCAGTACTTATTGTATCAGTCGTGAAATATTACACATTCATGTTAATACATTTATTACATATCAATTAAACTGATTTAAATACTAGTAATGTTCGTGACTGGTACGTGTTCTTAATTTCAACGCCGGGCAATTTCCCATGCAATTGACTAACAACACTTCTCACTAAATAAATCTTGAAATGTACTATATATCTACATTCAGACGTAGTTGTGAAGGTAAACACTATTATGTTCATCTGATTTTCATACAGCATTGTCATGTTTACAATTATAAGAATATCTCCTCTATCGTGATCAACATGTTGTTTTTGCAAACATAACACCATTGCAATAATCGTGTTCATCAAATAATACATAACAATAAACAAGCTGTCTATCTAAAACATAAGATATCATTGAGTGTTACTATGCTACAGAGTTGTGCAAGCATCAAGGTCGCAACTTTTCGTGGTCCATGTTTGCTGACAGTCAACTGAGTAATGACAAAAAATGAATTCGCAAATCTGTCACTAAATAATTATATAACCGAAATTGAACTAATGCGATAAATTTATGTACAATATGCACACAAATATGTTGAGTTTAAGCACCGCAGAAAATTCTCAAGCATGCACTTGGTTCTCGCTATAGTTTTGAAAAGATATTTACTTTCTATGTTACGGGGTATCGCATCCAGCGTTGTTACAACCCGTTTTGCAATAAAAACGCATTTTGCAATAAAAAATAAAGTCGCTAAAAATGCATATGTAGTAGCTTAAACAGTTGTATATATGTATGATTATACAAAAAATATATGTGCGACTCATATAACTCATATACTATAATAATTAGACGAGATTTATTTTCAACGCATTTTGCAATAAAAAATTAAAACCGCTTAAACCGCATATGTAGTGTCTTTAACAGTCGTATATATGTATAATAATACAAACAATATATGTGAGAATCATATTACTCATATAATATAACAATTAGACGAGATTCGTTTTCAACGCATTTTGTAATAAAATATTTAAATCGCTAAAACCGCATGTGTAGTGTCTTAAACAGTCGTATATATGTATAGTAATACAAAAAATATGTGCGACACGTATAACGCATGATATATAACAATTAGACGAGATTCATTTTCAACACATTTTGCAATAAAAATGTTACACCCGTCAACGGGTTTGCCATTAAAATTTAAAACCGCTAAAACCGCATGTGTAGTGTCTTAAACAGGCGTATATATTTATAATAATACAAAAGATATATGTGCGACACATATAACGCATGATAGATAACACTTTGACGAGATTTATATTCAACGCATTTTGCAATACAAATTTCACACCCGTCGACGCGTTTTGCAATAAAAAATTTAAATCGCTAAAACTGCATGTATACTGTCGTATATATGTATAATACAATAACACAAATATGCGAGACTCATATAACTCATATCGTATAACAATTAGACGAGATTTATTTTCAACGCATTTTGCAATAAAAATTGCACACTAGGTCAAAGCGTTTTGCAATACAATTTTAAAATCACTAAAAACGCAAGTATAATACCTTAAACATGTATACATATATATGTGTGATTTCGTAAAGAATATATACGTGTGAGAATTATTACATAACATTTAGAAAATATTCATCCGTAAACGCGATATGCAATACAAATTTAAATCGCAAAATACACTCATAATAATTTTACATATGAAACATGTAACATAACTGCTATAATCGCTAATAAAAGGATTTTACTGAGTAATATGGAGGGGATTTCTGTAACTCGTCCAGGTCAGATCGAATCCGTTTCCTGTTATTCTGATAAATCATGAGTACAACCACGTAAGCATTTATAATACTTAGCTGATTTCCGAATTAATTAAATTTCAATTTACACCAGATACATATTGCACTCAAGACCACTTTCAAAGCCATACTGTGTAGATTGTATCAGCATGTACAAGACGTGTGTGCGAGTTATCTACAGGATACAAGCATGTTTATCAGAGAGAATTTATCTAAGCATTCAAGTATTTACTATGCATATGCAATTTATTTCCTACCAGAATCCGGGTTGACTGAGATGTTTGTCATATCACTTAATAGCTTTCATGACTATCTCTTGACAATACATAGAAAGATTTGTTTCTATATAGTCAAAATTTAAAATCAATTGTAAATGTCAAATAGAGGTTAAGATTTAAATCGTATGCTCGACTTCATCATTCAATTTTAACCAGCGCGCCTAAGCGCGTCTGGTTTTAGTACTCATACAGTTTTCGAACACTGCCACCCTAAATAGGTTAATAGTCCAGTTTTGGCTCCAACCCCACAACTCCAGAAAAAAACATTTCGATGATAATACACGCGATATAAGATAACACAAAGGCATTTTGGATTGTTTTGTATAGAAAATAGTCTATTTTTAATATACTTTTATAATAAAATTATTGTATTGAATGTTCGGGAATGTTGATGTAGTTTTAAGTGCGTACGAATATATACCAGTTCCGGCGCTAACCCCAGTTCCGGCGCTAACCCCACAACTCCAGAAAAAAACACCAAAACAACAAGAAATAGTCCGACGATTTCGCTGATGATACACCCGATATAAGATAACACATCGGCATTTTCCTTTGTTTTTATAGAAAAAAATATTCTTTACTTTATTCTTCATATCTATATACAAAAAAAATGTAATAGATTTCGAAAATGTTGATTTATTAGTACGTGCGTATGAATCGAGCTTCAGTCGTGACCTTCACAGCCTGAAAAGCCAGTCGTAATCAAGGGTTATAGCCTAGGATAATTATCGCATTTTTATTGATGTATCAATTTGTCGTAAAGCGAAGGCGTAAAATATCATTACATCGTCGAAAATCATACATCAAAGTCCCGCCCATCCAGACGTAACTCCGCCTCTCCCATCTTAAACGGTGTGTATAAAGCGACCTCCTATGAAATTGCGTCGCCCGTGGCTCTTTCTGCAACTTTGAAATATTTATTGCATCATCACTGCATACATGTGAAGTCTCCCGATTTCTGCGGGAGACTCCTGGTTTTGACAGCTTATTTTTAAAGTAAACATCGTGAATTTTTATTATGGGGTATTTTTAATTCATTCCCGACTGGTTCGCTGAAATTACTTGTCAAACTGATAACCGAAAGTGTAAAATCGGGATACCAGTCCGAAAATCACTTTAAACCATGGAATCAAGCACTTGGTGACACAGATCAGAATACCACGCGATCCACGCTTGTCATGTTCTTTATTCAAGTTTCACTCGTTTCTGTTGTATTTAGATATGAAAATCGGTAGTAAAATTGTTAATTGGCGACTCTATTTAACGGATGATCCCCAGATTACGAGTTAATTCTCAAAATATAGCTATTAACAGCTTATGATAGGTTGAAGACATGATATTTACAAAAGTTCAGCCACACAAAAAAATCTTCCGTTTTGGGTCTCCATCTCCCGATTTGCCTTCAGAAAAGGTTCACATGCAGCTTTCTGTTACAATTACATTATTGGATTGATCAAGATATTTACTGTCTGCAAAGCGATTCTTTAAATATGTGCTGTTAATTGGTGGGTTATCTGACCTGTTGTTGATTTGGTTTATTTTCCAGTGCACTCAACATGGAGGAAGGCCACCTCAGTCGAATGTAGGCCATGTCACCATAACTGTCGCCATGACCAATGTTAATAAGGGTGAAAGTGAAACAAGCCTTTTGACAAACATACGGTCTGAGGTCACGGTAATAGAGTTAAGAACTTTAAAACTTATTAGATGAACTGCGCGTTGCATGTACATCGCATATTTAAATTCTTAAGAAAATTGGCCCTATTAATATTAACTTTAAAACAGAACGTTTATGTATGGTATTCTCACTTTTTATGCCGGTAGGGGATTACCATATTGCTCGCGATACTTAGAGACTTTTTGTATCTGGTGTTGTTGTTCTTTGACTCCATGATTTTACATATGATATATAACGACGGACATATAAACATAATGTTTGTATGAAATGTCCACAATCAATGTAAAATGTATTGCCCACAAGATCCAGTCTTATGGATCGAAGTTCAAAGTAACTTTTACTCAAAAAATGCAATAAACCATTAGCTTCCAGAGCATGTCGGGAGAGTTTGGATGAAATTGCTTATGGAGCTTTAACTAAATTTCCCACACTTGTTACCCTACTTATTCTGACCTAATATGCATAACAATTAACTAATGTATGTGTGATCTACCTCAAATCAAATCTTCTCTGGTTTGAATGCAGACTAACATATGTTTGTCAGATCAAGGTGATGAAAAGTATTTTGTAAAATGTTATGGTATCGGTACCTTGGGAAAGGTTGGAGATTGCTCAATTTTGGAAACAGTGAAAACCAGAAAATATAACTATTTTGCCAGAAATCCCATTTTGCTACATGTGGCTCATACTAATATATGTTACAAATTACAGTAGGGGACTTGGTTTTACAGCTTACGTTACTCTTTCAGCAATATATTTTGTTGGTTATAATCCTTGACATTTTGTAAATAGCAGAAGAGTCTGAAGACTGATACACAAACTGCTGTTACAAAGGTTGTATTTGTTGGTGTTTCTGTTGAGGAGGCCGAAACAGAGCTACTGATTTACAATGACAGCATCATCTCAGTGCAGTGCAAGCAGGTGCTGGTTGCTGCTGTCAGCAACGATGGGCCCGTCAACATTGTGATGATGACAGCAGATGGACCTGTTTCCCTGGTCATTACACGTAATGGTAGTGACGTCATGAACTTAGATGAATACACATATTGTTTGTTGTAGAAATTAACTGAATATTTTTATCTTTTACATTTTGGAAGAGAATTATTTGTAAATTGGGTATCTTTGCACAGATTGGAAGATTTCTGTTTTATTGATACAATAGTATAGAGCTACCATAGTTTTATTTTGTAATATATACTAATGTACTGTTTGCTGTATATTGTGTTATACATTTTTTCTTTACATTTCTTTTAGATTTATTTTCATAAATGTTCATGTTTTGTCAATTGCTGACTTCCTGTTTTGCTACCAAAATCAAATCGTCTGAAACTACTTCGTGGAATACCACAAATTTTAAGCGAAATGTTACTAGGGTGACACCTCTACAAGATACGAGGGGTTTGGATTCATCCTAAAAACTTGGCCGCCAGGGGTGGAGTCTACTGGCTACCAAAATAGTTCACATTTTTCGGATTCATCAAAACCCATGACTACCAGGTGACTGTGCCATTTTTCCTATATGTATATAGTGGAAATTTTCTAAACAAAATTACAGGTCCAAATTTTTATACAACTTCACGCAGATGGACATTAGGAAGAGGTGACCCTTTACCAAGATTGTACAAATTACACGTATTTAGATTCATAAAAAACATGGCTGCCAGGGGCGAAGCCACCTTTGATATATGTATTTTAGCTGGAACTTCAAAAGTCTACTTGACAAAAAATTACAGGCCCTTTTTCGATATAATTTCATCTGAATGATCAATAGGTGATCTTGTACAAAAATTGTTTATATTATATTTATTCATAAAAAACATTACTGCCAGGGGAAGGAGCCACTTTTCCTACATGTTTTTCGATACAGATTTCGATATTTATATATACATTTATGTGGTGCGCACTGTGAAAATTAGGGATAAGGACATCAGCGAACTGACGTCAGAAACGTCACATTTCGTCGTCATTATAATCATGTTTATATGCCTTAACATTGGCAAAAAGATTTCTGATTCCTTATTTTTAAAGGCTCAAACATTTAGAATTGTAAAATAATTAAAATTTAAAATAAGGTCCCTAGGCCGGGTTTCTCATGGCGCATCTCTTATGTACATCCTATAATTATGTGTCATGGCTAACATATATTGCTTACAATGATATCATTAAATACTAATGTTTTTAGATTTTATGTGGAAAGCAAGCCGAGCCTTAATCACCAGTGTCATATGGCTATGAATTTGAAAGTATTCATAATGTGTACCAATAGGAAACTTTTAGGTGTCTATTTGATGAACACACCAACTTTTGTATCCTCAAATTAATGTAGATTATCATACACAAGACTTATGACTGTGTTATTACATATGTATATATTGTATGTTTTCCTTGCCTTTCATGTTCTCATCACAATTGATTTGTGCTATTGTCTAAGCCCTTTATAAAGTGATTTAAACGCATATGCTCGTGCATTAAGTCAATTTGTCTTTAAACATGATACTTGATCTCCATAGAGAAGTCTTTCTATACACCAAAAACTGTTACATTAGTATGCTCTGTTCTTTAAAATACACAGCATAAAGTATGTCATCCATTTCTTTACAAGTATTAAATGTATAAAACCCCAAAACATATTTTACAGTATCAAGATTCTAGATACATTTTGTATCTTTATTATATGTATAGTTTCATATTGTACTACTAGTCATCATCATTTATTGGACAAATTTATGAAGCATTTGTAATAGATAGTTCCCATATTTACAATATTTAACTCCCTTGTTCATAATACAATTTTTAGCCATATTGATCTATAGGCAAAATTCCTTAAAGTGTAGAAGAGATGGCATATTGTTTTGCACATGTCGGTCGGTCTGTCCATAACCTTTTAGTTTCCAATCAATAACTCAAGAACCCCATGACCTATAATACCCAAGCTCGGTCCATACATTCATCTTGGGTAGCAGAGGAACCCTATTGATTTTGGGGTCACAGGCTCAACAGATCAAGGTCACAGGGGTCAGTTGTTCTCAAACCGTTTCCGATTGATAACTCAAGAACCCCTTGACCTAGCATACTCAAACATGGTGCATGCATTCATCTTGGGTAGCAGAGGAACCCTATTGATTTTGGGTCAAAGGTCAAGGTCACAGGGGGGCATAATGTTTTACTAACATCTTGTTACTGCTGATATGCAGTAAAAAAATAGCTTTATTATATTTGTGTTTGGGTTTTGTTGGGTTTAAGACCTTGTCAACTGGTTTGGTCATTATAGGCATTGCCAGTCTATACAGGATCTACCTGGGCTCGATAACGGGTGCTTCCTCAGTTTCACTGCAAGCAACTGACAGCTTTCTCACTTGAATAAGTGGTATGATGCAAATTACCTTCGAAAGATCAAAATCACCAGTGACCAGAGTAGGTACGACCAGGGATCAAACCCAGGACCTACAGCTGGATAGTCAAGCGCGTTACCAACTGCGCTAGCCATGCCAGTTTAAGTCGTTGTGGATATTACATGTTTAGATTTCCTAGGAAATAATGCTGCAATAAAATGAAATCAAGTTTGATGCATCACAATGCAATATTGTATTGATCTAAATATTTACCACTCGCAACTGTAGGCAGAACTAGTGCGGCAAGGTCACTTCACCTGTGGTTATTTTTAGTTGGCTCAGTGCATGATTCTGTAACGTTTGGTTAAGTACTGTTGGGTTTTATAATCAACAGCTTTGGTCATTTACAGGTGTTGTCAGTCTATACACGATCTACCTGGTCTCCATAACTAGTGCATTCCTTAGTTTCACTGCAAGCGACAGATAGCTTTCCAACTTAAGTCAGCAGTGGGAGCAATGACCCCGGAAAGATTCTTTGATCAAATCACCATTATGTCTGTAGCTTTATACATGTACAAATGAAGAGTGGTGTGCATTGTGCGGCTGACTTTTAACAGATTAATGTTCATACCAGATTCATCAGTTTGGATTATTTGGATGCAATGAAATCAAAACTAAGATGTATCTATATACAAGTAACATATTGGCTCCGTTCGAAAATCAGCAAGATATGTCAATACATCACTGGTAAATAACACATATTTTTGCAATATGGCTATAACCAAGTTTTTGAACACAGATGGACCAACGATCCACGAAGTTGACTAGTAAATAAATACACATTATTTCAGAAAAAGTTCTGAATGCGTAACAGATGTTGAAATTGACAGCTGTTAAACTTATATGCTTGCTTCTAAGAATGGCTGCAAAATTACAATAATTATGAAGTCCAAGACAGATAGGTAAGCCTGTCCAAAACAGCTTGGACTCGTCCTTTTTCTACCTTTAAAATTCTGCCTTAGTGAACGTTACTTGTCCACGAAACGCCATGAAAATGCACTCTTAGTTCATGCCTCACAGTTCCTTTACAGTACACTATTTTCAACCTATTTATACACATATATTTACACATATATTTTGTTTCAACGCGCTGGTTTTCAGGACTCTCAGTCCTTTGATTTATCTATATTATGTAGATTAGGATTTTATGAAGCTTGGATAGCACATGGTGTTGGAAATACAAACATATTTTTAAGTATACTTAAACAAAGAGTTAACGATATATTTGTTCAGGATCGGACTGCGAGCGTGAATGATTCAACTTGAGCTAGCTTTTATAAAACATTTTGTAGTTTTCAATTTCAACCATATCTAAAGCTTCTAAATATCAAATCATATAGAAGTGCATTTGCCAAATTAAGAGTATCCTCTCACAGATTAAACATCGAAACTGGCCGCTGGAGTAGAACACCGCGAAAATTTAGACACTGTCCTGTATGTAACAAGTTAGAAGATGAATTTCACTTTCTTTTTGAATGTACACTATACGAGTCTAGCAGATATATTTACATCAAACCTTACTATCGTTTGATGCCAAATATGTTTAAAACCATTGAACTTTTAACCACTAACAATTGTCAAGTGCTTCGCAATATTGCTGCCTTTATGTGGAGAAAAGTTTTGATGTCAGGAAAAAATATGTTTTAATAAATTAATGTAGTAAAATATGTTAATTCAAGGAACGTTGTGATAATTTTTTTTTTATTGTTTTGTTGTTGAATGTTTAAAGTTGCGATATTTATATAATATCGCGTGTAAGATATTCGTTGTTGCTATCTTTACTATAGTGCATTATTATCCTGCTGATGTCTTTGTATTTCGTTTCGACAAGGAATGAGCGTTAGGGTTGATTTTAAAATATGGTACTCCAATATTTATTATACATAATATTGAGAACAAACTCAATATTATTGTTTTATGCAATTGTACATAGTTACTTAGCTGTCGTTCTTATATATTGTTCCTATAAGGATACAGCGTTAGAGTTAATGCATAAACTGTGACTAATAAATAGTATGTGTTATATATAATAATTATAGAACTTGCATTTTAGCATAATTATACTAAATAAAGCGCCTGATGATGTACATTTATAGCAGAAAGCTTATTTCAACACGGTATATCGATATCTGTACTTTAAAACGATCATTTTCTTTATATCCTTTATATCATCCTTTGGTGAACAAATTTGAAGTATATTTAAGTATCCATGTTAAAGTGACTGTCGCTTATTATGTTAATAAAAACTGTACATGTGTTTATTTTGCAAAACATTCACATCACTCAACGCCGGCCTTTTTGCTTTAAAAAATTTAAATCGCTAAAAACGCAAGTGTGATATTTCAAACAGGTATATATATGTGAAATCGTACAAAATATGTGTGACACATTATCCAACGATTTTGACTGTAATCCAACTAGTTCTGTGTGAATTGTTGTATCAATTTGTTTTGTTGTATTATAGTACAAAAAACACGTGTGCGACACATATCAATCATACTACTTTCCATATAAACAAGGTTGATTATCAACGCACTTTGCAATGAAACCTTTTCCATAAGTTTGCCTGACAGCCGCCACATGATGATCGCATGGTCATCAAGCGAGCATCGTATGATCTTAAAAGCATGGTATTATAAGGGATGAGTTTAATGTTGTAGTGTATGTTTATTAGTATATTGATCAGCCATGAAACATGGAGTTAAAGCGGAAACCACATTAAAGTCGGACTTTTGTGTTTGACAAAGGCATTTTTTCAGCAGGATATACAAAATACACGTCTGAAACTATGTATGTGCTAACAAATGATTCAGTCATATATTACAATTTATATGTATATGTTTATTTCTTTCTATAGTTTGAGTCAAATGTGAACTAAAACTCATTTGAAGTCAATGACAAAACGTGCGCTTTATGGAATATCATAGCGTAGAAACAATCAAGTAAACAATCATTCTACAATCTATGTGAATGCTACAAATGAGTCAAACCCAATGCTCACAAATGTCCACATATTATTCAAACGCTTGAATTTGAATTTGTTGATTTACAATTATATTACAGACACAGAACACATTAATTGTATGAGGTACATGTAATATAATTGATATGAAATCAAAACACATAACTGATTCACAAATACCAGAATGTGTCAGTTTATAGCTCATAGGAAAATAACTATTATTAAGTATGGTCAGTTTTAATGAAAAATATATATTAAAACCAAGATGCAACAAAACGAAATGAAGTTCATATCTACTTCATGTTCACAGGTATGTCGGTATGTTTATGACATAAACAACCTTTGGCATAAACATGATGGCTGGAAAGTAGTATGCGAGCAATTAAAGTCATTTGGAAAACCTCGGTCAACTACGTCCAGTGCCTCGGATGTTCGTAAGGCACTACTTTCGGAAATACCATTCGAATATCATGTAAACAATATGGTGGCGTGAACGCTGGAGTGCTGATGAAACGGGATTAGAATAAAATATTTAAGCTATAGGAAAACTGAAATATGTGAGTTTTTAACTAGAAATGACAACGATAATCCATTTCTTATGTGAATTTATCGAAGTTATTGAAGTTAAATCCGTTTCACGAGAACTATTTTTTTTTACCGCACAAAATGTTGATAATTGTCCCCCGGGAAGCTGACACATACCACTTACAAAACATCCGGATTTGTCAGAAATGATTCTAGCGTGTATCTTATTGATTTTATGTAAATGTTGAACAGGTAATACTATATAATCATAATGCCACGTTTTATATGTTGTACCATGATACATATATTATACAGAAACATATAGGTGACATTTCTTGGCCAACTATCCAGAAATGTATGTGCTTAGACTTGGGCGTAAACTTGTACTTTGTCTTAGACTTACCCAAGTCGATTTCCTAAGTCTAATTCACAAACATAGGGCCTACTTACCGTCATACTTGGTTAAATGTAGTATTTTGTCAAAGACGTAAGCAGCTTTATACCTTGAATTTAAGAGTTTGTGCAAGAAGTTGTCATTTTCTAGTTAGTTTAAACTGAGTGCTAAAACTCATTCGGAAATCCTCGGCCAACTACGTCAAGTGCCTCGGATGTACGTTAGGCACTACTTTCGGAAATACCATTCGAATGTCATGAAAACAAGATGGCGGCATGAACGCTGGAGTTCTGATGAATGTAATATTTAAGCTATATGAAGACTGCAATATGTGAGATTTTAACTAGAAATGACAACGATAATCCATCTCTTACGTGAATTTATCGAAGTTACTGAAATTATAAATCCATTTTACGAGAACTATTTCTTGACCGCACAAAATGTTGACTTTTGCTACATAGTGCTCCGCCTTACATACACTAGAGGGTGTTATCCGAGTAACGAAGTGGTACGGAAAAATGCCCGAGAGTTGTCGAGAATGTGGTAAAACTACGACTAGAACCATACCCCACCCAATGGATTAAAGCTAGCGGCATAAGCATTTTAACAACACACTTATTTGTAATAAAACACAACTGATTCCCCAATGTGTATGTGTGGTAATTTTATATCAATATACCATTTTGTCATGTATTTTCCATTATATAAACACAAAAGGCATGCTCTTTTATCTAACTTTACGAACAGAAATATTCGTATTGATATAAATGTTTTGCTTTTCGGTTCTCCCACGTACACAAACGAAACCAATGCATTTGACCAATACATAGAAGGCAATAAACGCTTTACGATATAATTGTTTCATACAACATCGAACAGTTGTAACAACTTCATTCTTAATCATAACACTTCGCCCCCTCTTGCTTTTTTAAAACGGTTACATTTTCTAATACCAACAATAGAGTTTAAACATTTTGAAGCTTTCTTTTTATTCTTAAACATTTTAAACACTTAAACCAGTTTGAGAGTTATATTGTTGCGGAGAAGACCTACTCTGCCCTCCAAAAGTTCCTGTACACTTCGACAATTCCCATTGCAGTTGATAAACTTTCATATTTGTGTCACATGCAATACATTGAAAATCCTCTCTGACATTGACACTAGTCGCACTATTACCTTATATCGATCTTGCGATCGATCTTATCCAATCGTTGGTGATCGCACGACCACGCGAACCACCAGTCGTACGATGACCTACCACTAGTCCTAAGAGCAATCGCAATATGCGATCACAAATGGAGATCGTATCAAACATTGCTGATTAGTCATACCTCGGCCAAATTGCCACCAATCGCACGATCCCAAAAACATACGATCCGGTGTTACTGAGGCATAAGACTGGTGGTAGGTCATTGTACGATCGGTGGTGCGCGTGGTCGTGTGATAACCAACGATTTGAGAAGATCGATCATGAGATCAACCGTAGATAATCGTGCGATCGATCGTGCGAGCGGTCGCAGGGTGCTAAGATTGATCGTACGATCGGTCGCTGATCGGCACCACTAGATCGCAAATGGAGATCGTAGTAAACATTGCGGATTGGTCGAACCTCGGCCAAATTGCCACCGATCGCACGATCCAGAAAACGTACGAGACTCAGACATAATCCATACACATTTACACATTAAGGTGATTATCATTTAAATTGTATTTAATTAAAATCCCATTAAAATCTTGACAGCAGTTTGGGCCAAAAAACACAAAGCTCAAATTCAGCAAATGTATAATTTTGTCTAAAGCTAAGGGCACATAACTCGACAAGCTTCAACATACTATTAATGTTACGTTTAATACATGATAGTGATATTGTGTATATTGTTTCGCTTAAGTAATTTCTCAAATGTAAAAGAAGTCACAAACTCGAATGACTCAATAATACCTGTTTACAAAAATAGCCAATTAAGTCAAATGGCAAACAACTCTGTAATGCTTCAACATTGTTGAACAATTGTATTTTAATGTAACACTTGGATCACGTCTGCGAATATTTCTTTCTAAAGCATTGTGTGTTATCCCTCTTAATATATGATTAGCTCTTTGTTGATGTTCTTGCTAACATTACACTATTGTGTTTTTTTTTCTGAATTTCATTTGATACATGGAATGATATTTTCATAGATTGTATGCGTCATAGTTTGCATATATATGTTGATTTATATGTATCAACTGTATATATGTTATGCTCCTCAATTATTGGAGGTAATACAAGTGTATACGTATATTGTTGATTAGAACCATGCTTATTCAAACAACAGTATACTAAATTAAATTTGACAATTAAATCACCACAGTAGAAATACAGATTTGCTTACTCACGTAAAATAGTTACAAATGTATAAGAACCCATGCCACCCAACATATAGGGCTCCGACCATAACCGGATGTCATTTATGGTAGGGACCTGTTGCGCTGTTTTAATGTAAGCAAGTTATTTTATTCTCGAAACCAAATATATTTACAAAATATACATCTGTATTATAATTGGCGATACTGTAATAATTCAGTTACAGAAGCTACATACTCTATTGAATGTGGTCATGCTGTTTGTTATAGTTTTGTTAAGCGTCAACGTTGGTTTATGAAACATAGCTACTTTTTCGAAAAATACACACAAAGTCATTTCGATAAAAACGCAAAGCTATATAATAGACGATTTATCATTTCACCTGTTTCAATGGGGTAAACATGATAAACATATAACTTAACAACTTGTTTCTTTATAAAACGTTAAAAGTATAACAGAAAAACAGACTAGTTTTCATTCACAATTTTCAAACATGCAAGTTAACAAACGATTGACAAAAAACATACATAAATACAACTCAGCGGTTACTTCCGTTGGCTTTCTTTTAACTAACGAAAATATTGTGTTTTTTTTCCAAGAGCTTAAAATCTAGGCACACGCGAACGCTTCACAAAAAGATAAAACGACATGGCCTGATTAACAATATGTTCATGTAATTAACAGCAAATACAGCAACAATGGTTTGTACTTAAATGTAAGACAATGTGTCCCTTGTGAAAAAGGTTACTGAAGTTCCCGAAAAAAATCTTGAAAACTTGTTTGAACTTTTTAAAGTTTGTGAACATTTCATGAACCAACTATCAAAGTTCATGACCTTTCAATTTGGTTAATTTCTAGTTCATGAACTTTCATTTTGATGAATTTACTGTTCATCATTTTAAAAATACAAATTGAAAGTTCCTGAACATTTCATGGACCTGCCATCGAGTTAATTAACTTCCATTTTGATAAATCAGACTAAGTGATTTGAAATGGAACACTGACATTTATTCTACATCTTTCAAAAGAAGTAGACATATAATCGTGTCAAAATGCTAAATAGTTCAAATATTGGTGTATAGCAAATGAGAATGTTTAATGTTAGTTGAGAACACATTCATATAAACGTGTACAAGCTCGGTGCCACTTACTTAGTATGCAATTCTGGATAAATAGTCATGAGCGCCATCTAGCATTTCAATTTAGACTCATTAGGCACGTTATAGACAAACAGTTTGCTTCCGAGCAATTAATATGATTTCCACCTTGCTGAAATGTTTGCAAATGAAGTTAGGAATAAAAATTGAATAATGACATTTTCTCAGAATGACGAGGTCCTCGTATCCGGGTGCATTCTATGTTCTACACACACAGCATGTACGCGGAAATCGAACACTAAAATATACTATTTTCCTACACATTTAGATTTTGCAAAGGTTTGCTTATTGGTATTGTCTGTGACGATGTGACCATCCACACTTAACACAAATGTAAAGCACTCCGATGACATATTTAGGATATTGCAATTAAATATGAATATATCAATGTTTAATCTGCCTTTAGTGTTTCTAGTACTTTTCATCGCAAAATACAGCCTATTAATTAAAATAAAGCCAATTAATACCACCACACAGAAATAAAAAGTCACATATTAACTGAATTGGTCATAACACATGTTTAAAGGTCAAACCGTAAAACTGCAAGGATTGAATACTTAGAACAACGACATATGTAATTTAAACACAATGCACTGCTAATGTATGGTTTGCTCACGGAAATTGATATATTCGGCGTAACCATTGCGTAATGTAAACATCAATGCATGCATGTTAGGGCCCAGTTAACGACTTACGTAGAAAATGTATTCCTAAATACCATTGTAAAAAGCCGTCAATGTTCAAATGTCTTGAGTTGCTCAAATGTAAAAACAAAGTAACTTTATGCAACGTAGCTAAGCTTATAAAAGATGATTAAAACAAAGATCTTTAACATTACCATTATTGGATTGTCCCCTTCAAACAATATTTGGCATTTTGTTCACATTTCTTTTTTCCCTTTAATAATGTCATATGACTTGTTTGGCCTCTAAAACTTGCTGTTATCCACCTGTTTTCTTTTTCACGTCCGTTCGTTTCATTTTCCCATGTAATGTACTGTATATTTTTACTTAGAATGTGATTTTATGAAGATGTACTATGTACAAGTCAAAGCGAAGAAAATGTTATGTTCTGTTCTGTAAATATGTTCGGAATTCGCACATCAATGCAGAAATTGGCAACGTGAATCTAATTATCGTTATATGGCCATGTAAATTGGACCCATTCATTGCCATTAATTATTTTGTTACCTTTGGCAAATATGTGTCAATTTTGTTCATGTTTACTTGCAGCTAATATTCTTCAGAAGTTGAAAACAAATCCTTAGTATTTGGAACTCATATCGGCATACCAATTACTGCTAGTTGTTCTTTATTTTTTGTTGATTAATGTAATTTGCAAATAAAATAACAATATTTTGATAATCTCATTGAACGCGGCATATTAGGCGTCATACAAAGGGCAGTGTGATGTATTTATGTGTCAATCGTGTTTTAGTGATTGCATTTTACATCATTTGCGAAAATATGAACGTGGACATATTTGACCACGGCCACCTGTGTCATATAAACTGTGAAAGTAACACAAAATATCCCTTTCATAAACAAGTATTCAAAGGGCATGTATAAGTATGCACACTTTGATAATGGATAACTACTCTGCATACACACAACAATGTTTTGTCAAGTATAAACTACTTTGTCTGGCCTTTGTTAGAACAATTCATTTCAAGTATTCCCTTAATGCAATCACTCTCTGTTCATGACGTCTAAATCAAATAAACTGTAGAAAATAATAGCTTTTGATTGTTGTACAAACATATTACATAACGGTTTGTTAACAATAACAAATAATTTATTAGCTTTTAAAACCTTGTAAAATGTTGCAATTATCTTATATTAATATTATATAAGAGATTACCAGAGGATATGTGTATAGGTTATATAGCTCATGTATTGGAATTATCGTTATACAGTCCATCAACTAATACTGCTATAATTTTGTAAAAATGTTGAAAAATAATGCAGTTTTTTGAACTTTTGGTACTGTCAAATTGTACATGTTGGTCCGGTAAATCAGGCTAATTGCACAAGCGTTAATTTTGCAAAGGAAGCACATGATTGTATACAAAGATAATAATCAATTCTACCTCATGATATCGAGATTTTTTTGAAACCAACCAATATAAGTAAGATTTTATATCAACATAACAACAACAAATACCAGGGGTGAGTACGGAAAATCTAATCTTTTTTATTTTTACAGAATTTTGTGTGCATTTACCGGAATGTAAACTATCATCAATAGTCATTCTACATGTACAACTTTACTATACAGTGTATACAGTTAATCCATAAATGTGTATATTGATAAACTTGTCAAAATACGACTTTACCACCTTAAGGTGAATATTTGTAACTGTCCAACGTATTTAATGCCCCCGTCACAACCGGCCGTACACCTGTCTGCGGCGAGTCTACGGCGGATTTCGCATTACATTCGTGCGCTGGACGCCCGGGTCTGCACGTTTTTAAGCCCGCATGTGCACGCAGGCCGCTGCAGGAGGTTGTTGGACATGTGGACGTTTTTTTCGTGAACGCACGTGACACATGCAGTCATCGCAAGGAGGAGCACGGAGCTGCACGTTCATTTTGTTACTGGCACAATATGCATATTTATTCTGCTGTGTCTGCAAGATCGCCCCACAACCAACGTACATGCACTGTGCAAACGAATCAAGTTGACCGCACACCTTACGGCAAACTTACGCTCGCTGTAGAGCGGAAGTACGTTCATCTCAGCATGTTCACTTTTTGCCTCGCAGTATATAAGGCCGGTCTGCCTTTGGGAAAGCATCATTCAGTCGCCTGCACTTTTCAAGCGCACCAGTGGGCCATAAAGGACTAAGCAGGAAATCAAAATCAAGTAGTGATGCGGAGGAGATGGAACTTGAGTCTGAGATCCAAGACCAGAAGGCAGACACGCCTTTTCGGTCCTCTCGTGGTGCCGCCAACGACAAAGTGCCCGTACGCCGCTCTTTGATAATACATGTAAAGCCAAAATGGGAATATGACGAATCTGTTCCTCTTCCTGCAGCAAATGTAACTGAACCCAACGCAATCGATGGGGTAAGATTTGACCATGTATCCTCAAGACATTGTTCATGAAACCGAAATGACTTATTGTACTCGCCTGGTATATATATATACACTTCGTGCGAACATCGCATTGGCTTCTTGCAGTCGTCTTACAGAGGCGTGCGGAGTCTAACACAGCAGTGCGGATCCGCACCTTGCCGTACGTCAGTTGTACATCACCTGCACGGGGCTGTACGTTAAACTTGCGGGAATTAAGTTGGTGATTTCGTGCGGACGCTGCAAGACATCCGCAAGGGCCCGTACGGCGAACGTAAGTTGCCTGTAGGATGTATGTACAGTTGCTACAGTCGTGTCTAATCGCAGGGGTTAGCCCACAACCCGACTGCATCTGCGGAAACGTACGTGCAACAAAACCGCACGGTGTGTTTTGACCGAGGCATAATAAATCAAAGTACTGTACATAGTTTAATGTTTCCCTATATTGCAATTAATACAATTAGCAAGAGTTTCAAATTGTTAACTCTCTTATTAGTACAACACACTACAAGTTAATTACTAAATGACGTAATTATTAAAAGGTTGGTTTACATGCACAATGACATCGATATACCAAACTATACACTTAATTCTCATTTACGTTAAAACTTTATTTTACATCGATTGTGAAACAAGTTCTTACAACTAATATCAATCACTCTCGATGACTGCTTTCTGGCTACCAACCATTTCTCTCGCCAAATTTAGGGATTGTGATGTTCGTCACAGTTAGGTTACTGAATAACGTACCAAAACTAAGAATTAAACAACCTTCAGATTAAACGATATTTACGATATAATCGTGGTAATGCTTCAGCTAAAACAGTTGTCAAAAAGCATATTTCGCCATTGAATTGATGTTTGCTAGATTCTTATGAATATCACTTTTGAAGTTGTTCCGAGAAGTATTCACAACGCAAATCATATTAGCATCGTCCACTGCGATTTCGTTGATGTAGACATTTTTCAATAGCGAACTACCATGTCAGTAAAATTTAAACTATATATGGTTATTGAGCCGACTTTTCCTTTTACATGTGTTATTTTTGTTGAAATATAGCAATCATTCTGATATAAGAAATGCATCCGTATTTATTAAGCAAACCCTAGAAGTTCCTTTTAGAATCTACTAATGGCCACAATGGTCTGTTTTGACTATATAAGCTAAACCCCGACACAACCTGTAGCAGTGACCGAAAAGTCTATTTCAAACACTTTCATATAATACCAAAAGTATTAAAATCCGACGTCCGTTTTTCTGTTTATAGCATTTCCGATATTAAGAACAATATTCAAAAATAAGCTACAAAATTATGACGTACATACGTACATAATTCTTAAAACTCTTCAAACGGAAAAAAGGTTATGCAATACTTATAAATATTTCCTAGTTCGTTTAATTCTATAAATCAACCTTTAATTGGGAAATACTCGACGTCCCATCCAACGTCACTAATACGTGTCATGACGGCGCCCATAAACAGGCACGAACATGTGCAATAACCAACAGTTGAGCATTTGTATGCAGTTTGGGATATACAATTTCTGAATATATACCCCTTCCAAATTTACTATTTTGCTTTTGAAAATGTTACCAGATTACAAACATTTTACCAGCTCTAATTAACCCCCTGATATATCTTTGTCATTGAGCACTATCCAACTTGTACTTAATTTACAATCAGTCGGTCGTGCTGTGTATATTGTGTCTTTAACATTATACCCATAATTGGTCTTTCGTAGCCACGAATCGAATTAGTCACCGAAAGTAATTTTAATGTGCTGGGCTAATTTACGGTGTTAATGTTGCTCTACATTTTAAACTGTTTATTGCAATATATTTTCCCAAGAAAAGTTCGACTTTACATAAAATATGTATCCTCTGCAGCTACGGTCACGTTTGTTACACACAGGACAAATTCTGGTCATTGCGGACAACACTTTCCATAAAATACGGGGCTAATTCTGGTGGCTACTGAAAGTTTTCATCAAGTATTTGGCTAATTCGGGTGGCTGCGAATATTTTGCACGAAATTGTGCGGCTAATTCTAGCGGCTACTGTCTTTTTTCATCAAGTACGGTGCTAACTTTGGTATATGAGGTCAAATTTAGCCAGTATGGACCAATTCTGGTGTCTGCGGTCAGTTTTCATAAAGTTGTGTTCATTTTCCGAACTGATCTTTATTATATGAAACAGTATAAATATTTATTTTTGTCCCGCAGATATTTGTGTGTGTTTTGATTGTAAAACAATTTTAAGTAATCTGGAAACTACGGAGCCCCTAAAGTGACATTCCATACTTATATTTTCGAGCTACACTTTTATTATTATTTCGTTAAAACGTAATATTATTTCGTTAAAACGTAATATTATTTCGTTAAAACGTAATATTATTTCGTAAAAACGTAATATTATTTCGTATTTACGAATCAGTTTGTCGTCTGTTTGAGTAGCTTTGCCAATTCGTGTTTACGAAATAATAATTCGTTTAATTACGTTTTTTCGAAGGCAAAAAAGAATATGGAATGTCATTTTAGGGGCTCCGTAGGAAACCGCTGTCTGTTATTCTTGTTTATTTTTATTTAAATTGCAGACGCATTTAGGTGCGTTATACATGTATCTTATTGCAGACACAGTATCATTTAGGTGTGTTATACATGTATAGTATTCTGACACAGTATCATTTAGGTGTGTTATACATGTATAGTATTGCTGACACAGTATCATTTAGGTGTGTTATACATGTATTGTATTGCTGACACAGTACACAGGGCTATTTCTGTGACCGAGGCATCATCTATATCATGCACTATCCTCCGAAAATCTAAAATAACACACATTCTTCAGGCGGCGTCGCATGTATGGGAAACCGGTTGCGACGATAAATAACTGCGAATGCACACATGTATCTAGTCTGGAACCCAGCGTACTCTGCACATAAGATAATGTAATGGCAAGGGCAGGCAATCCAGGCTAATATGTATCAAGATTATTGCGATTTACAGTAGCATATAAAACCGATTATATTGTACGTGTATCCCGGCTACTGACATTTAACGTGCAACAACCTGTCTCAGATTATAAGGGTGACTGTTGTTCCCTTCAGAAATAGCTGACAATGTCATGCAGTTACTATGGAGTTTCTGTTGGAACTTCCATGCAGAATCAGTGTGAGGGTGGTATAGGTACTCAAACAGGGGATTTTCTCAAAATAGTAACGTTCAGTATGATTTAAAGGTACAAACCCTATTTACGTTTCTCACGTTTGAATTTTGATGCCACAAATTGGTCAAATTCTTATAAAACTTGGGATCAGCAGTTCCGATTCAGGTTTTAAAAAACAGTCCTAAATAAATAAGATAAACATCCAGCGTTATGCTTTGTCCTAGTTCTACCTTCACGACACTGAGAAACCCAGGTGTAGAACGTGAAATGCAGTCATGACAACACCTTTGCTGTGGTCATTGGAAAATATGGCAAGACTTTTCACCCTCAACCAGTAGACATTTTAAAATAGATTACTGTTCTTCTAGATTTGAGTCCATGCTAGCTGAAACACCTAGCATGTATAAATAACGTCCACACTGTAGGCTATATAAATGTGTCACTGAAAATTCAACTGACACACTTATTGTCGAAAGAATGAAGTTTCTGCTCATGTACAACATGATTATGTACTTTGTTGCACGTAGAAAAACAGGATCACGAAAAGTCCAGGTATTTTCTGACCGTCCCTAGTAATACTCCATTAAAAGCGCACCTTTGCGTGATCACAAATGAGGGTTTATTTCTGACGTCCCTATTTACGCAAATAATTAAAGTTAGTGAACCGTATTTAATCACTTATATATTTTACTAGATTACGAGAATATTGCTAAAATACGCCGGTATATGCGTGTATATGCTCGAACGTCTACGGCGAGCGACTGTTTGAAGAAGGGGGGTTATTCTGGAATAAATAAATTCCACAAATCAGACTGCAGTCATGTTTTATTCCGACGAAGTACAATGTAACACGACAAATAGAAAAAAAGAATACATGTCTATAAAAGTATTATAATGCAGACTGGTATCCATGACTATTCATGCGTAGCAAATGTTTTATTAATTAAGATATTTATTGTGAGCAGACAACCAATAAATGGGGAAGAGCGATATTACCTTAATAATTTTGAAGAACACTAAGCTTAGCTAGTGGAGGTCATTGAATCCAAAAGTAATAGTCATTTCAAAGAGAAATATACGTAAAAAGTGCGAATAGCTACATGATAATAGTCATGGATAAACATAGACTACATAGCACTCCATAAATGCAAATTACTGATCAATTATCATTATGTATACTGATAATAATAATAAAATAATGATAAACATAAGCTTTATGAAATAAAGAACATAGTTATATGTAACTGTGATTTAAATAGTAAGGTGCAACATCCTTGCCAAATATGACAACTGCGAATTGTAATAGCATTCTTATAGATAGATATATTTATTTGCGCATTGAACATTTGTGAATTTTAGAAATTTCATTCATGGTTTTGAGATATAAAGTATGTTTTTGTTTATTCGTTTTCTAAATAGTCATAAAAGATTGCAGATATTTTACATGCGTTATTTTACATGCGTTCTCGGGAGAGACAGTGTATAATATACCGCACAATTAAGGCATATATTACATATGACCATTATAAAACAACATATTTAAGCCAAAATAATATAACATAGAATTATTATAATGCAATACAACATACTGTTGAGCCATACAACTCCTGTGCATATATTTACTCATACATACGCATACATATATAGATATACACGTATATACATAATATGCATATACACCTGCACACACACACACACACACACACACATATATATACATATACATACAATACTTAAATGTACAAACAAATTCTTACAGCGATTAGTAATAAAAGTTACAAACACAGCAGTAAAGAAAACGTAATACTGCAGTCAACTGTTTTAATCTCACGAAGTACAATGTAACACAATGTATAGAAAAATACGAATGTACTTGAGTTGAGCTGCAGCCCCTTTTATAAAAAATCTAATTACGTGTCAATATGAACAAGAACAAAGAGTACAATAAAGTAGTTTGCACGAATATATAAAATGTTTTTTGAAGTTATTTAATAGGGTAATTATCATTTATCATACTAGATGCCTATCTGACAGGAAAATGTCAGTATCTAAAAATTACAATTTCTTATTGTCAAAATGAAATAAATGTTGGCCCCAAAATAACAAAGAAATGTACAGAATTGAAGCAGAAAATGAGAATGCAAATTAATAAAATACAAAATGTATACAAACAAATAAGGTATGATTTTGCGTAACTGATACAAAAATGGCTGCACAGTTTGCATTATAAAAATACCTCTAAAAGCATGGCGTTGTATGGTGAAAACATTCTCTCTTCGTAAAATGCTCATCGATCATCAACACCAGCGTGGAATTAATGATGATAAATATTAGATAAACAAAAATGATACTTAGCTGAATCCTAAGAATCTAGCAAATTCTGATACTTCGATTCAACTCCTTATAAAATAATTTTCTTGTCGGGCAGCTAATAATATAATCGTATACACATCTTTATGGTTATCAGAGTTATAAATGACTAATCATATACAATATACAACCTCGTGCTCATTTATAATTTATTTTCGATTGTCATCAGATTTCGCTTATGCCCGATTTGTTCCTGTATTCCATAGTATTCCTACATGACTCAAATATTGACAGTTGTATAGTATTCATGGTGTATAAACAATCACCTCACACATTTCCATAATATCATTCATCTCATGCGAAATTCTCAGATATTTGCCAAATATTAGACCATCACATTGAATGGTCATCAGGTACGGTGGTGTGACAATCAGAGGTCCAAAATATCGACCGCATTCTGTGCCAACTTTATTCACAGCGTCATCATCAGTTTGTGCAACCATTACTACCCGATTGGTATTTCTTATTGCTGTTGAAGAAGAGTACATATGTGTAATTAACATTTGTATTATTTTTAAAACGTTCCTCTCATATATTTTGCTGTTGTTTTTAGCTGTGTATAAAATTGTACACTGAAATTAATGGAAGATATTTTAGGAATTGCTTATTACTAGTACACTATCGGTGGATCCAAAAATGAAACTATGCGTCGAATTTGAAACCAATTTATATCATGCAATATTATTGGAAATACGTATGTCATTTGGGGACATTGTTTACTTGTCGTTTTGATACATATTGTAGATAAAGGGTAAAACATGTATGGTTGCAATATTTCAAATACGAATGAATGCATAATTATTTTTCACTGATAAAATGCGTTTCTACAGATTGTAGGACTACTAAGGATATTCCGTCATGAATTTTGATAATTTTACCCACGACAAACAGACAGGTTTAACTATTCTTACCAACGTCTGACCTCAAGTAGATGTCAACTTTATCAACAATCCCGGACATTCCAAACTGCATTATCCAATAGGAGTTAAAGTTGTATGTGTGGCTGCATGACCAGTGGTAAAAATCACCATCGGTATTACCATCGAGTGCTAGATCGGCTGTTAACCATCTCTGTTCAAAAAAGAAAGTCGATGATTGAGAAGCTGTTGCACCTTTCATCAAATCCAACTCAGTCCGACCTATATGAACGAGAAGATCCATTGATATACCAATTTCAAACAACGATTTTAGCACAAAGGTTCATTCGTTGATAAATGAAGATAAGTTAAATTCCAATAAGTTTACAGTGATAAAACATTTGGGTCTAAATTAGTCTTCAATTTGCGAATACATGAAAGTTTGAGATTGTGTAGTAATTACTAATCTGATTAATGGTGATTTTATGGACTATTCAGCAACACTCATTGGATTAGTTCTAAATTCAAATCGAAGCAAATGCGAGGTGAAGAATTCATAAAACCCATTGTAGGTGTCTTGTTAATTGTGTATATGTTACAACTCATCACGATAGTGAAATTAGGCAATACATTAGGTAAGTTTTCTTCGAAATCGTTGCAGATACAAAGATACAGTTACGTTATTTGCAATTGGGACGTTTCTTATTTTTGCTGTAAGTACGGACAATTACAGATCTATTAAATGTTTCAGTGAAGTTTAATACATTTATATTTATTTGATAATCGATATACATTTAAGCTCGTAACCACCATAATCCTTACTTACCTCCTTCGTCCAAAACCTTGAAATACATTCTCCAGCCTTGACTTGGAATTCCATTTCTGTTTATTCCGTGGAGGCGGCATACGTTACGACCCTCGTGGTAGCTTACATAGATACAAAGTTTTCTTGCTGTACACATAAAGAGGCAAGCAACAATCGGGATGCCAGTATGGTCAGCAATGCTAACATCGAGTGTTGTGTCCACATTGACTAACGTTCTAAATTGTGCGTAAGGTCCCGCTAATATTCCAACTGTGACGCTTAGCAGTAAAAGGCAACACTTCAACATCATGTTATCAGAAGAGAAATACATTTCCTTCAAAATAATTTGTTAATTATATTTCTTAGGCTTCTAAACTAATAATGCATTCCTGCGCGGCAAATATTCACATTAATACATGAGCTAATATCCGCGAAACTAACCAATTATTTTAAACATTCAGCAATTCAACCCGTGATGCGTGTTATTGCTTTATACGTTAATCAATCAATGGTTCCTAAACATGGGTCAATGCATTATGCAGCAAACATTTAGTGGTGCATTTCTATAAATCAGATAATCGAAAATGCTACTTAAAAGTTATGTGATATTCATAAGTTTGACTGTTTTTGTTGTAACTATATTGCCACACAGTAATGGAGAAGTGATGTATACATTCGTCAATCAACTGGTTACTGATCGATTACTGCAATACTGGACTCATGCCTGTAAGAGACGTGACCTTTCCAGTCAGACATAGACATAGTTGACATGTGATAGACATATAAGACCGGTTTAGGGACGTATTTGACCGGTTGTGGGACATATTGACCGGTTGAGGGGCATAGTTGACATGTGAGGGACATATTAGACCGGTTTAGGGACGTATTTGCCAGGTTGTGGGACATATTGACCGGTTGAGGGGCATAGTTGACATGTGAGGGGGACATATTAGACCGGTTTAGGGACGTATTTGACCGGTTGTGGGACATATTGACCGGTTGAGGGGCATAGTTGACATGTGAGGGACATATTAGACCGGTTTAGGGACGTATTTGCCAGGTTGTGGGACATATTTGACCAGTTGAGGGGCATATTTGACATATGAGGGATATATGTGATCGGTTAAGGGGCATATTTGACATGTGAGGGACATATTTGACCGGTTGAGGGATATATCCGACATGTGAGGAGTAGTATATAAGTGCCCTCACTTCTATACTACTGTGAGGGACATATTTGACCGGTTGAGGGACATATGCGACACGTTGAGGGATATATCCGACATGTGAGGGACATATTTGACCGGTTGAGGGACATATGCGACACGTTGAGGGATATATCCGACATGTGAGGGACATGTTTGACCGGTTGAGTGGCTTATCCGACATGTGAGGGGCATATTTGACCGGCTGAGGGAAATATTGATCCGGTTGTGGGACATATGCGACCGACTGAGGGATATATTCGAAATATGAGGGATACATTGGTCCGGTTGAGGGACTTATTCGACCGGTTGAGGGATATATTCGACCGGTTTAGGGACATATTCGACAAAAATTTCTGAATATGACAGAATTCTAAATAACAATTATGATATAGACACAAACAAACATTCACTTAAGATTGAGTTTAAGCTCAAAATCATTAGATTAAATTTAGTTATGAATACATAATGTAGTGTTTTACACAATAATGAATGGTCGCCCATATGAGATGACACAAATTCACCTCACACAGTATTATTGCTAAATTTTTCTTTTCTCAATATGAAGTCGGTACGTACATAGTCCAAATCTGGCCAGATGTTTTTTTTTCATTCGCAAATGCGTTGGGATATTGTCCATATAAAAATTAATTGTGATTTATATAGTAATGCATCTTGGTGAATGATTGGAAAAACAATTCGATTAAAATAAGTAGACTTATACTGAAATTGTATGTCCCGTGTTTCCAATGCGAAAATAGTAAAACTATTAGGTAAAAGTCATATTTTTATCCGTATTAAAACTGATAGTATCACTGATGCCAAACTGTAAAATCATGTCAAACTCAATATAAGTAGGGATGTCAACGAATATTCGGATATTCGAATATTCGTATGAACTCCCGAATATTCGAATACTGAATCGGCATTCCAATATTTGATAAATATATTTTCAATATAAAAGCTGAATGCATGTGTATTCAATTTCAATGATAGGCATTAACGCATTGAATGACAGTTTATGTTTGGCAATAATATCTACAGGTGTTAATTGGCATGTCATGTTGTATATTAGGGGACAAGAGTCTGGTGATTACACTAAGGCCCTGAAATTATTGGTAATCGCGGTGATTTTGTTCAAACTTGAGTGATCAGTTTAAAACACAAAATTGATAAGCATTAATTTAAACTTCGAATTTCGAATGTATTAATATTACATAAGAAGGTCGAATGTTCGAATATTCGTTCAGATGGTTGACCGAATATTCAAATACCATAATGGCATTTCGTTGACATCCCTAATATAAGCTATGATGAATTCCATGTTTTCTAGGATTTAGATTAAAGATGTATCTGGCCCATCTTAACCCTAATTTGTTTAATAGGCTTCATCCAGTATTGTTGTTACATAGGCTAAAACATCCTTAATAAGAATCATTGCAGTGTATAACCAATTAAAACAATCTTGTTTTATCCTATTACTAACAGGCACAACCTGTAGAGGAACCGCTTGTTAAACAAAATGTAAGTTTCTTTTATGATAAAACAAACTGCTGTTTTAGACAATCCAGTGGAATACATTACGAGTGTATTCTTTGATAATGCATATTTACTGATTGTATGAACAGTATGTTTTTCCTAATTGTTTAGGTAATCAAATGGACACAAAAATAAGCATCATATAACTTTAAACGTGTGAGTTATATTTTGCACGAAGCTTTGAATTTAAGCGCCAATATATGTTTGTAGAAAAAAGACTCACCGTTTTATAGTGATTGAATAACATTTATAAAAAATAATTGATCAGACTAGTGTTGAATGTTAATTTTTGTTTAATTGATTTAAAAATTCAACAAGGCTGTGATACCTATGATACATTATATATTACTAATTTGAGTTCTAACATATACTGTAAACAACAGTAAAAATGGAATAATAAAGAAAAACAGTGAATATCCAATACAGGTATTTCACCCGTGTTTCATTTTTCATCAATATTACCATTATAAAGATATTTTATAATTGATTTTGGTCATTTTAGTTATATAAACTAAGCCTTTATTGCAAATTAATAAAGTAATATCTGTCTTAGGTAAATACAATACCCAAACACTAGCTTAGCAGAATGCTGATAAAAGTCAATTATTGTTATTACGAACAATAAATTCCCTCAACATGCAGATATATTGATGATTTCGTATATCTATGGTGTATATAAACTGACACTAATTAAAACCAGAAAATGAGAAAGAGATATGTTGGACCACTTTCAAGAACTTGGTTGGAATGGCATAATGAAGTAATAATTTTAGCTAAACTATAAATTGTACTACAGTATGTTGTTTCACCGTAAGGTCGTAAAACTTGTTCCTTCATGTTTTATACCTTAACTTCAATTAACTTGCAATATCCGTTCCCTTCCAGTCAAACTGATTTGTTAAGGTAAAAATAACAAATCATATGTACCAAGCAAACATTTTCTTTTTATAAATGGAGCGTGTTTCTATATGTATCATAGTATCCAAAAAGGTAAATCTAAAACATATACAAGGTACTTTACTTTTGTCTTTGATGCTCACACATTGGAGACATTTACAGAGCATCGGGCCGGAAATAGTCAATACTTGACCGTGGCTGTTTGTGTGACTTGAATTATGTGGGTATTTGCGTTTAATTATCGTCGCCACCGGTTTCACATATGAGTGACGCCTCTTGCAGAGTGCTAGTCATTTTAGATTTTGGAGGATAGTGCATAATACAGAAGAAGATGCCATTGTTCCAGAAGCACCCCTGGTTCTTTTATGTAAAGCATCGTACACGTGACCTATGTTTTTCAAAGTCTCATCAGAAAAAACTGTTAGTACTGTTAGTGGTGGAGGGGAATCAAACCTGCGACCTCTGGATTACTAGTCCAGCGCGTTACCAATGGACCATGGATCCGCTACTTGACTTAAGTTTCAAGCCTCAACCCAGGTTTTGCCTGACTCATTGTTCATGAGTGGGTTGAATTTGTAAATCCTCGTCTGTATCGGGAAACCCCATTTGGGCGAGCATTTACTTTTTTTTAAACTAAATGATATACAACTGAATTACATTATTTTAAAATCTATAGAAAGCGCGCGTGTGTGCGTGTCTATTTTATAGGTCTGTTTTTATCATGTCGTTAAAAAATGGCAATTCTGCTGGTCAATATACTTAAACTTAATTTAGAAACTAGCACCAGTAAAGACGATAGGACAAGCAACACACTTAAATAACTGACCAGCAGAATTGCCAATTTTCCACGACATGATAAAAACCGGCTGGTTGAATAATGTAAATCCAAGGGTGACCAAGATGCTGGGTCTAATCTAAGATGAACTTGTAATCCAGCACCCCGGCCATCCCAGGTCCATATATTAAGTGTATATAATTATTGTTGAATATTGCTGGGACGAACGTCCTGTACATAGATTCTATAGACATAGGCTGCGTTTCATCAAAAATCCTAAGTATGAAAAGATAGGAGTGAAACTTTCTGGAAGGAATAAGTCATGGTTGCTCAATATGTTTCAAACATTTTGAAGTGTAAATATCTTTAATATTTCATATTCTTTAAGATTAAACTCAAATTTGGTTGAACCTTGTTTTTTAAATTCATGTAACAAAACATGCTTTAATTGGCTTAGGTGCGAAAAGTCTACTTAGGAGTGAAAAACGCACCTAGGACTTTTGATGAAATGCACGCATAATCTACGCAGGGATGTGAACAAATCTAGTATGTGTTTTGCCAGGACACATTATCCAGGTAAGACTCCAGTTTATTGGCCAAGGGTGATCTCCCTTTCCCTACTCAGTTCATATGCTTAATGTCCACACGATATTTAATTTGTTTCAAATGTTGCACTGTTTTTAATGCGTGTTATACTAATTTTCTTTGGTGACGTGAATCTAAATAAATTCAAAGGTTATTTTTACAACGATGAGCGTTAGTGCTAAATACTTTGTTATATGAATGTCGATTTAGCTCGTCTGTTTCATAGCTTCCTCGGCGTACGTCGTCGTACTTTTGGTGAAGTAATTCTCAGTAACTATTCAATGTAGAGCTTTGAAACTCAACATAGTTGTCTGGCATCATAATAGCAACTACCAAGGCGTGTCCAAACAATTTGTTCTAAATTCTTCGGGGAACTCCCCAACAAAACATTTCTTATGTACCCAATGAACACCCCTCTACCATTTTTTCATTTTCATTTTATGTTATTTCTAAAATCACAACAACAAGATCTTCATGACCACCTTCCCCCCACATTTTCTAAGAAACTGTTCAATGTATACATTTGAAACTAAACAGCCGAGCGTCAGGCACCCGCATGCGGGGCTCTTATTCTTTATATAGTAACTGAACCCGCTCGGTTAGCACAGTCGGTAGAGAGCTCGACTGCTGTAATCTAGAGGTTCGAAACCCGGGCAATGTGTTTGTTCTTCCGTGACAATTTGTCTGAAAATAATGCAACCAAAGTCAATGGTCATCCATGTCTGATATCTGATTGATGTGGAGAATTGTCAGTTGTTTGCAGAGCAGCAGATAACCCAGGAGCATTGGTTAGGTCAATTGTCCATCGTATTAGCTTAATATTGTTGAGAAACGGCGTAAAGCCTGAAACAAACAGTTGCAAAAGCAATGCATATAGTCGAATAAAAAATGCCTCAGTTAGAAATAGAACTGTTTAGCCAAGCATTAACAAGACAGTAGTTATTTCACTAAATGTTCAATGAAACTGATTCATGTAGGCAAATATTCTGATACTGAGGGGTGGTAATTTTTTTGAATGTGTTACAGTAAATTCTGACTATAAGACCACCTCAATAATAAGACCACCTCAATAATAAGACCACCTCACTAATAAACCCACCTCAATAATAAGACCACCTCAATAATAAGACCTCAATATTAAGACCACCTTAGTAAAAATTAACAGTTACAAGGGTCCCAATGGTGGTCTTATAATTGAGGTGTTGCTGTTCTTCTCATGTTCATGTATTGCTTGGTCTAAACTTACATTGATAGCCACACTCTTCCATCTATACTGTGATATACATGTATAACCATGACAACGTGCGCGTGCAATGTTTAATAAGATGATATATTTCTGCCTTCAATGTGTCCGTATTAAGTTTGTATCTAAGTTGCTTATTCATTCTGAACGTTATACGGTAAAGTCAGCAGTGCAAGTACTACCTTCCACCTCTGATTAAAGGGACGCAACCACTTTATTAAACGATCGTGACGACACATGGATGGTGTCCCTTGTTGAATCTCAAGATTATATTCTGCTAAGATGATTTGATGTGTAATATGATCATATGTGTAAAACAGTGGTCACACAGTGATTACAATCAAGTGAATTATATAACATAAAACCAATCCTTTTATTTTATGATGATTTTACCGTGATGTTACTAGCAGGACAAACCTTCTCGTAAACATGTAGGGGAGAGAGGTTTTGTCCTGGAGGGGGTTTGAAAAACACTCCTCTCATTTACCTTGTTAATTCATCAGATCACTAAATGAACATTCATTGCTTATCATTGAGAGACGTAAGCTGATGTGTTGATATATGATTTGTGTCCTAAAACACCAGAGAAACAATTGATTGTAGACGGATGGTGAAGGACTGTACAGAGAGTACGAGACGACTGTTGGTACTGTTATGAAATTCTCACGTAATTTGCCTCTGTTTTTCAATGTTTACTGCTTGGCTTAACCATCTTAATGTGTTACTAGATTCAAATATGTTGTTAACTTTCTGTCCAATGTATATAACTTTGTTATTATGATTGAGTTATTTTCACAATTTAATTTCACGACAGAATGTTGTCATATTTCAGATGATTGGAGTCTACTGATGTGTGCATACTTGACAATGGCAGTTGGACGATTGATTTAATATGTGGTGCAGGCAATAACTGAATCACATCAATCATAGATTCAACGCCAACAAGGTGCGTACACAATACACGACTGCATATCAAAGCACATAATCTTATATCACACAGAAAGTCAGTATATACGAGATACGAATGTAAAATATTCTATACTAGTCGACTGTCCATGTGGTGAGTCTGTGTGATTATACTGAGGTAAAACAACAAATACATTGGTTGTCCGTAACATTCCTGTACATGACTTGAATTTAAAAACAGTTTGTTTTCTTGCGTTGTCTCTTGTTCATACATTGACACCAATACAAATTCTTAATTTACAAATGCTTTATGCTGGCCAAGATATTATATTCAATAACATGTTGCTTACAGAGTGACAATAATGTCATATTCTATGGAGTACTATTTGTGCTTCAGTGATTTTGTCTAATGAAATCAAGTAACTGACTCATTGTTGAAAATAAACATTACATAAAAAGAGAATACCCTTAATCATGTGAACAGGATGTCGTAAATTAATTAGTGATGATAAAAACAATTAAGTAAGTCGTAATTCCATAGAAAGCTTAATTGCTCTGCGTGACATTTAGAATAGAATACAAATATATACAGGACGTTGTGTAAAGCGTCAGGATGTCGAAATATTGGACATGGCATCTCTGATTCTGTGTTTTTGTTGTATACATATTTGTTGGACAGAAATAAAAAATAATAATTGTGTGTTCCGGTGTAAGAACGAAATGCTTTATTTTGGTCTTTTTTTCTTTTTTCTATTCGGTCATTACATCAAATGTCCCCGTTGAATGTCTTAATATTTTACATGACGTCATTTATTTATATGACGTCAGTATCACTTTGATAATTTCACTGTTAATTATCGAAAAATAATTCATCGCGGTAAATCGCCGGATAGCATGAACTAAAATTATATCTACCATTGTCCAGACATAACGATACCTATAGGAGGTTACTCTTAAAGTCAACAAGAAAATACTTACCCTTCGTCGATATCGCACCTTGCACATAACGCAGCCATCAATTAACAGAGCCGCCATCGATACAGCTGGTTGTACGTTGTGTATATTTTGATTTTGAAACCGAATATAACTTGGTAGCTTCTATAGGGACTACTCCATTTGATTATTTTCAAATTGCCCAAAAATATTGTATGGAATAAATAATAAAATATAATAATAATATAATGTATTACATGATTAAAGCGTTGTAGACATAAATAATTTTAATATAAACTTTATCCGCGCGCATTGTTAGAAGAAATATACTTATGTATAACTCAACAATGGAAATAAGAGTGTTTACTTAACCCTAGGGCCAATATCTCTCCTAGTATGTCAATATCGCCGTAAGGCACACCAGTCCCGTATGATAACCTCTAAATATTCAACAATTTCACACCAATATAACAATAATAGATGCACAATTTGTACATGACACTCAGACGCGTAGCTACATGTACGCAAAAAACGCCAATGCATACACATGGTTGTCACGAACAGGAAAACTAATAACACGAAAATACTAGCTGAGCATTTGTATGCACATTGCGATATAATTCTGAATATGAAACGCTTCAACCTTTACTCTATTGCTTGTGAAAATATCACAAAAATTGCATTACGAACACTCTAGAAAAAGGTGTTTCCCGGGGTATCATGCCACTAGATCGCCTAAATTGTTTGCGTACACATTCTACAAGCTCTGTCTACGCCCCTGTCACTATCGATAGTCCCCTGCATACAGTATATCACAGAGATTCGACTACGGTCAACCTTGATATAAACCTGAAATAACATTGCATTTATCCTCACATGAACGTTAGGAAGCGACAAACTAATTACCTCATCTGGACTTTTATTTTAATTGAATCATTATTATATCGTCATAGAAAGAACTTTTGTCAGAATATTTTCACAGTGATTGTTTATACAAAGAACAATGCGGACTCGACGCCGCAATTGGCTCACTTCTCTTAAACATATTTTAATGAAACGAATATTTGTATAAGATAACAACATCAACAAAGTTAAATATGGAAACGTTAAGGAGATAAACTAACTCATGTATCCTAACCAATATTCCTTAACCACTGTCGGTCAAATTATTTTCTCATGAGTTATGTACAAATACATTATAGTGGACATTAATATGTTTGTCTGCGCTCCGCCTTCTACATTGTACATGTTTGACCATTTTGTTGATTTTAACGAAACCTCTCAGAAATTACAAAATTACGATACTAAATCGTGAATTCGTTAAATTGAAACAAAATATTAGGCACTGAGGAGGTGCTTGTGTAACAATGTATGGAAATAGGGGTGCATAGAATGATCACAGAAACTGTGTTGCTTCTTTTCTTTTAAATCAAGCTTCAAGAAGTTCTAGCACATTGTTTTTTCTAATCGCAGTATCGAATTTGTGATGTATGTTCGTACAATACGTTACAGATAAAGATAAGCTTTCTTTAACATCGCATATGATCAACACATAACATAAGCTACAAAACTCGTGTGCGACCAACACGGTATCCGCTAACAGATACTTACCTGTGATTATTTGTCTCCTGATACTACCCTTTATATAATGAGTGCCCAGCAAGGGAGCTACCATGTTTCACGTCTTCGAGCAGTGATCGAACCACGACCTCCCGCACTTTAAGCGGACACTGTACCAACTGAGCTAATGAGGCGGTAATTGTTTTAGTTCCATGTTGATAATGTTCTATTTTGCAGTCATTCATGTACGTAACATTTACATATGCAAGTTATAGCTCAAAGTAATTATACAAGACCAATAGTCTTACCAGTCTTTATCGGAATAACCAAGTATTTTTTCAAAACTCTTCCCTGTTACAACTTAATCTCTCTTTCTTACTTATCTCATTGAATGAATGTTAACAAATACAATGGTATAATTATTCAGGGGCATATGTTTAATCAACATGTATCTATTTTATAATTATTTGCTTGGTTTTCATTATTGACTCTTTCTACATCGCTTAAAGGGTATTTTTATGAATTTTATGATTTATTTCATTTCAATATTTTCATTAATCAGTACAATACATTACCTATTATGCCTATCCAATAGGAATGTTTACAGAAAACACGTATCACCGTAATTGACATATTGACTTGAAATGTATTTCTCAGTAAACAAGAAAAACAATAGTTGCCATAGTAATCTTTTTTATAAATAGTACCAATCTAGAAATAATTTGTTTCTTCCGTTTATAAAATACATTTTTTTTTAAATCAATTTCTTTTTCAATAAATATCAACATCTCCGAAAAATTAGCTATTTTGAAAAACGTGTGATAAATGTGAAGATAGAAATCAATCAAACGTTTTAAAAATGAATTAATGTATACTGTTAATGTCAAACAAGATAACTTTGGTATTATAAAAAAACACAAACGTTTTATTTTACTAATGGTTAACACATTTGGGTATTAATATTATTTCCATAGCACGAATATTCTAAATGTATGTTGTTACCATGACAACTAATTCCATAACATGACTAAATGACTATTTCCCTTATTCAGGTTTTAGTATCACACATTAGATCGTCTTACATGTAGAAAATACATAGTTCACAATTATGTGCCTGCACGTGTTCCTCTAATATCAGAAATGTGGTAAATTCTGATATAAATTGTAGTAAAATGCACTTTCCCTCAATTACATTTAGATGAACAATTAAAAAAATAATTAATAACTCCATTCCCATGAAAATTTAAGTTAACAATGCATAAAACAAACTAAACTATTTCGGTAATAAAATATGTGTACACCAGTGTGCTTTTTAATTTAGAATTATGTTTCTATTGTAAAAATGGCACAGCATTTTCTCAACATGGAAAATGAGTACATGTAAGAGTATATTATTCTCCAGGACAGGTCCTTATTACTGTCTCTTAGGTTTGGCCGAATGTTTTTGGCTAAGAAAGCCTCTCAGTCAAGTACGATGCAAGGAATGACTCCCAGTCAAGCCACACACTCCCTATATCTTTTACTATCCTTCACATAGTCGACGTCTTCAATACTTTGACACGATATGTTAATGGCAATTATGTAAATATAATAATAGCATGATGGTGGTACTCTGCATTCTTCAATATCGACGAAAAAATAATTATTTCTTATCTTGTAGACTGGTAAATTTGAACTAGTGTCTCGGGTTTTTGTTTAGTGTTCCTGCATCGTTTATAACTTGTATTTGTCAGAAATTTAGAATTTTACTGTGTCGGTAAGTAGCAAACACTACAGTATGTTGCATATCTTTCATATACAATTTTGTTTACAGTTTAACATATTTTCCTTGCGAAATTCGAGACCAATACAATAAGAGGTGATCTTAATCTATATTATGTATTGTTTAAGCCTGTTTATAGACGTGGATGCTTGTATTAAAGTTCATTTTAGTAACGAACACCTGATTTGTATCTTACCACGACCAGTACTGTTGCTTGTGAGTGCCACACAGTGGACTGCGGATGCCACACTGTGGATTGTGAGTGCAACACTATGGATTGTGAGTGTCACACTGTGGATTGTGAGTATCACCCTGTGGATTGTGAGTGCAACACTGTGGATTGTGAGTGCCACACTGTGTATTGTGAGTGCAACACTATGGATTGTTAGTATCACACTGTGGATTGTGAGTGTCACCCTGTGTATTGGGTGTGCCACCCTGTATATTGTAAGTGCCACACTGTGGATTGTGAGTGCCACACTGTGGATTGTGAGTGCAACATCATGGATTGTGAGTGTCACACTGTGGATTGTGAGTGTCACCATGTGTATTGTGAGTGCCACCCTGTGGATTGCAATTGCAACATTGTGGATTGTGAGTGCAACACTGTGGATTGTAAGTGCAACACTATGGATTGTGAGTGTCACACTGTGGATTGTAAGTGCAACATTGTGGACTGTGAGTGCAATACTATGGATTATGAGTGTCACACTGTGGATTGTGAGTGCAACACTATGGATTGTGAGTGTCACACTGTGGATTGTGAGTGTCACACTGTGGATTGTGAGTGTCAAACTGTGGATTTTGAGTGCCACACTGTGGATTGTGAGTGCCACACTGTGGATTGTAAGTGCAACACTATGGATTATGAGTGTCACACTGTGGATTGTGAGTGCAACATTGTGGACTGTGAGTGCAATACTATGGATTATGAGTGTCACACTGTGGATTGTGAGTGTCACACTGTGGATTGTGAGTGCAACACTATGGATTGTGAGTGTCACACTGTTGATTGTGTGAATGTCACCCTGTGTATTGTGAGTGCCACCATGTGGATTGTAAGTGCCACACGGTGGATTGTGAGTGCTACATTGTTGATTGTGAGTGCCATACTGTGGATTATGAGTGTCTAACTGTGCATTGTGAGTGCAGCACTGTGGATAGTGAGTGCCACCCTGTGGATTTTGAGTGTCACCCTGTGGATTGTGAGTGTCAAACTGTGGATTTTGAGTGCCACACTGTGAATTGTGAGGGCCATCCTGTTGATGGTGCGTGTCACACTGTGAAATGTGAGTGTCACGTTGTGGATTTTGAGTATCACAGAGTGGATTGTGAGTCCCACACTGTGGATTGTGAATGCCACCAAGTGGATTGTGAGTGTCGCACTGTAGATTATGAGTAGTAAATTAGTACATAATTGTGATGATTATCATTGGAAGTCAAACCAGTATTTGATCTATGAAGATTGATACGCATACGTAGATCTATAAATCAACGCACACACTTCACCGTCTCTCACACAACCGACTACAGAGGGTGTAACAATAATTAGACATGTTGGAAGAAGTTCTGACCAAAATATTAAATAGTAAGCCATCATAAGTATCTATGCCAATACGATAATTTCATGTATAACATCGTAAACAACGTTACTGTTGTCACTCTGTGTGTTGGTTGGTCTGGTACCAAATACTTGTGAAACGAACTACTTATACAGTTTTTGAGAATTTTCACAACTTCACTACAAGATGATCCGTAGTGCTTGACACAATCTTTAAAGATTGAATCATTCAATTTTCTCAAAAATATGTCTGACAAAGCGGTATTGCGGGGGTATTAATCACCTTCATGTGATAACTCTACTTAAATTTGTATATGTGTGTGTGTTTATTCACACCCGGGGACAAATCCAGTGAGAGGGGACTGGTGCTCAAGTCTCTCCCAGCTAGCTGTAGGAAAATGTATTTGTGTTAGTATGTTCGTGTTCGTTTGTTGATGATCTAAAATGCCGTACTAACACACTACAACACAATGCATTACATTGCCTTTATTTTATACCAGATTATGAGTCATGCTATTGAAATATAACGCTGATATGACATTCATATAAATTTAAATTCCAATGAAATTTTGTTAGATATCTTATTCCGTTAATAATGCCAAGGAAAATAGATTTAGAACTGTTCAATCACTTCAAAACTCCACCAGAAACTAACATATGAGCATATGCCAGAACAGAACAATGTCCCAATATTTGTATCACTTTATTTTTCTTCCTTTCTTATTATTCATAGGATCAACAAAAAGTAGATTTTCTACAACACTTGCGTCAACCAGTGAAACCATTAGCGATTCCATATTATCCGATTGTACGTGAATAGGCTATAGAAACAACAACACCAAGGTCTATACAAGATGCATCTCCAGAAGGCGGACTTTTCCTATTCAAAAGAAATTACGTCTGATGTTTAAAACTGATATTTCAGTACGGTAAGCATTGACAGTGAGAGTAGTGTCGGATTTATATGAGTACATGTAGCTCGTTAAAAATACAATAATGTTATATGTATTCAGTCCCCCCCACTGTGGTCGCTGTCCCTAAACCATTGCAATATCTGGTTGTTCGGTTACAAGCCATACTCAATTCTTAATTTCAACTTCATGAATTCACGTGTTCAACTTCAGGAATTCGCGTGTTCAACTACAGGAATTCACGTGTTCAACTTCATGAATTCACGTGTTCATCTTTTTGAATTCACGTTCAACTTCATGAATTCGCGTGTTCATCTTCTTGAATTCACTATTTCACGATTTCAATTTTTGAATGCAATAAGTGAGGAATATATAGTTCACCTGTTGATTATATTGACCTAATATACCTAAAGAATATGCCCAATTTCCCACTTTCAATGCAATTTATGGGTATATTATATATTGACCTAAAATTCATATATAATATGTTATATTCACTGTTTTGAATGCAATTAGTGAGAAAAATAGAGTTCACCTCTTGAACATATTGACCTAATACACCTAAAGAATATGCACAATTTCCCACTTTCAACGCAATTTAAGGGTATATTTGAGTTCATTTTGCGCATGGTGGACGGAGCTCCGCAAAAACACGCCGCATGTAAAACATTTAACCGGTTCTCACTCGTTGGAAATAAAGAAAATACCCTCACTCGTTGGAAATGAATACCTTGACCAAATTAGCCGGTCGTCTCACGGTATTTGCTGGGCCGAAATGTAGGTCCCAGTTATTGTAAAGCAAGGCGAAGTGTATAATAGAACCTACCTCTAGTTCAGTTTGAATACTTTGAGGTACTGTGAATATAAATTCGTTACATTTTTAGACAACCCTTCATTTAAGCATCATATGATTTATACTATGAAATACAGAAAACTAAAGGTGAACAAAAAGAAGCACCATATAACCTTACGACTTAGACCATGCTAAAGTTTGCTAAAAGAGTTATTAATTCACTTTAAAGGTGCTGAACTCCAGATAGACGAGCGAGCAAAAAAAAAGAAAATTGTCAAACATTTACAAAATCTTGATATTGTTGCACGTAAAGCTCTAAAACATTATTACTTTCATTCATCATTACTTGCGAAACATTGTCATAGCATAGTTTTTCGTATTTTTCCATCGAAAATTCTACTAGGGTTAGTCTACCCAGTAAATCTAAAAATAGAACCGTAAACATTGAGCTCATGCGCATTCGGAACGTCTCTGTCATGTAAACAATTCATCAGCGCAAAGAAAAGAATAAATGCAGTAAACAAGGTAGCCATAAGTCACTTACTATTTATAACGAAAATAAATTATCACTGAACAATTATCTCCTCGATGTCAGTAGAGGATCACGCCATTGTGTATGTTTATATTGCAAATTGATCACGTGACTCGTGAGGTGCATGCTATATGGGAACTCCGCGGTATTTTTAAACTGGAAAACCCCGATTGCTCGATAGTACGACGACGATTTAATTAGCCTTATTGCTTTAAATGATTCAAATATTCACCATATACAACTTTTATTTACGTTTATGACAATAAGACTACACATATTTTGCGGAATTGCAAAATACGACGATTTGTTTTCAATCTGGAGTTCAGCACCTTTAAAGATATGAGATGGGTTTGAAAACATGCAATGTGACACAAAATTAGATAGTTACACTATAATTGAAGTATTGAATTATTCTTTATAGAATGTTGTAATCATATTAGTATTTGAATTTCATTAATTAATAAGAATGTCAGATATCTAGGCAATATGATCAGATTACTTGAATAATGTTAAGGCCGTACTAACAGTGTCTCATTCGAAATATTGATATGCACTGGTCCCCAAATATACAACCTGAAATATCAGTTAAATTCATATATACCATGTTATATTTACTATTTTGAATGCAATTAGTGAGGAAAACAGAGTTCACCTATTGATCATATTGACCTAATATACCCATAGGATATGCCCAATTTCCTATTTTGAATGCAATTTAAAGGTACATTTGAGTTCAGTTGTGACTATATTGACCTACAATTTATATATAATGGGTTATATTCACTACTTTGAATGCAGTCAGTTGGGAAAATAGAATTCACCTGTTGATCATATTGACCTAATATACCTAAAGAATATGCACAATTTCCCACTTTCAATGCAATTTATGGTTTATTTGAGTTCATTTGTGAATCTATTGACCTTAAATACATCCATAATGTGTTAATCATACTATTTTGAATGCAATTATTGAGGAAAATAGAGTCCACCTGTTGATGAAATGGACCTAATATACTCAAAGAATATACACACTTTTCAACTTTGAATGCAATTTATGGGTTTAAATGAGTTCTTTTCTGAATATATTACCTACAATTCATATATAATTTGTTATATTCAATATTTTGAATGCAATTAGTGAGTAAAATAGAGTTCACCTGTTGATTACATTGACCTCATACACCTAAAGAATATGAACAATTTCCCTTTTTCAATGTAATTTATGGGTAAATGTGAGTGCATTTGTGAAGCTATTGACCTAAAATTCAAATTATATGTTTTTTCCCAGTTTGGAAGCAATTAGTGAGGCAAATATTGTTCTGCTGTTGATTATATTGACCTAATACACCTATAGAATATGCCCAATTTCCCACTTTCAATGCAATTTATGGGTATATTTGAGTTCATGTTACAATATATTGACCTAAAATTAAGATGAATTATGTTATATTCACTGTTTTGAATGGAATAAGTGGAAAATAGAGTGCACCTGTTGATTATATTGAAAAATGCAAATTAAAGGTATGTTTCAGTTCATTTGTGAATATATTGTTCTAAATTTCATATATAATATGTTATATTGACTGTTTTGAATGCAATAAGTGTGGAAAATAGAGATCACCTGTTGATTACATTGACCTTATACATCTAAAGAATATGCACAATTTCCCTCTTTCAATGCAATGTATGGGTTTATTTGAGTTCATTTGTGAATACATTGACCTAAAATTCATATATAATGTGCTATATTCACTATTTTGAATGCAATTAGTGAGGAAAATAGAGTTCACATTTTGATTACATTGACCTAAAGAATATACACAATTTTCCACTTGGAATCCAATTGATGGGTTTAAATGAGTTCTTTTTTGAATATATGACCTTAAATTCATATATAATTTGTTATATTCACTATTCTGAATGCAACTAGTGAGGAAAATAGAGTTCACCTTTTGATTACATTGACCTAAAGAATATAAACACTTTTCCACACTCTGAATCCAATCTATGGGTTTAGTTGTTCAATTTATGAATACATTGACCAAATAAATTCATAAATAATGTGCTATATTCACTCATTTTAAATGCAATTAGTGAGGAAATGTAGTTCACTGTTGATAACATTGACCTAGATACACCTACAGATAGTATGCACACAATTCCCACTTTCAATGCTATTGTATGGTTTAAATGAGTTCTTTTTTGAATATATGACCTAAAATTCATATATAATTTGTTATATTCACTATTTTGAATGCAATTAGTGAGTGAAAATAGAGTTCACCTGTTGAATAACATTGACCTTATATACATCTAAGAATATGCACAATTTCCTCACATTTCAATGCAATGTATGGTTTATTCAGTTCAATTTGTGAATACATTGACTTAAAATTCATAATTAATGTGCTATATTGACCTAAGTACACCTAAAGAATATACACAAATTTCCACTTTGAATGCAATTTATGGGTTTTAAATCAGTTCTTTTTTGAATATATGACATACCATGAATTTGAGTTCATTTTTTGCATATATTGACCTAACTCATATACATTGTGTTTATATTTACTATTTTGAATGCAATTACTGAGGAAAATATACAGTTCATATGTTGATTATATTGACCTAATATATACCTAAAGAATATCCACAATTTTCCACTTTGAATGCAACTTTATGGGTGTATTAGAGTTTCATGTTGAATACATTTGTATATTGAACTAAAATCATATTGCAATATCTTATATTTACTGTTTAAATGCAATTATGTGAGGAAAATAGATTTCACCTGTTGATTGTATTGACCTAATGTACCTGAAGAATATTGCACAATTTCCCACTTTGAATGCAATTAAATGGGTGTATTAGAGTTCATGTTTGAATATTATTGAACTAAAATTCAGTATATAATGTGTTATATTCAACAACTGTTTTGAATGCTAATTAGTGAGGATAAATAGAGTTCACCTGTTGATTATATATGACCTAATATACCTATAGAATATGCAACAATTTCCTATTTGGAATACAATGTATGGGTGTATTGAGTTCAATTGTGACTAATATTGACCTAAAATTCATACCATAATGTATATATTTTACTAATTTAAATGCAACTTAGAACAAAATTAGAGTCCACCTGTTGATTATATTGACCCTAAAATACCTAAAGAATATGCACAATTTCCCACTTTCAATGCAATTTTATGGTATATGTTGAGTCATTTGTGAATCTACTGACCTACAATTCATCTCATTAATATAATACAAGTATTTCACTATAAGTGTGCGTTTTTGAACATATTAGTACACCTGTAATCTCAATGACCGGGGCTCGCAACTGGAAACTTTGAAGGGAAAAATCGTGAAGTTACTATTTGTATCTGGCCATTATTGGACGGAACTCCGAAAACACGCCGTATATAAACATTTACAACTTACGGTTCTCACTCGTTGTGAAATAAAGAAAATACACTCACTCGTTGAAATTAAACAC